>CM070035.1:129870054-129895983 GCA_036250615.1 Ptychadena robeensis
GACATTAGTGGTTATTTCATTATTATTGTTATGTTATATTTGTCTGACTTACAAGTGCCTGGCTGATTTCATTGTAAACAAGATGAAATTATCAAAATCAATGTCAAAATGGCCAACATACTCAATTTCAGTGGGGGTTGAATAATTTTGAACACAACTGTATGTTTAAAAAACAATACAAATCTTATATAAGCACTGCAATTTTAGGGCATTTTAGGGCAAAAATGTTTTGGAAAACCGAGCACAATATATTTTGTTACAGTATATTGTTCAACCGAATGCCTGGAAGAGGGGTTTAGAAGGGAGACTATGATGGGAAATGGTGCTGCTGACATACATAATGCAGTAACATTTTAGTCATGTTTTAATACAGCCTTAAAATAGCACAAAGCTCATCGATCTGTAGTGATGGCAATGCAACAAAGTAATGTATCATATTACAAGTTTACATATGTGACCTTAAGCCGGCCATAGACGTCTTGATCCATGGCCCGCTTGTAGCAGACTCATTATAGCCTGATGACATCACTACGCTGTGAGGAGTCGCTACACAAATGACGGGAATCCTGTGTGCTCCACTAACACACGCGATTCCTGTCAAATTCTAGCCAATTAACCCTCCAAGTTAACTGCCTACAACAGGATCGGCCTCAAAAAGTACTGACAGGATGGATCGCTGTCAAAACCTCAAGGTGGGCACCCCTGTAGTTGTGGGTGACCGACCATGCATTCGGCGTGGTCGATCGCCCGCAACTATGGCAGGGAATCTGCACATCTATGGCCGGCTTAACTATTTCCTAATGTCTATTGTTGCCATTAGATGACCCAAGCGATATATTTCTGAACGCAATGAAATAGCAAAGGCGGGCACACACATGGTTACATTTTGATATACAAGAGATTTTAAAAACTTAAAGTTTAAAAACCGATTGCTTTTTTCGACTAAATGTGATGAAAATAGAAGGGAAAATTGATTGAGCATTGACCAGACATGTTGCTTAATTTCAGTCGATGGTTCTTGGTATTTGGATGGATTTGTCTCTAATGGTACTATGGAGCATGCGCACAGAGCTTAGAATAAGTAATTGATGTTTTCAATCTTTCACATTTATGGTACATACAATTCTAATTTATGTTCTTCGAACGGAATAAATCGAACTGCATGTGGGCATAACCCTTTTTCTACAGAAGAAAATGTAAGTTTTGTACTGAAAAAAAGCAGTCTGCCTAATGGTACATGTCTTTAGCAAGTCCAATGGTTGTATCTTCAACATCAGATCTCAGAAACTCTAGATACTCTAGGATATTTAGAATGAGTTCTAAAGCCCCCCATACACCACAAACAATTACCGTGCAACTTCTGTACAACCAACTTTTCTTCTACCAAAACCATGTAATAGGAGGACCTTTCTACACCTTCCAATCACTATGTATTCTATCAGGGAGGTCACTATACTACATAGTGGTTGGTAGGTCTCATGAAAGTTGTATGGAGGAATCTGAAGGTGTATGGGGGGCTTAATATTTTCAAATAAAGACCAAAACAGTCTATCATCTACAAGAATGGCTTTCAAGGCACTGAGTCACAAAGAAATGTTTAAGTTTTATAATAAAAAGTCTTTATTAACATCAGGACTAATACAAAATTGTAACAAAATACACTGTTTAAGAAACAATTAAGTTGAGAATATCACCATATCAACATGTTTTTGCTTGCGGTTCTACAGATGGCACAAAATATAAGTTCAGATATGCTCCAACGTGTTGCACCTTCTATTTTGGGCTTCATCAGGGAGACTGAACATAGTAAGCATCTGTATTAATGGACGGCAATATGTCTAAAGACGTTATGCAGACAATGACCGCTGGAGCCAGAACAAGTTTGCACGGATACACGCAACTCACAGCACCTCAAGTCCCATTGGGGTCTAGATGGTTCAGCACCCCAAGGATGGTGTGGGACACCTAATGTTTGGGACTACAGCTCCAAGCTGGGGCAGGATCAACTCCGATTCACTGGTCAGTATGAAATCAGAGTTAATACTTGATGCTAGACAAGCCACCTAACACTGGGATAAAGATGTGCCCGCCTCAAATGGCTTTTGGAGTCCCTTCATCCTCGCAATTATTCACTTAAGATCTAATATTTGTTGTGTTGATGATGATTTATTGTGCTGTTTAATGATTTGCATGCTCCATTGGGAAAGCAAAACGGAAGTAAAGCCCTACATCTATAAAGCTGGCAGCCTCCACACAGAGACATAATGGTAAGCAATTAAAGGAAGGTTCAGGCAGGTCATCTTGTGCCCATCCTGGACTGAAAAAACATCCCAGTCAACCCAGTGGGACTTAGGTTCAGCCCAAATGAAAACAAATTATGTGTATATGGTTCCCCGAAGTCCACTTATTGATTTATAGTTTTGCTTCTTATTTCTTGTCAAAAGAAAACTTTGTGGCAATAGAAGAAAATATAAATGCACTTCTGTTAACATGATACAGAAGGGGAAAGAGACCGACATAGATGAATAACTATACTGTAGGAACTGACAGCTGCTGTCAGTGAAAAACAGGGCACTTTTCAGTTTGTGGAAATTATTTTGAATGAAAGTCTATGGATAAAATATACAATTCAGAATACAATTGCAGGCAGTATACTGTGATTTGTGTTAATGCTGCTTTCATTGTGTAGAAAATCTATTGAATAGAAAACATTCTGAACCAGAGGCCACACGAACAAAACAATAATGGGCCTTACAAATTAAATATATTTTAATTACAGGGGTGATAGAAGGTATAAATGTAGTCACAAATTCATTGCTGTTATTATTGCAGATCAGAAGATGAAAAATTTAATGACATTGAAAAGTTTGTCCTTAACTTACTATACCTACTACTTCTCTTTATATTCATACTGTACCATACTGTACCATTGGAATAACCATACATCATACGACAAGATTATTTTTTTCTTTATGTCTATCATCAACTACATAGTTCATGTGAACTCATGTGAAAGACATAAATGATCTGGAGAAGTCACAGAAAACATTATGCCACCTGAAACATTGTTCAGCATACTCAGCTTAGTGGCATGTAATTGCTGGTGTCTATCATGTATAGGGAAGCATAAACCTGTACAGGATAGGCAATGGCACTCTTACTGCCATTAGGTAACATGATGAGATCCTGTGGTCTATTGTTATACCCTTCGCTTATGAAGTGGGTCCTCAGATCTTTCTGGTGTATTTAAAGCCCAGGCCCTTGTGACAAGGTTATCCAGGCAATTCCTGGAGGTTTAATTGATTGATACCAATGACTGGCCTCCATGCTTGACCTAAATGCAATAGGTCAATACTACACCTTAGACTCCAGGAGCTCAGTGAGTCCATGTCAGGATCTGGAAGAAGATACCCCAGGACACCATCATTTATCTAATAAAAACATTCCAAAATTGTCAGGCATGCATAGAGCACCAACGTTTTCAGCAATGTGTTAATCTGATGTCAAAAGTTCTCCAAAAACATATTAGTTTAAGGGTGTGAACATTTATGCAAACATAGTATTGTATTTATTTTATGTTTTTGTATTTCTTTTGTGAAAAGAGAAAGGGTAAAGTCTTTTTTATGGTCTATTTTTTTTTTTATCACAAAAACATTAACACAGGTGTAATTTTTATGTCCACTGCATAGATTTTCATTATGTAACCCAATATGAACCTTTACTTAAGCATAATTAATCTTTATACCTCTTTGTTCACCTTTTCATCTAGACTGGTATTTTCCTTGAGAGTAGTATAAAGTGGTAAAGGCAAGATATAAGCAGATTAAACTATACCTTACTAACTAACAATTGACCAGTGATGGACAAGCAATGGAGCTTGACTTTAATGAAGAGTTTGCAGCCACAATACCAATAAAAAAAGTTTAAAAAAACGTGTACCTGAACATTGTCCTGCCAGAGGGGGATCAATGGTTAAACACCAGATAAAAATGTTTTCTTTTTTTCCCCAGAAATAAAATGGTTAAAAAACATAGGGTATGGTATGCTGTGGAAAAGGGGGATCGCGAACAGTATGGGGTCCCCCAGAGCATACCAAACACCCTGCTGGCATAGAGTCTAGTAAGTTTTGGACAAGGGGGGGGGGTGACCCCCCCATCCCACCAGGCTCCATGCCATAGCTCAACGAAGGGGAGACCCTTCATTAGGATAAGTGGGTCTCTTGCCTACATCATGGGCCAAACATTGTTGGGGTGCAGGCACATTGAGTATCTGGGGTTCCCCTTTAACAAGAGGACCCCTCTTACCACCATGTTGAATGAGTACAGAGATCCCAAGGTCCTCTTACCCATTCAAAGGGGTTGTTTTAAGTAGTTTTCTAGAAGTGAGATCACGAAAAAATAATTTTATAAAAATGTCTACATTCCAAATTTCTACATTCTTACACAGTGATCTGAAAAGTACTACAGTGTACTAATTCATCTCTTCCCTCGAAGGGTCATGTGTCCCACAAAGGGTGTCTCTTCCCTGGAGTCCCACGAAGTCTGCCATCTAAATCATGCTTCAAAGCTGGGCAAATTACTATTAGCCCAACGGTACTTATGGTCACTGCACATGCGCAATGTCCTCATGGGGACATCATGTATGCGCAGTGACTGTGGGAACTTCTGGGCGTATGTTAATCCACCTGGCTTTAAAGCTTCATTAAGTTGGTGGACTTTATTATTTTTGAGAAGTAATCAAACAATTCAGCTGCTATGAATAAAAATAACTTTCTCCTTAGTACAATCATTATCTATCATGCCAAGTGCATTAATCAGAGCAGTAAATATAGAGCACATAATTAAACAGAGAACTCTAGTTGTGGCAGCCAGCAGAAAACCCAGGGTACATACCCTATATGCCATGCCCTTGTGAGATCATTGTTACGGAGCAGATAAAACATTCAGCAACACACAGAAGATAAAATAGTACAACATTGTATCAAACTCAATGTAACTTTGGAGATAAATGAATGTAACATTATACACTGGTAAAATTTAGACCTTAGGAATTCACGCAGGAAAACTTGTTGGGAAGTGATTAACATGGTGAGAGGTAATTACATGCATTATTGGTTGGCTGGGATATGTTAATGTTTATTGCGTATCATGCTGAGTTAATTAGCGACATGGTACGCCAATACACTAATTGGAAATTTAAATACTTTGCCTTGTTAAGTGCATACAACTACAAAAGATTTAGGGGTTTGTTTGTTTTTTTGTCTAAATGTGTTTTTCTTGCTTTTTATAAAAAAAATCTCATATTCACATTGCTCAGTCTAATATTATATGTGGGCATAGGAATAACATTGGGAAGGGTGCCAGTGATTGACAACCACCCCCAACAACCTGCGCAATAAGTGCAAGGTAATTGTTTTAGCCTGCTACATGGTGAAGCCTTAGCACATCAAGCTTCTGTTTTTGCATTGCATATGAAAGCTATCAGAAGATTGCCTGTAATGATTGGATACTTCAAAAACCATTAAAGCGGACCTACTACCTGTTTGGTCACTCTGCCTTATTGGCTGCAACTCAACACCGATACTGCAGAGATCCCCGACTGAAAATAAAAAAATGATTTCTGACAACAGGAGGGGGGTCTTTTTAGAGACAGCCCCTCCCACTATGTTACACATCGTCTCAAAAATATGTCACAAGCTGCAAGGATATCTGGGATATCTCTGCCAGATGCCCTTGTGGCTGTAGGAAATCCTCAGTCTCGCAAGAATGTGACGTCAGCATCACATCTGCGAGACTTTGTGATGGGTGAAGTGGGGAGAGAGAAACCCTTCTTCACCCAGCTGCAGCCGCCACCCCCCCCCCCCCCCCACCTTCCCCCACACCGGAGCTCCCTGTAGAGTAGTGAGTCTCTGTCTGTGTAGGAGCAGGGGTTAGATGCCAGCTGTCCTGAGAAGAATGGATCTGGAAGTGGCTTCATCTTGCCATTAATTAAGATACCACATAGAAAATGTGAGGAAGGTAAGTATGTTTGATTTTTTTTTTTGTGAAGCAGTTTATTAGGATCTGAACTGCTGACAGGTAAGTAATGTGCCTATTTCATGTATGTGTTTTAATGTGTATATAAAATACCCATCAGACTTGGTACTAATTAATCTACCCAGAAGACCACATAAATGATAAGTCTTTAAGTGTGAAGGTGAACATATCATCTTAATCAAGGAAAGTAGAGAATCACTAGCACTATATTTTATGATATACTTATTTTTGTAGTTGTTATGGACATGCTATTTCTAGGTGAGGTTTCTTTTCTGGACATTTCTTTTTCTGCTTCAGGCAACATATTATCAGTTGTTATACACCGTAAAATGCAATCCTGGTAGATCGATTAGGCCCTAAAAATGCATTATTTTCTTATAACATATCATTTATTTTCTTTCACAATGAAAAATGAATGTGGACATTAGATAAATGCCCATTTCACCATTTGGGAGAGAACAATGTTATTTTTAGTACATATTTAATAATCCATCTTAATATCCACATCGAGTCAATCCAGACCAGATGTTTGTGTATTTGGGTGTTCTTTAGTGAACAAAATTTAGCAGATAAATCTCAGAAACCAAAAAAAAATTGGTGCTATTAGGCTAGAATGTTTAAATGACGATGTTTTCGGATTCTTTGTTATTTCTACAAATGTTATGTACATTCTTAAAAGTTTCAGTTGACGTGCACCAATACCGGCATCATAAAATGTTTACCAGAAATGTATTATAAAGGATTAAACTTTTTTTTACTACTTCATTTTTCATTTGTCTAACATTTCTGATTTTAATTCATGACTCCTTGCTCCGGAAAGTGTGACGACATGGCTGCTTTTTCCTGCTGACTAAAGCCTCGATCAATCCATGAGTAGTCCATGTCACAGCTCAGGCTTCCCCTTCTTTTACAAGGCAAAGATGTTAGTGCTGTAATGTGAAGAAGATATGTAGGCATTGGACGAGCTACAGGTTGCCACGGCAGTACTGCATACACTTGTGTATTAGGGCTTTTTTCCTTATACATTGGGACCCCTCCGCTAAGCGTATCCGCTTAGCTGGGATCCCGACGTATCTTACAGACATTGCCTGCTCAGCAGATGGTCTGCTTACACATCCGCCGGTGCAGAGGCTCAACGTACTCGACTACGTTCAGCCTTACGTCAGCGGAGCGGCTCGGCACAGTGAAGACACAGCATCCGCCGAGGAGGTAAGTCTATCTGCTACGTCGGGGACCCCCGCTAAGCATATACCCTTAGCGGAGGGGTCCCAACATAATGGAAACATAGCCTTAGCCAGTACAAATATAAGCCAAGGTACCTAACCTGGAAAAACTGACTCGAGTATAAACCTAGGGTAAATGAAGCTGTTATGGCACAGAAACACACAGCAAATGTGCTTTTATTCCTTGATGTAATTTTTTCAACTAGCTTGAGAAATAATTGCACTTGAACATGAACCATGAAAAGGGTTGTTAGAAAATTGCTCTAGCACATGTAGTTTTAATATAAATTAACTTTAAAGTTAAGTCAACTTTACCCTTGACTTTGGACCTAATTTATGCAAAAATTATGTGCTAGGGCAATATTTTTGTAAATGTTCCCACAACCCTGCATTTCCTTTTATTTAGGTGACAATGCCATGTTCAGGTGCTTTGCAATTAACTTACAAAGTCAGCCTGCAAAATGTAGCAATTTTTATATCTTGACTCGAGTATAAGTTGAATTTATTTTTTTCAGCACATTTTGGGTGCTGAACAATTTGGCTTATACTCAAGAATAAACACGGTACATTGATATCTTTATTAATTTGTGTTTGCTTTAACCTCCTGGGTTTAGCTTGGGGTAAATATACATGCAAAAAGAGTTAACCCCCCAGCTAAGGGTCATCTGAAAATGTAATCAAAGTTTGCTTACCTGTTCTCCAGTGTCAGAAGCCCATGTCCTGCATCTTCAGTCAGACGACCCCGCTTGTTGATGTCAGTGCAGCTATTGATGGGGAAGTGGCAGATAATAAGAAAAGTAAAAACATACAGAACACTGTACTGTAGGTTAAATAAACAAGCATTTATTTAACCTACAGTACAGTACAGTAGGTTAAATAAACAAGCATTTATATATATATATATATATATATATACAGTGGAGGAAATAATTCATGACCCCTCACTGATTTTGTCAAGTTTGTCCAAGACAAAGAAATGAAAAGTTAGAACAGTATCATTTCAATGGTAGGTTTATGTTGTAACAGTGGCAGATAGCACATTAAAAGGAAAATCGAAAAAATAACTTTCAATAAAAGATAGCCACTGATTTGCATTTCATTGAGTGAAATAAGTATTTGAACCCCTACCAACCATTAAGAGTTCTGGCTCCCACAGAGTGGTTAGGACACTTCTACTCAATTAGACCCTCATTAAGGACACCTGTCTTAACTAGTCACCTATATAAAGACACCTGTCCACAGAATCAATCAATCAAGCAGATTCCAAACTCTCCAACATGGAAAGACCAAAGAGCTGTTCCAAGGATGTCAGAGAACAAATTGTAGACCTGCACAAGGCTGGAATCGGCTACAAACCATTAGCAGAAGCTGGGAGAGAAGGTGACAACTGTTGGTGCGATTGTTCGGAAAATGGAAGGAGCACAAAATGACCATCAATGACCTCGCTCTGGGGCTACACGCAAGACGACTCACCTCGTGGGTGTCAATGGTTCTGAGAAGGTGAAAAAGCATCCTATAACTCAGGGAGGAGAGTTAGTAAATGACCTCAAATTAGTCAGGGACCACAGTCACCAAGAAATCATTGGAAACACATAACACCGCACATGGATTAAAATCCTGGCAGCGACTCGCAAGGTCCCCCTGCTCAGGAAGGCACATGTGCAGGCCCATATGAAGTTTGCCATGACACCTGATGATCAGAGAGAGTGACTGGGAGAAGGTGCTGTGGTCTGATGAGACCAAAATAGAGCTCTTTGGCATTAACTCAACTCAGCTGTGTTGGAGAAAGAAAATGCTGCCTATGACCCCCAACCAAACACCCCCGGCCCCACCGTTAGCATGGGAAGGGGTGGAAACATTTTGCTTGGGGTGTTGTTTATTTGCTAGGCAAGAACAACTTAATCGCATTAACGGGAAAATGGACGGAGCCATGTATCGTGAAATCCTGAGCGACAACTCCTTCCCTCTGCCGAGAACTGAAAATGGGTCGTGGGGGTGTTCACAGCACGACAATGACCCAAACATACAGCAAAGGCAACAAAGGAGTGGCTCAAGAAGAACAGCACATTAAAGGTCATGGAGGACCTTGCCGCCCTAGTCCAAAGGTCTCCGGACCTTAATCCAATAGAAAACCTATGGAGGGAGCTCAAGCTCAGAGGTTGCACAGAGGACAGTCCTCGAAAACCTTAAGGGATTTAGAGAGTGATCTGCAAAGAGGAGTTGGACTCAACACCATTTCTCTCCTAAAATGGTTCGCGAAACTTGGTCATCCAATTACAAGATACACGTTTGACACTCTGGTGCCTTGCAAACAAGGGTTTTTTCCAACCAAGTATGTAAGGTCTTTTTTGTTAGTAGGGGTTCAAAAACTTATTTCTACTCAATGAAATGCCCAAATCAGTTGCGTATCTTTTTTATTTAAAGTTATTTTTTTTCGAGATTTTCCTTTTGATGTGGCTATCTGCCACTGTTACAATAAACCTACCATTGAAATTATATCGTGTCTGAGACTTTTTCAGTTCTTTGTCATAACTTACAAAATCAGTGAGGGGTCAAATAATTATTTCCTCCACTGTATATACATATACATATTATAGAGCATAACTATTGTAAATGTATTCATTGTATTTATATATTTATTTTATTTTTATTACATTTATTTATTTTATTATTTATAAATTTCTTATTAAAATCTGTACATGTGACCCGTGGAAGTGGGTCTTCTAGTGCCATTAGACATTACGATAAGGTGCCCACTTGTTTTAAAAAAAAAGGCTTCTTCACCAACTCTATATGGGCACCTTTTTCTACTGATATTTCTTTTTGATAAACCTTCCTTTCATAACCATAATGCTATCTAAGTATTTTTACTACATGATTATCAAAACTCTAAGCTACAACAGAGTGGAAGATAGAAAAAAAAGAACCAGTTACAGATGGAAAAATCAACTTTCCTATGCCATTTATTGTCAAGAGAAACTCAAACAGGGAAGTAAAGTCTCCAACTGCACACTTGCCCTGAAAGTAAAGGTTGCAAAAGATAGAATGCCTCAGGGAAGAAGAGAAATGAATGATGAGGATTATTCTGAGCTGGAACAACCCTCTCGTGAGATCCAATTTACTAAAAAAAGGTATGAGCTTTCCAGAAATAGGTGAAAGGCTAATGAAGAGTTCCCCATACTCTAGATTTATATTATTTTTGGCAATATTTCAGGGAACTAGCCTCACAGTGGAATTCAATCTATTCTGGCCATAAAAATGATCTATTCTGAAAACTCAAAGGACGAACTAGTGAGAAAAGAAAATACTTCCACTTTAGAAAGAGAAAAGAAGAACAGGTGACACCAGATATGGCACACATTGTGTTGTGGAATTTGTGTCAGACACATTTTTCTGTCTGGATTTCCATCAGGTGCTGAGACCAAAAGCCTAAATAGTGTAAGCCAACGTTTTTCAGGGCCTCAATAATATATCATTCTCTTTTCTTCTTTTGATGCTCTATTGTGTCAAGGTAGCCATACACAGGTCGATTTTCCACACTGATTTTTGACCGATCGATCACTGTGTGCATTCGATCAGCAATCAATCGGGTTTTGCTCACCCTGCCCGAGCGACCCCAAAAAATCGGAAACAACTAAAAATCGGATCAGACGATGAACCGACATGTTGGTTTTTTGGGTCGATTGTTTGGCAATCGGAGTACATTGATGGACCCAAATAGCCCTGAAATGTGAAATCGGCCATTTTGGAGATCAGCTCATGTCCAAATCGATCACAAATCGGATTCACAAAGTGGTGTTGCATCGATTCCCGATCCGATCAATTGCCGATTTTTGATCTCCTGGAAAGATCGGATCGGCAATCAATTGATCACTGACAAATCGACCTGTGTATGGCTTTCTTAAGTCCATCATATTTTTTTTGTAACATGATAGAACTTGAAGATCAGAAACTTCAGTATGCATGATGGTAACAGACAAACCACATGTCAGACATTCCTCATGTTGGTTTCGGTATTTGTAAAGTGGTTCTCATGAGATCATCATGAGAGATTCCATATTAAGCTGCCAGGCTTTTGGGGGTTAATTTGGTCCAATATCCTGAATGATCACTAAGGGGCTTATAATGGTTTTCAATAGAGAAGACAGGTCAATATAGTTTTATAGCTGTCATCAGAGACGTGGAATGTCTTATGTGCTGTGTTTCAAGGAAAGAGGGACAAGGGGCACCGAAGGGACACTCACAGTTTACTCAAAATGCAGGCTATAGATTCCCTTTAAGTCTTAAGTAATGAAAATAAAGAAATAAAAAGGAAAGAACCATAACTGGTTAATTTAAGTTTATTCTACAAGTATCTGACAATTTTCTAGGTATTTCCACTCAATTTATATCCACATGTGTATATTATTTATTATGTATTACTTATTAATTTGGTATGTATGTACTATTTATTACATTGTAATGCTATTATAAAGAAATCGATCGGTTTTGCATTAATTAGACTGTGTGGTAGTACCAACAATCGATATTTGACCAGTCAATATTTAAATAGCTTAAGTCAATGGAAGATCGATTGAGCAAAGTTGATGTGTGTATGGCTAGCTTAATATCATTACCAAGTTTGCCCCTTACAAAGGAATAATGTCACATGCCATTGTCAAATACCACAGTAATAACTTGTATATTAAAATAACAAATAAAAAAGAATACTAATAATGAATGAATGAATTAATTAAATAAATAAAAACATCAATTGTTAAGAAAAAAGTAAACATAAAAAATAGCTTGAAGCAGAAAGAGGCTTCCAACACCCAATGCAAAGGTTAAGTACTGTTTATAGTTTATAGAGTGAAGTTTGAAGTGACAAAATAATGTGGGGGGGGGGGTCCTCAGATTTCTGCTCAAGGTGTAAGAAAGAAACTTAAGCTAGGCATACGTGGCTTAATTTTGTAATAGATACAAGCACAATCGAGCACCGTACACATTCACAGCGCCCGATTTGGCTCCAATCTATAACAAACTTTGAGCCATCCAGGCTCAATCAATCCTGCTTAGAGAAGATCAGCCGAACTGGTTTCCAACATGTTAGAAAGCCTTGTTAGATGTGCCCATTTGCAGTTAACCCTCTCTAACCTGGTGTGATGGATGTGGTAAAATCACACCGGGTTAGAGAGGGTTACTGCATATGGACACATCTGGGGCACCAGTGACTTTTTATTCTGGCGAGATTTAGTACATAGAAGTTTTCTACATAGAAAACAGATTTCATGTACTGTACTTTTGAATTTCCCGCCGCCTCCACGATGTGACATCATCACGTCACTCGGAGGGGGGGAGAAGAGACGGAGGATATGCTGCCAGCCAGCATGTCACACCGGGGACACCGGGACAGCGCAGAACTGTGAGTATGCGCTCCCGGAGCCCCGATGTGTGCTGGACGGCACCATCTCGTTCAGTGCTATAGTAGCAGTAGCAGCGCTGGACGAGATGCTGCCGTCCTGACCGCTAGGGCGATTAATCAATGTTTAGAAGCGTCCTTTAATATTAAAGAAATTGTAATACATATTATTTAATACCTTACACTTCAGCAAATGTGAGAAGACCTAAGGGGCACATAAGTCACAATCAGATTAAAATTAAATGGGTGACATTTGGAAACGCTCCTCAACTACTCTAGATGCACAGTACAGACTTTACTGTAGTACAACCATTGGTGGCCTATTTGGCAAAACAAGTTTTAGTGGCAATGAAAATATTGTTTTTTTATTTCTCAATTAAAGCATTTGACTTTAAAGCTAAATTACATACAAATAAGATTTTCATGACTTTACACAGACCTACCCTTTATCATAAGCTGGGCATAGACGTCTAGATTTTCCGAACGATTCCTGTGAGATCGATCACCTGAATGGACCGCTGCGATCAATCCATCACAAAGCAAATAGATCAATTTGACCCTAAACTGCATGTAAAATTGATTAAGCAGGAATCGGACCTGTCTGTACAATTTAGTCTGTCGCTTGGGAGATTTGCGGAATGATAATGGAGACATGTTATCATTCCTATCGATCGACCTATTGGTGTCCAACCCACATTACATCATTTCCGATTAGAACAGCTGCGAGCTGTACATCGCACAATCCGTGATCCATGATGTAAATGGAATTGATTCCGGAATTGCATGCACGATCATTTAAAAGATTGGGAAATCTAAACGTCTATGCCCAGCTATAGACAGGCTAGAATCGCAATTAATGGCTGTTGGTGACCATCAGCAGCCCCATAATCCTCTGTGTGCAGGAACTTGGAAGGCGCTTGTCAAAAAACGCTCCCTTTGTTAAACTTACAGGGGCTTATGCCTAAAAAGCATCTGACAACATTTTGGGTGCTGAAAACGCAGCAACCTGTCTGATTCTAGGCTTAAGTACCCCACCCCCAATCTGTTATGAAACAGTAAAGGACGCAAGAACAAAGGATTACAAGATGCTGAACTCAAACCAAACTCAAATATTTAAAACAGATGGATTTGAAATACATTTATATGTTTTTTTTCTAATAAATAAATACTTAACTGTATTCATTTTTTATATATCTGCCCAGAGTTCATCTTTAAATAGTAACACTTTGAAAACACATTTACATTGGCTGGCTGCATTTTGTAAAATATAGCACACATTGCCCCCTCGGACTTTCATTTCTATAAACTCTTCTGATTTGCGGCTTATTTTTTTGGCAAATATTATGACCAAGACTATGCAAATCTACCATTAATCATATGACATTGCGCAAAGTTATAATAGTAAATTGTGAACGGCCTGATTTCCAAAAATGAATTTTGTTCCAAAACCGCAGTGCAGACAATGATAACAAAGTGGGTGGTCTGATAACTCGGCTGAGTATATAAATCATTCAGATAACAAGACTCCAGGCAGGGAGGGATGAGAGTCATGCTTTATGTTTTCCTTCTGTCAGACCTACAGTTCATGTTGGTGGACCAAATACTGTTGGTAAGTTGTACAGAAGGATCTGGATTTGGAAAAGCTAAAAATAGAATTGGCTTGACCTTACAGAGCATACATGATATCATAACTATTTTTTATAAAGGATAAAGAAGGAAAACTACAAGAAGCGCAAATTTTATGTACAAATGAATGGTATCTTGGTGGCCAAGAAGGCTGGGCAAAGGAACAACAAAGTACCGGCATCAAGAATGGTGCCCATGGAAGCCAAATAGACCGGCAGCTAAATATATTTAATATATTAATGAGGATTGCTTCTCTGGTGAAGATAAGTATTTGTAGGTAAGTATTTAGTCTACACAAAGATTTATTTTTGTCCTGCTCCCAATATGGTCTACCGTAAAGTTGTATTAGGTTACAAATTCGTTTTTATTAAACAACTATGTACTTGTACTTGGGCATTGCATTTGTTATTCATACACAGTTACATAATAATATTTCATTTAGACCACTGCAACCTTTAGATTAATCCATTGCAGGCTGGGGCACTCCAGAAAGAGACTTACCTCTAGGTAGTCAGATCTATATGATTCTCCAAAAATGTGAAAGCCTGAAAACAAAAAAAGCATGAATTTATAACATCTATATATTACTTACCTTTCATCAGTCTTGATCTGGCCCTGCCAGAGCTTGAACATTTCTGGAGAGATCTTAAAATGGCTGACACTTCCCATCCAACCTGATGGAGCTTGAGAGGTGCTGCAAAGAGCAATGGGTTAAACTGGATATGCCAAGCTTATGGCATTGTAGTGACCAGGGCATGCACCTTATTTGTATATATATGTGTATTGTATACTCTGCCCTGTGTCACCATAATATGTGTATGTACCTTTAAATCATTTCTGTTTTTCTCAGTAGCAGGTGCAGGGATGACTCATGGCTTCTAGCTTCCCGCACTTTTTCTGGCCAATACATTGTAACTTTCTAGATCTGCCTGGAGATAACCTAGTGCCAGCCTCCAGACCTAGGGTATAAATATACCCCCTTAGGCCCTCCTTAGGTAGAGTTGGGTTAGCTCCTCCAAAGAACTACAGCCAGTGCTGTGCAGCCGTCTGGAGCAATCTTCTGTATTTCCCTGGGCTGTTCCGCAGGCCGAACCATAGAGGTGCCCGGAACCAAGGACCCCCCCCCTACGGCAACCGGTAGGTGCAAACGCTAGGCAGACGCAGGATTCCTCCCTACTTCACCTCACCGCCCGTTATTGCTTATTGCTCATTGCCAGAGACACTTGGACTGTACCTAACCCCCTCTCACTGGGACATGAAGCCATTAGTCACCCTGCAGCTTGTAGCTCATCTATTGCAACAGTAGTCATCCTAAAGTGTGTGCCCCATTCCCAGGCTTGGGTTTGGTGAAAGACTGTATATATATCCCTCTAGTAAACTGTAAATATCCCCCTACCAGCTGCCTGTGACTCCATTTATTGATTGTGTGTGAGCGAATACAGTGTGCTTGAACATCCCAAAGAACCTGGTCGTTCGGAGCAAGCAATATGCCCTCCACGACACTACAGCATCATATTCAAAAAGATTTGAGACTAAAAAATAATAAGGCACAGCCAATCTACATATAAAGTAAATATACAGCATGTTCCAGCACTTACCCATGAGCACATATTTACATATGAGAGGAGATATGAGTTTGTGTCACATAACTGTTTTATTGCAATGCAAAATGTTAATGTACATACACAACTCATGCTATCCAGCTATATAGACAGCTAAATACATATAGATATTCACAACAATAGACTGAGCAGTAATAGCTAAGTGAGCTGATGTAATACAATAAATTGTGTATTTACATTAACATTCTGCATTGCAAGTAAACTAATTATGTGAAACAGCCTCCTCTCGCCTCCCATTTGTAAATTGCTGCCCAGATTGTAACATGTGTCTCTCAATAAGTTGGTCAGTGTGTTCAGGTACTGGTAGTGTTAATATAGCTATGAACTCCCTCTTGGTAGTTTTCTTTGGGGGGGGGGGGGGCTAAGCTGGATTGAATGGAACAAACTACAGCTCTAGATCAGATCTATTGCTTCCAGGATGTTTGGAACTAAAAAAATCTCAATCATTTAAATGAGATTCAAAGATTCATTTTAAATTGCTGAATTCATCAATGGCTAACACGGTACAACAATCTAGCATTTAAACGGGAAAAAAGTGTGTTCATAGTAAGATTTTTCCTTTCGATAGACTAAACAACAACAACTATACAATCGCTTTTTGTAAGTTGATCGAATGTAAATTATTTCCAGCACAAAGTGATCGCTATCAAAAAAGGAAGCGAGCAGTGATCAGACATGTTGGTAAATTTTGGTTGATCGTACAAGTATCTGATGGGTTTTCTAGGTATAACGATAGATTAGTATCTGATTGTATTATGGGGCATGCACTATAATACCATCAGGTGCTAATACTGTCTTTCATCCAGCTACATTTTACTTTAATAAAAAAATGTATATAAAAAACCAAAATAATGTAGTTTTTCCAATAAATAACTTACAAAGTAAGACAGAAGTTTTCGACATTTCTTGAAAATGGTTTTCAATTCGGAGATTGTAGCTCTGTAGTTTTTTATATAAGGCATGATTATGTCTTTTACAAATGTCACTACTCTTCCAGATGTCAGATTTTCTCCTTTGCCATGGTGCACCGTATTTAGAAAGGAGGAGTAAACAGGGGACAATGATTAAAAATAAGGATTTTTTTTCACAGATCACCCCTATAATGTGGGGTTGGCTGCAAGAAGTACGAAAGGTAGGTCTTCTTTAATGTAGCTTCCTGTTATGGTATGGCACCATGCTTCACTGCATCTGAATTCAGAGCAGAGTTGCCACTCACATGTAGGCTGTCTCTACCATACAGTGGAGGACTCTACAATAAATCACCTTCCCCCTGTGATTTTCAGTATCTTGGGGTCCTGTGAAACACAATTGAAGATCATGTGCCTCTGTAAAGGAGGGTAAACTATTTTTTTACATAACTATGCTGTACACAGTAATTGAATTTAGGAATTGTTTAAACTTCCATACAGCAGCATTAGTCAGACTATATATTGCTGCTGTCCAACTTTGATTACTCCTGAATTGCCTAACGTGACCTTTCAGCAGTGGCTTCCAATGGATGTCTGCATTGTACATAGGGCACGTCGGATACATCTTTACCATTTCTGTCCATGCTGAGAGACACAGGTTCCCAGCTGCTTTTATTGCTGAAGGTTGCTGACAATATCATCTCCTCACGCTACGCTGCAGTACAGGACACGTAATGAACATGTCTAAAAATCCGTATAACTTAACCCTGGAAGTGCTAACAGTATGAGTGCACACCCTATGACTATAGATGTAAGCCAGCTTATTGGGCGCTTGCCTCCTATTGCTAAAAGTAGAAATGATTTGTGATCTTGGCTTTGTATGGAACATTCTCTAGAACTTAGACAATGAATTTATTTTAGGGGATTTTTGTGTCATTTACAAAACAAGAAGAATTTGGAAGTTGTTATAAATCGTGGCTTTCTTTGTTTGAAAATGTCCTAGTTTACCCACTTTGTACTAAAGACTTCTTTACACATTCCGGCTTATTAAAGGGTAGGAGGGTCTAGTTTGGTGTAAAGTCAAGTAACGTGAAAAAAAATACTGACTTTAACTTGCTGCTACTAATTAGGTAGAATTTTTCCACAGTGTTCACAAAAAATAACAAAAGATGGCCATAGACGCACAGATATTCCAGATCGATTTGTTATATGATCAGGACATGCAATTGATTCTTTGTTCATAAGTCGTACATGGATCAAAAAGTGCATCATCGCTGATCAATTGGTGACGTAAGTAAATATCGGCTACTCAAAAAAATGTGATCGAAAATGATGAAAGAGGAATGAGGCCTGCAGGGGTCGACTAAAATTTACAGACAGGTCTGATACCTGCACGATTCTTCATGTGATTTCTCACCATTTTGTTCGATCGCACACTTTATGCACACAGTGATTTGTGAACAATGGATCACAGCGGTCAATCTCTCAGAAATTGCACGAAAAATTGAGATGTCTATGGGCAGCTTAAAAAGGTTTTAAACACAAAAAACCCCACATACATTACATAGACAAAATACTCATCTGTCAGCAGTTCAGATCCTAGAAAACTGTTACAACAAAAAAACATACTTACCTTCATGTTCATTCCTGATGCCAGCAGCTTAGATCCTGGAGAACTGAAGCCATTTCTGCCCCTCATCACTGCCACCCCCCCCCCCCCTTCCACTCCCCCTCCTACAGAGACTAGGCTCTCTGTCTCCTCTTTCGGAGAGCTCTATGGGGGGGGGGGGGGGGATTCGGCTGTCAAGATGAGATGCGTCTCCGGACGGGAATCTCAAAGATGTAATGCTGACGTCACAATCCTGCAAGACTGGGTAGGCAGGGCTTCCTACAGCCGCAAGGGGAACATGGTCCCAAATCCAATTGTGGCTGTATGTTGTCACGTCGAGGTGCTACATCAGACAGTGGGAGGGGCACGCTCTGAAAAAACTGCTGAGGGACCTACGAGGTGGTAGGTCCGCTTTAAGGTATTAATTTGCCTGCCAATATTGTTGCGCCTCCAAGTTGTTAAGCTTTAGATAAGATCTTACCTCCAGTGATGTTCTGATGAACATGTTGCTCTAGCAATCTACCCTATCCGCCTATCAGTATACTCTGTCCACTGCAGCTCAATTGGCTACCTTTGTGTGCTGCTTTTTTCTAGTCTAGTCTGCTACATAGGGACTGCAAAAGGCTTAACACAGGCCAAATAATACATTGAATATGGAGCTTTATAATGAAATCTGTTTTCGGATCAGCTTCAGTTACACAGCTAGATTCTGCATATACATAGAGATATCTATAACAATGTAAATTCAGAATTTAATATTTATTCATATTGACATAACAACCACACTAGAAAAATGAAGAACAGCATTAGACTACATTGCCAAGTAAGATTATTATATTTCACCACTACAAAACAATCTGATTGCATGATTAATACCATCAACATTTCATACTACGGGTGGTCTTGACACTCCAGCGTGAAAAATTTTATATATATGAACACACTGAATCTTTTATCATGATCAGCTTTGGGAGATCTTAACATAATTAAGACCTGTTTCTAAACTTAGTGCCAACACATTTGGTATCCATATTGTGAAACAATGCATGTTTGTATGAGTGGGCAATACTGTTACTTGGCAGATGTTAATAGTGTGTCCTGATGTTACTAAAGCCATGCCTTTCACTTATTTCTAGGGGATCTTCCAAAAAAAGATCATACAGATAACAAATAATCCCTACAAAGATTGTGTAGGCCAAGGTGACATACAAGACCAAAAGTCCTGGCACTGGTACCCATATGCATCTCAGGAATGGTCCTGAGTCAGAGGCTAAGGAGAGTGTGGGAGTGGTACTTACAACCAATACATGACAAAAAGCTCAGGCTGCCTTTCTTGGCTCTCTTTTGGTTCTAGTTCATGGTCAAAATTATAGTTAGGATCATTTAGAGCATTTTTTTAATAAAACTTAATATCCACCACGCATGGTCCAAGGGAACCAGTGAACTGGTCAGAGGCTCTTGGGGGCCCGAGATGGCAGGTGTCAGGTAGCAAACTCAGGAACTACAAGGAGAACAAGTGCATTTCAAACTTTACTTGACAATTAAATGATTCAATACAACTTATGCAGATTTAGTCCATACAAAGTCCCAGGACAATCACATAGCACTACACTGAAGGAGTGGTAGTCTTTTGTCTTAACAAAGTCCTCCCTACGGGTAAGCAGCACATTGGCTGAGGTGAAACGGCTGCAGTAGTACATAGCCCTTAGTTACAGATTCTTCCGACAGCAGGCCTGGTGGTATCCACATTCTAAGCAGGAGCTGGGTCCTAACACTTTCTCCAGAGCCCAGGCCCATGCTAAATCCAATTGGCTTCAGTCCAGGGTCTTCCAACAGATTGTGGATTGTGTAGTTCTGAATATCCGGATCTGGAAGACGATATCACCTCTAAGCTTGGGCCCCCTCTAGTGTCGGGAGGGCTGAATGTTGGCTCTGTCCCAGATTCCCTGCAGCTGGGTACTGATACCCCCGAGTCCCGTGACTCCCCTACAGGCATATTTTGTATGTTAGATTTTGTGAGTATGTTTGGATATCTTACCTTGGTTTATTGTATAACAACAAATTTCTCATCGATGGAGACAAAACCTCAGTACTTACAGGACTCATAGGACTTGCAGATGATGTCTTGGTGACAGATAACCTCAGGACACCTGACAATGTCCTTTCCTCAACCAGTCAAAAATTGGTAGTACAAAAGTGGATTTACACAATATATAATATATGAGTAGTTTATGTAACATTGTTGCTGATTAATGTTTATGTAAAAAAAAATTTTTTTCTCAGCTAAGAGTAGACAGTGTTGTTTGACTACTTTGAACTGCCATGGAGTAGCTAGTTGGATCCACCGATATTAGTGTAAATCGGTTTAGCGCACATACACAGCTGAATGCAAACAATCAAACCCAATAAGATGCAAATAATATTTGGAAAAGTTGGGTGAGGTCATTTTTTAAATCTACCTAATAAAGCCTTAAGTAGCAGAAAACATGAAAGAATTGTTAATCATATTCAACATATTCAACACCATCATATCTACTCTATTATATCCATATAAACACCAGAAAAAATAACAGTTCACAATATTTTAAATGCATATAAAATAATATATTTCTTATGTAAAATGCCAGAGTCTGTTTTTGTGTCATCATTACGAGTTTGTATATAATAAAAACGAGTTCCTGCTGCTATCCTGGCTATCCTCACCAGATATGAGATACTTCATTGTTTACAGTATCTGTTACACTTGATGTGCGCATAGAATGATTTAAGAATTCCCAGATATCTAAGGGAACATATAAGTTTATGTGTATGCTGGGTCTGCCGTTTAGTAGGAGATATAAACCAGGTCTACCTAGAGCATGGCATGACTTTATATGGTCTGCATTTAGTGTTGTGGCAAAGAGCAGTCTCTAATAAAGTAAATCACTGGAGATGGGATTAAATGAATCATCTTACTAGATGCTAGCTACTTAGTACTAGACTTTCTGCTAGAAATGCTACAGGTTTGCCGTCTGCCAAGAACCATACAAGGCAAAGTTGTTTCTAGTGTCTTCCCGCAGAAATCGCACTTCACTTGACAATAGACAGGAGCTGACTATTAAGGAACAATTTCAAAGGACGGTAATGAAATAACTAATCGTTTTCGCTTTTGGACTTATTTTCAAGTAGTGAGTGCCAGATTTTCATCTCAAGTATTATAGTGACAACACTGGAAAATTACGGAGAGCAGGTGACATTTTGTAACGTCAACAAAAGCAACTTTATTCAGTATAACGATATATACAAAACACAGTGTTTGGTGGCTGACAGATTCCAGCTTGAAACACTTCTGAGTAAACCCCGCTTGACATCAAAGGGATTTGTATTTAACATTTGTTAAAGAAAAGTATACATCTCCATGAACTGCTAAAAAGGGTGTACTTTACAAGAAGAGCTCAGGCAGTAGGAAATTAGTGGCTTACAGGAACGTTGTTTTGACACACAATTCATTCATGGAGGTTGTCTAGTAATCCAGTAAGATCCAGGGGCAATATCAAATGTCAGCTAGAAATCCTTCTGAGATCTCTTACTATCTTACTACTATCTCTAGTAAAAATTCTATACCACCGGTGTAAACTATTGAAAAATTTTTCTTTGTGTTTGTATAATACGTGTTTTGCTAAAAGGAAGCATTATGTAAAGCAAAGATATAAACAAAGGTGCACATAAGCAGTACGCTGGTACATAAATTGGTCTTAAAACTCGCCCTGTGTACCTTTGTTGTCCTTTCTAAGCGCCTCTGCAGATTTCAAAGATTCACGGTGCTTCCTCCCCCCTCCTTCCTGCTGTGTGAGGAGCAGTGCTTGTGTTGTGCTCTGGTGGCAAGTGCTCTCTAGTGACATCTGGTGACTGAAGCTGATATTGCAGTTGAGTTGAGATTACAGCTCCACACAACATTACTATCATTTAAACACTGCTGTAAAGGTTTTTTAGATTGCCAAAATTCTTTTGCAATTTTCATTGTTTTTATTGTTAAACATATGCAATTTATGTCACTTGGAAAACCGCAGGGAATCTTTAATAACTATAAAAGGTTGCAGTTAGGGGTGTCAAATTGGGAATGCAAATTACTAATTCAAAAAATTATTGGACTTATAAGAGTGTTGAAGATCTGGGGGACGAAAGTAAGTAGGCATATGTAAGGTAAAATCTGACAAGAGAAAAATTACACTACTGAGATATATAATGAGATTTGGGGGCTCAAATGGTGTTGTACTGTGAGAGTTATATTTGACCCAAAGCCAAATGGTGACCTGTGGATGCAGACAAGTAATTGGAGGATCAATCAGGAACAGGCAGGCCCATCTGCAGCAAAATCTACCATGCAGGGAGCTGACACAGAGGACAGTGAGGGAGAAAGTGAGGTAGATCACCCTACATATGGGGTACCAAATATTATCTCCTGGTACTCATCTGAGGAGCTCACTAAAAAGTTATGTGCACCCCTGGATATACACACAAAAGATGAACTACTGGGTAATTCAGTTTAAAAAGTCTTTATTTACATAATAGACCAAATGGATATGTTAAAACTGATAAGATCAAAACATCATATCTTCCTTTAGCCGAATTTGGGGTGTGAATCCAACGCATTATGCCAATTTTGGCTTCATTAGGGAAACATTTTCATATACACTCTAGAACAGCAGGATAGATTATATAATTGTACATACATTTATATACACAGAATCTCAATGGTTGTCATGTCTTCAATATCCACTATCCATGAAACATACCTTCTAAATACTTACTCCAGATTTTCCAAAACAGGTAGATATGACTACAAAACAGGTTCAAAAGATATTGGTGGAGGTGGATGCTGGGCCAGAGGTTACTTTGGGCTGCTGCGAGATTAGGGGTCACCCCCACAAGTGGATGAAAAAAAATCCCTCTATCACATACCAGGCCGAGGAATGTCCTCCCCATCCTATTCCTTCTATCATATACAGTAGGCCAGGGAATTACTGCATCAGGACACTTCCACCAGCCAAGTCTCCCCAGTTAGCAGGGCTCACAGTAAGTGAATTACCGCGGTGTTCCCAGATCCTAGATTAACATTCAATGAACACACCAGCATTACGTTGAACAGAAAACAAAAACTGGGGCTTTTTTCAAAGGTATTACGATCTTTTTCAGACTATAAGTCTATTTTTAGTAGAATAGCATAATAATGTCAAATAATTTTAAGTGTTCAAATCAATTGGATCAATGCAATTGATCAAATCAATTCAATACCAAATTTCAGGCACTAGATGTCACTAGCAGCACTTCAAGGCTCACATGTCATTTTCCTCACACATCTGGAAGAGGGGGGCAGAGGGGGAAGGGCTGCAGATGTTGCCTCGTCTCCTTCTATGGCTGTGTCTGTGTGTGGGGTAGCTACAGCGTGAGTGCAACTTCCTCACACAGGAAGAGATAGATGTGAGAGATCGCATGCTCTTTCATCTATATCTCTGTTCTTTACTGCTTATATCAGCAGGGCTTTGCTGATTTAAACAATACAGTACAGATGGTATATCTGGTCTTGGATGGACAGCTCCTCCACCTCCCCGGGCTAATCTTCTTGCTAGGAGAGCTGGCGGGGAGCCAAGGCACAACCACGTGTATTCAGCCCATAATTGGCGCATTCACACCATAAGATGCATGCACTTTTCCCACCAATTTCTGGGAGGGAATGCGTCTTTAATCTGAAAAATACAGTATATAAAGTATATTCACTGTGCCTGAGCCAAGGCCACAGGGTAATCATTTTTAAATAACATTGCAAACCAAATTCAGTTCAGTTCATAAGCCTGTGCCCAGTCTGAATGGCTATTCTTGTTTCTCAGAGTATTAGTTTCCTTTCACCTAGACATGAGGAAGGGGGTCTCTCTTACTCACATCCTCTCTACTGGGTTACTCCAGCCCTGCAGACAGGTCCACCTGACCCACCGTACGTGCAAGACAGCAGCTCTGCCCTTAACAGCTCCAGAGAAAGATCCACCATTGGAAAATTCCCACCTTGGCCTTTTACCAACCCACTGGGCACACAACACCTCTCCTCGGGATAGGTCACATCTCACCTACTACTTTTTTAAAAGCAGAGGAGGGAGGGGGCCGTGGTTTAACTGTGTGCTCCAAAGGTTAGGTCGCCCATCCCCTTTAATGATAGTAGAACAACAAGGGGGGGAGGGGGGGGGTTTACCCTGGGTGGGGACTTTTAGTTGCCAACTAAAAGTCCCCACCGAGGGTAACCCCCCCCCCCCCCTTGTTGGTCTTAAAAGTGGAGAGGAGATAACATTTCTATAAGACTTATTTATTGCACACAGTAAAAACTGTTTATATACAACAGCATGAACCTCCCACTGCGTACCACCTTTCTTGCTACAGTTTTACTTGGGTGGTATATCTCATCTATGAATACAGTGGAGTGAGTGTGCTATCCTAAAGTGATTTTGATCCCCAGGTAAAACAAATGAAAAAGGCTACATTGTCCTTATACAAAGTCCATACAAAATACAGTAATTTTTTTGAATGTATTTGATTATTAATATGAGGAAATAATTAGATATCCCCTCATTTTTCTTTCAAAAATGTAAATAGAAAACTGAGATTTTAATATTAAAGGTAGAATAAGTCACATATCAGGATAAATGCAAAAAGCACATATTATTGCAAAGATCATGCTTAAGCAAAATAAATTGTACTATGTGTTTTGTTTCCCCGAAGATAATGCAGATTTAGGAGATTATTCTATAAAGTCCCCAAACTCTTACTGACTTGAACAGCAGTTTTTGACCAATTGCAGCTGCAGAGCTTACGCAATAAGCCTCTTAGGGCTGAGCAAAGATGTTAACCGCAAATCTCTACAAAAGACTGATTTATATTTCTACGCACTTACTTATTTTTGGGGGGATATTTGTCTTGACCTTTAAAGAACCTATAAAAAGCATAGGAAAGAGTACTTAGTGGTTTACCAAAGTTCATGATTCTGTATGAGGGTTTAATAGCAAAGATTTTTATTATTTGATGGCTCTGTTTATCTGATTGGTACATTTTGTGTTAATATACAAAAAGCATGCATGCAGTTCACAATGATCCCAACAAAGATTAATCTGCAATTAAAAGTGATCAAGCCAAAAAAATATTACTTCTTTATTTCATTTTCCACCTTAATATCCATACGGTATCTCCCCTCACATGTTTTACTAAGGGTGTACTCACTTTGGCAGAATTTAGACATTAATGGCTGTGTGTGGAATTGTTTTGAGGGGACAGCGAATGTACACTGTTATACAAGCTGTATAACCAGATGCCTCTCCCTCCCAGTGTGTCCACCTATGAAGCGCAAGAAAAGCTCATCTTTGGAGGAGTGCTGGTGAGGCCATAACTCTGTGACTCACCAGCAGCCCAGAAGAACAGTGACGAGTGAGGGAGCTTGCCCAGGGCACCGATCTGCCTAGGACCGCCCCTGCTGACCTTAGCAGCCC
>CM070035.1:129900763-129915936 GCA_036250615.1 Ptychadena robeensis
CCTGAGCGGCGGGTTTTCAACTACCGCCTCTCCCGGGCCCGTAGGGTGGTGGAGAATGCAATCGGGGTTCTCTCCCAGCGGTTCAGGGTTTTCCTCACCACCATGAATTTGGCCCCCCACAGAGTGGACAAGGTTGTGTTGGCGAGCTGTGTTTTCCACAACTTCCTCCGCCGGTGTGGTACATCAACACCGGTGTGGTAACCCTCGGTTCATGGCGCAATGAACCAGGGGCCCTCACTGGCATGCAGCCAGTTCCACCTCAGGGACAATCCCTGCAGGCCCAGGCAAACCGTGAAGGCTATGTAGCCTATTTCAACGGTGTGGGGGCTGTCTCCTGGCAGAATGACATAACCACCTGATGTCTCCCATGCACGCTATTTGATTGGCACAAAGATCAGCCATTGAGTTAAGTTCAAACCTGTTTATTTTCTGTCAAAATAAAAATTTCTGTTCAATAACAGTTGTGCTGTGTGTTTGTAAAACAAAATAACATATTAACACAATGCCATTACCTCATGGGCGAAAACACACAGTCACAGGGTGCTCAAAGTTGGTGGTAAGTGTAACCCCCCTCCTCGGTCAGTGTGTGTCCATAGGAATATATGGGCTGCTGCACAGGCTGGCCAGATGATGGGGCAGAGTGGGTCCCCAGGGGCATCACATGATGAACTAGAGCTAACCGGGGGTTTGCAGGGTTCAGTTGCCCCCTGCATGCCCTGCACGCCATCTCCGTGATCAAGTCCTGTGCTGCCTCCCGCTGGTCCACTGATGCCCTGCGCAGCTTGACAGCAATGAACAAACCATAGGCCTCACATTCGTCTGCCCTTGCTGCCAAGATCTGCTGCAGGTTCTGGGTGAGGCTGTTCCTGTGGCCCATGCTAGCTCTCCTCCTGCGGCCACGTGAGATGCGCGGGGAGGGGACATGGCTCCAGGACGGCTCCTCCTCATACGAGGGACCAGGCCCCTCCTCATGCGAGGGACCAGGCTCCTCCTCATTCGAGGGACCAGGTCTGTCCTGGAGGGTGAGAAAAATGTTAGTGACAAGCATACACATTGGCGATCACTGAGCATTACAGACAAATAACAGTATCAACTCACTGCACTGCCAGGGAGCTCCGGAGTGGAACCATCCTCCTGGGTTGGGGCAAGTTCTCTGGGCCCTTCAGGCCCCCCACCCTCAGGTCATAGCCCCATTGTGGAGGTTGATGCCCTCGGCTGCTCCTTGTCCTGCACAAACGACAGGAGGTCGTAGTACCACACCAGGCACAACTCCTTAACCACACCTGCCCCCGACCGCCTGCTGTTCTCCAGCTTTCTTTGAGCCTTCTTGAAGACTGACCGCAGGGTGGAGATCTTGTTCTTGAGGTCGGTCATGGTAGCGGTGGGCTTAAAGCCCGGCAGAAACCCAGCAGTTGTTGATATCAACTCATATCAGCCTGGTGCTTGATGTGCTTGTTGGAATAGTCAGGGCTCTTGACTTTCCACAGGAATGGCAGTTGGCTGATACTGGTCAAGGAATTCCGTCAGCTTGTTGGGGTCATTCCAGTGTAGCCTCCTCTTCTCTTGGGGGCATGGCCGGATGTAAAGAGGAGCACAATGTCAAGCACATGGGAAAACAGTTCTCGTAGGTGCAGAGTCAATAAGCAACCCAGATGGCTCATGAGGGAATCCCTGCCTCTCCTCCACTTCCCATTCTCTAGGGATCCTGAGTCCAGGGGGTGCCTGGGCCCCAATGGTGGAAATGCCTACACATACTTGAGCCATTACAGTGGAAGGTTCATAAGGACACCCCATGTACACATGAAACTAGAGCAACCCTAACCTCATCAAGTCTGAAAAACAATCAGTCCAAGTTCTACCAATGACGTCTCTTAGGAAATGCATGCTGTCACATTTCTACCCTGGCATATTACGATTGATGGTTGTGCGGCCCTCTGTTGATGTCAGGGATGCACCAATGACCCCCCACCTTCACAACTCAGTGGATCCCCACTGTCCTCCACCATACAAACACTTGCACATATACATAGTTCAGGGATGGCAACATTAAACAGGATTGTGCCTGCACAGTGAGTTAAGTAAATATGCCCAGGCAACCAACAACCTTGTCATTATCACAAACATACAACCTGGTGATGCCCCAAGACTTGATCACCCACCACAACAGCCATGGCAACGTCACTCACCTATGGGTCAAGGGTGGAGCCTTCCCGGAAGGCAGCAACGGTATCAACAACCGGATGCGGGGGGGAAACAAGCGGGGAGCAGAGGACACGGCACAGATTATTCACCAGGACAGAAGATTAATACAGATAACACATCAACGCAGTTGAGGGTGCTTCAATTGCATCGAAAAAAAGGCAGTTTGCTACTCACGTGTGGATTGTGGTGATGTTTGGGTAGGAGGAAAACGACGAGGTAAAGGGAATCGACGAGGGCCAACAGGACGCCGAGGGTTGGGGACATGGTTTGCAACAACACCCACAAATCTGCCAAACACAATGGGTTAACATGATGCAGAGAAAACACATAGCACAGAGAGGCCTACGCACAACGGGGGAAGTCGGCAAACACATTGCTGTGTACTCAAATGGTCTGAGGATTTGGAGTGAAAATCGGCGAGCCCACAGAGCAATCGTCGGGTCGTACAGGGACTCGTCGACGTTACGGGGGAATGGGCGATGATGGAGCATCGCTATTGGGGGTCCTTTTTATAGCAGACGGAAAAACGCCCCCGGAGTTCGCGCCTGAATGTAGCGAAAACGGGGGCTGCCCAGGGGCAGGGTTAGCGCCATCTGGACAGCAGAGAAAGCGCAGGGGAAAGCAGCCAGAGGAAGATGGCAGCGTGAGACAGGAGCCCCCGAGTTCCAGATGGACAAGAGGAGCAGGATTCCGGACCGATCGACGGTGTGAAGGTTAGCGTGGGGGAGCGCTGACGGGCCCAGGTGTATTAGGTCATGGATGAACAGTGAGACAGTTCAGTGACATGAGGTCACGATTCTGTTTTCCGGGGGAAAGAAGAAGAAAGACCCGATCCGCCACCAAGGGTCCAGGAGCCACGGAGAGCCGCAAGGGCGGTCAATCATATGCAGGTAGGCGACCTCTGCAGGCCCTCACAGCATGCTTGTGTTGCTTAATGGTGATCAGCCCGGGTTGCAGCTCATGCTTTTGTAGGCCAGGGTAGCGTGGTGTGATAGCCGAGGGGCCCAGGGTGGATGCACGGGGTGTGGACAGTTCAGTGACATGGGTCATGATGTGTTGTCCAGGGGGGGAGGGAAGCAGAAGGCTAGGCCCGATACGACCTGAGGGCAGGACCAGGAGCCACAGACAGGCCCAGCAAGCCTGGGGTACTTCAACAGGTAGGCGACTTGATGCATGTGCAGGCCTCAAACATGCTGTTTTCTTATTGAGGGGCAGCCTGAGTGCACGCACAATGATTGTAAGCAGGAATTGTGGGTGATCAGAACAGTGACATCTAGTGTTCAGTTTTGGCAATGGCATTATATGACCTGCCTAGAGGTGTATTGTGGAGGCATATGTTAAACACTGAAGTCGTTAAATGATTCTCCAATGGTGGACAGTTGTTTTATGTGTGTGACTGCTGTTGTACAGTTCAGATGTCAATGTCGCCCATTCTCTGTCTGCCCAGTTTGCCCCGGGACTCTGCCACCAAGGGGGAGGAGAGAGTCAGGTGGCAAAGAGGGCAAGCACAGCAGCCAGCTGAAGTAGCAATGGACAGGGCAGCGGGAGTTTCGAGGGCGTGGACATGTTATTGTCGCTGGAACACACAGACCTCATACTATGCCAAAATTTCTCGTCACCAGCGATCCAGCAGGGGGCCCAGCCTTGCCCCATGTGAGGTTTGGTGCTAGCGAGCCATCATGTTGGACACTCTTCAGGGGAGGGCACTTCGAATGACACCACAAAGCCCCCCAAGAAGAACGGAGAGAAAGCACCACCCGACCACACAAAGGAGGACTGAGGGGGCCCAGGACACCAGCAGGACTCACCAGGCAGGCCACCAGGGAAGGAGCGGCCTGCCACCACACCACCGCCACTATCTGGTGGACAAGAACCAGAGAGCCAGCTGGCCAACCACCCGATACCACCCACCACCAAGAAGTCAACCACTGCTGCCAACCTACAGGGACCTGGGTGCCGATTGCACCATGGAGCACCGGTCTGCCATCATGCGTCCGGAATTTCGAAATTGGGCCTGGGGGACTATGATGGGAGACTGACTGCTGGGGTGAGATTGGCCACAAGAGGAAGCGAGGACGCATCATCGCCAAGGTCCTAGACGAGATCCAAGGCAAGGTGTGGTGAGTAGATGACTGAGCGCGACTAGGCAATATCGAAATTCAGCCGTAATTTTCGCGACCATATCCGCCATCATAATATTCGCATTCCATATTCGTAATCCTAGAATAGTCCGACACTTACGACACTGAATTGCGATCTAAACCAATCAGCAATTGCGACCCACATATGCGCAATACACCCCTTTGCAAAGTTCACATGGCAGAATGGCGGAATCCGAAAATCGTGTCGATTATCCGAGAAAGCTCAATGCGACACAGCTATGCGCAATACATTGAAGTCAATGGAGAATGGACAAATCCGAAATCATGTTTACGATTATCCGAGAAAGTCGCCAATGCGACTTCCAAAATAATTGCGCAATGCATGCAAGTCAATGGGGCTCGGACTATTCGACTGGGAGGAATATCCGATCATTTCCGTTTTAAAAAATCGCCATTGCGGTATATATAATCCCGATCCCATATCAGTGGCAATGAGATCGCGAGTTATAAAAGCGCCAAATAATAATAATCTGAAATGAAAAATCGCGTCGTGATATCCGTTGATGATATATTCGCGAATACTTCGCGAAATGGCGAAAAACATAGCGATATTCCAGACTAAATATATGAAAACTACGAATATTCGAGACTCAACACTTCAGTGGTGTGAGGTCGTACCCCATGACCGTCTGGTCACGACAAGTTTACGACCTCAAAACCCGGCAGAAACAGGAAGACCATCCTCGCCGATGCAAGGGCCAGCCAATCCAGCAGTAGTGTATGTGTTGAACAATTGTGACACATGGTTGCCAACCACAAAGTGCTGGGAAACACATTCTAGAACCGGGTTTAATGTTGTTTTTCCTTTTCCAACACAGTCATCCCCACCCACCATCCAGGACCGTCCCCAGTTGCAGACAGGCCAGGAGCAGCAATAGGAGAGGAGACGCAAGGTAAGAAGTCACCGTGCACCAGACCACCCCCTACTCACAGACGTGGCGGCCTACAGCATGGGGGAACTGAGCTAGTAGGGAAAACTGTTTGATGGACATACCAGTCCCAGCAATTAGTTAGTAAAGGGGTCTGAGGGTGAGGCACAGGGGCTCATTTGAGCAGGAATACGAGTCTCCTCCATGTTTGTTCCAGGCCTTATTCTACTGTATGTTGATTAGTGTGACACCACAAGAGACAGCCATTGCCAGCATCACCCTAGGCCACATGTTTGACTGCTACGGCACCTTAATTGTGTTTGTAGTTTCAACTGGGTTGATTTCTTTTCATGACCTACTAGGCACGGGATTGACTGTTCTTTGATCCACGTTTCTGAGGTGGTGGACTACACCTGTGACAAAAGACGTGTGGACGTTGGGCCCGACCTAAACCCCTCCGTGCCACCCCAGGAAGCTCTCAATGCCAGCTATAATGGCACACTAGACTGACCATAGCAATAAGGGCACTCGGCATTAGCAGGGCACAGTTTTTTGTTTGGGAGTGAGTTATGCAGTTGGGGACTGATTTATTTTGTATTCTTTTTTCAACCACAACCAGTGGCCACCAGGCACGCGTCCAATCCAGCCCTCCTGAGGGTGCGAGCCATGCAGCTGCAGAGGATGGAGGCCAAGGCTGCAGGCGGTGTTTCAAGGTGCAAGACAGCATGGGCAAAATGAGGGAGGACCACGTGCCCAGGCCTGCGTCAGGAGCTGGAAGGGGGCCAACTTGATCTTCCTGGACACCCTTTCATGTTCCCCTCCCTTGTCACAAGTTGGACCATTTATATAGACTTTGTGGACCCATATGGGTTCCTGGTTGCTGGTTGTGGGGTGTGTTCATCTACCCCTGCCCTGGTCATGTTGACCTGTATGTATATATTTAAAATGTTTTTCATGTGATTTGGTATGGAGCGAGGGCCAACCATGGCTGTTTTTAGTATTAAAAATCCTTTTCCCTGCATTCTCGTGTGTGTTGTCTTTACTGCTGCGCAGGGGTGGGAATGGTGGAGGGTGAGTTTTTTTCCCCCCAGTGGTAGAACGTGCAAGGGCTGCCAGGACATGATGTGGTCCTCTGTGCAGATCTCCTGATGATCGATCTGTGGTCCACCACCAACGTGCCCGATCGGCCCTGAATCAATCTGATGGGACCAACATGTTGGTTCTCTGTCGGATCCGATTCTGGGCCCCCGATCGATCGGAGGCCCTCGATCGGACAAGGTGGGCTTCATGCGATTCAAGGACGATCGATTAGCGTGCACGCGCCCGGAATCGATCGTCCCGGAATCCGTTCGGAATCGGACCAGTGTATGGGGACCTTTACAGCCTTTCTCTAGTCCATGAAACATTCCTTGCAGAAATATAATTCCATTTCCTAATTCAACTAGCTAAGTTACTTTAGTAAATCAAACCTGACCCTACTGTATTAAATAAATCTTCATTCTACTGTTATCCTTGCCAGATTTAAACCTCATCAGGGTGTTTAGTGACATCTATTACTTTTACCTATTTATGGGCAACCTCTAGCTTCTTATGGTAATCTATACAAAGAGGAAATGGTCTCAATTAGTTTCACCCATTCCTCAATGCTGTAAGATCACAAGTGTTTCCATTTTACGTCCACTAAATTACAAGCATAAAACAACGTATGTGTTACAAAGAGACTAGAAGGATTGTCTGAAATAAAATTGTTTACAGTACCAAGAAGACACATTACATTATTGCATACATTACAGAAAGGAAATGTATGGGAATGGAAATCCATTATTGCAGACAAGAAGGCTCTAAGCTTAATCTTTCCTATGTAAAATACGATTGGGTCGTATGCATCAACAGTCATGTTGTCTTTGAAACCACTGTCACCAGAAATTCACCTTGATTGTTGTATAAACTGTATGATGAAAGTAACGTGATAGATTAATGGATCCACCAATCCCAAAGGCATTCAAATTGATTTTGGTAACCCGTAGTTGCTTGGTTGGAAGAATATTTAATTTAAAACCATGTTCAGGTTCATGTAGAGTGGACAGATTGAAAATATTGATGTTTGTTCACTGTAAGTCTTGTCCTTTTCCCATTATGGTTTGTGCTAACGCAAGGCCGCCGTCAGGGGGGGACAGAGGGGACTCTGGGGCCCGGGCAGCTAGGGGGCCCGACGGTGAGCACGTAGGGGCCCGACGGACGTGCTGCCTGATCGTGTTAGGTCACAGCACCCTCTGCTCACCTCACTTTCACTGCCGACAGCACACTGTACACAGTGGCAGTCCGACAACACAGTGAGAGGGAGCAGAGGGTGCTGTGAGCAGAGGACTGCCGATCAACAAGTCTTGTCATGGGGCCCGGACATTTTTGCTGTACTGGGCCCCATGATTTCTGACTGCAGCCCTGTGCTTACAAATCTAAATGACCAGGAGAGAAAACAAAGATCCATAAGAATCATTAAATTTTTGCCTTGGCACTCTGTACTTCTAGAAAAAGAGAAACTCCTTCTTTCTACTAGAAGACACTAAGACTCGCTACCTAATGCTTTTAACATGTTTTTAAATTTATGGCTCAGGAAATATTATCACTTTTAATGTGGTCACAGTTTCTTATTGCACTTAGATAGATATTAATGTATTTGTGCAATGTGCTAAAAACACTTGTTTACAAATAAAAAGACGTTGTGCTTTTCTATTTTTTCACATGAATTTTTTGATTCTCCTTTACCTTTGACTCTTCACTCGTCTTTGCTCAACATGGATTAACCCATGCTCTGGGCATTTTTCTTAACTATACGTTTGCACTTTGGTTCACTATGCGTTGCCTCGAGTTGGTGTTGTATGGGGGCATTTTTGTCCCCTTCCTCCTTATCCTATCACTTGACTAGTTTTACTAGATTCTTGAGCCCCTTTACTAGATTCTTATATGGAGATGAAATTTCTCTCACATTACTAGATGGTCGCCCGTTAGAGGCCTGGTCGGTCTAAATCTGTATGGACTCTCCGTTCTCCAAGGAATTCCCGGTCTGCATTACTTTGCGGTCACTCGTGCTTTTATCAATTGATACGATACATTTGTGAGTAAACGTTATGGGGTTTGCCACAGGGACCACTATGTGATGGCATTTGAACTTACTAGCTGTCCACTTTATATCTTTTCTGCCCTTCTGTGTACTCTGCCGCGATTGCGGGGGAAAAAGCTAGGAACGCCCAGAGGGTTTACAAACTGTGAAGATGTCTACTATCTTCTGTTCATCTACCTGAAGATGTGGTTGAAACGTCATGTAGCGATGTGAAGGCGCTTGGTTCATTTTGATGCATTGTATCCAATTGTGAATCTTTTTTTGAATATTTTGTCCTTTTTGCTTTTGTGATTTATGGACATTACTGTATTAACCTCCCTAGCGGTTGAGACGAGCCTAGCTCGTCCGAGCTTTAGGCTCGCCTCAACCGCCCGGGAAGCCGCCGATGGGGAGACTTTATGCCTCCCCGGAAAGCTGCGGCGATTGTTTACATTGCCGCAGCATTTCCGGGTTGGCGGCTCCGCCCCGATCGCATCACGGTGACGCGGAAGGGGGCGGGGGGGGGGGGGGGGGGGCGGCGCCATAGACCTCCATGTTAATGGAGGAGCGCCGGCTTTCTCTCCCGCGCAGCTGTTGTCAGTAATGACAACAGCTGCGCGTAGAGCTCCGGCGGGATGCCGGAAACGGCGGGCAGTGTACTATGTACACTGCCTTGATCGCCCATATCGTGCCGTTGTAAACGGCGCGATATGGGCGGTGCGCTAGGGAGGTTAAATAATTATTTTATTTATTATAGTGTACACCTATACCTGCCTGATACATTAGAAGCCTTTAAAGTCCCCCTGCGTCTTCAAGAGACCAAGTGAACAAACTGAAACCCAAAACCGAATTATTTACCTCAAAGTGCCGGTATGGCATTTTAACCTAAATTACACAACTCATATACACACATGAAACATGTAAACACACACTCTACTTTCTTTAATGATCGGGAAGGAAAGGTTATGGGGCACTGTGTGTAATCAGAAGACAGGGGAAGAGAACCCTCAGCATTGTGAGGCAATAGGCTGCAGTTCTTTCCTCTGTGCTGGCTGAGAAAATTCCAGCACCATCTGCCCATACTGCAGTACAAAGTTTACCCAACTTCTCGTCGTGGTCAATGGAAGAAAAAATACATATAGTGACAGTACTGCTTTATATTTTACACTGAACATGCCAATTGTACATTCCCTCAAAGGTTGCAACATCTGTGGCATTGTGCTGTGTGATCAAACTGCACATTACAGAGTGGCCTTTTATTGTGGGCAGTCTAAGGCACATCTGTGCAATATTCATGCTTGCTCATCAGCACCTTGATATGCCACACCTGTGAGGTGGGATAGATTATCTCCACAAAGGAGAAGTGCTCACTAACACAGTTTTGTGAACAATATTTGAGAGTAATGGGTCTTTTGTGTATGTAGAAAATGTTTCAGATCTTTGAGTTCAGCTCATGCAAAATGGAAGCAAAACTGAAAGTGTTGCATTTATATTTTTGTTCAGTGTTGTGACAGGAAGCCCCAGAAGATCACAGGCTGTGCCCAGGATGGGGTATACATCTGTCCCAGGTTTAAATATTACACAGAGCAGTATAGGTTTTGACCACCGGAGGGCGAGCAGTCTGAGATGAGTTACCTGGGGTAGTTATGTGCACAGGTGAGACTTGGCTTGGACATTAGACTGGAAGATAACCGCCCTGCCTGCTCTAGAAAGGGGCTCCACCCTGGAATCAGATCCTGGCAGTCTGAGGAGCTTCCAGACACATGTAAAGGTACCCATACACGTTTCAATTTTTCAGGGACCGATGTCATAAAATAGCCAGTTTTTTTCTTTAGTGCTATTTTTAAAAGTCGGTCGGATGCCGATTTTTCGGCCTCCGATTAGTCGCCGCCTGACCGACCGATCGGCTTGTTGGATTGGGAATCTTTTAAAAGTGGCCGACCGACCGAAAATTACCGGCATCCTCATTCGGGACCCGACCGACTTTTCGGCCGGTTTTTCTAAAAACAGCATTGGTCGGACTACATTTGCATGTTATGAATCCCGAACGATTAACCTACCAAAACGTATATATATATATATATATATATATATATATAGATATATAGATATATAGGTTGTGCTGTCTCCCACATTATGTTCCCAGCTTTTACATAACCAATATTGGTTATTTTTAAATATTGTTCCTGTTATATCTACTGAACCTGTTATATCTACTGAACAAAATACTGACATCTTACATTTCCAGATGCACATTTCTGGCCTCAACATTCTCCAACTTGCAAATCCAAAAGTTGTAATCCTTTGGATCAACAGACTGGTAACTATTATAGAGATCAATAATGGAGCTCAATCAGATCAAACAGAATGCTAACACACACACATGATGATCCCTATTTATAAATTGACAGATATCTTTCAGTTTACATTTTTTTTTTATTTGGCTAGAAAATGTTTTCCAGCTGTGGCAGGCCGTAGCCAATTAAACCCAATTTTTTTAATGAATATTAAAAATATCATTTTTTTATTGGCTAACTTTGTGAGTAAATTGCAAAGCTCCTGAACATGGCATCATCACCAAAATTGTTGGAGATGTAGAGAAGAGTTGTGGGAACATTTTGAAATGTATAATTAAATTAAATTTAAATTAAATTGAAATAATAATTAAAATGGAGATGGTCGCAAAATGTTCACAAAATTTTAACAAGCTGACTTTGTGAGTTAACTTCAAAGCCCTTCGACATTATATCATCACCAACATTGTTAAAGAGAAGAGTTGTGGGAACATAAAAAAAAAAAATAATAAAAGTATTGTTCTAGCTCGCTTAGTTTTTGCATAAATAAGTTGATTTTTTTAGCAAACATTTTTACTTGACTTTGAAGTCTCTTATTCAAAATTGTGCCTGCCAAAAATGTGTATTTATTACTTTAGAGCAGTGGTGGCCAACTGAGTTGATATGTAGGGCCACAAGCGAGGCCCTCAGTATCACCAAAGGGCCGCACATAACATCGATCTCGATAGGCGGTCAGAACCCGACAGCACCCAAATCCCCTCCTGCCCTTGGGTGCAGCGGTCATACGTAGACATTGACAATTTTACTGATGAAGGACCACCAGTGTTGATTAGGAAAGCTAGGTCAGCGTGTGACCATTACACAGGTGAGTTGCTATGCCCTATGCATTAAAAGTTAGGTTTTGGGGGCCGCATATGGAGGACCAAGAACAATGCTCAAAGGGCCACATGTGGCCCCCGGGCCACAGGTTGGGCACCTAGGCTTTAGAGTAATGTCAATTTAACAATTGAAAGGACTGCCAAGAGGCAACCTATACCTACTTGAGACACTAGATCTTTACCTAGAACAGTGATGGCGAATCTATGGCACACGTGTCAGAGGTGGCACTCAGAGCCCTCTCTGTGGGAACGCGAGCTGTCAGCCAGCACAGAGAAGTGAACTGCAGCCTACTGGCCCCCAATGCTGTCAGTTCTCTTCCCCTCTTTTCTGATCACACACAGCTCCCCATACCCTCCCCTATTCTATCTTATAAGAAAGAAGAGTGTGTGTGTATATGAGTTAGGTGTGTGTAATTCAGGTTATATTGCCATGCCGACACTTTGAGATAAATAAGTAGGGTTTGGGTTTCAGTTTGGGCACTCTGTCTCTAAAAGGTCCGCCATCACTGACCTAGAAGATTAATTCATATCAATCCAATAATTGTCTCCTAGACACATTGTCCCAGCCCTGACGAAGCCAGAGAAAAGGGCGAAACATGTAGACAAAAACGGCAATTTAGTATGTACAAAACCGCACTCACTGTGTGCTGCGGGTTTAAAGCGTATTTGTTTAAAAAAAATGTTAAACTTTTCATTGATATCTGATTTGGATTGGACTTATTGACTTAATTTTGGCTGTGTCTGCCAATTAAAAGTCCCTACTTGAGGATTCCTCCCTTTTTTCTTTTTACCTAGAAGGATCAAAATGTGCATAGATGGCTCAATTTTCCGGCCAGGCGACTTTAAAAACAATCGTTTTAAAACAATCATTTGAAAAACATAATGTGATTGATTTCACAAATGATGGATTCCTTTCCTTAGAGGTGTACACATGCTCCAAAGTACCATCCGATAAAAATCCATTAAAATATCACATACATAAATGATTGACTAAAATGTACCAACATTTCCGATCAGTGCTTGATCGATTTCTTTTCACTCCATTTGGTTAATCGATTTACCTACAAAGCTTTAGCTTTTAAAACGTTCTAATGGAAAAAATCGAACTGTGTATGGCCGACTTGAACCCTTTATGGTATATAGAGCAATGCAAAGAACAGGTGCAGTAAAGTTGGGACGGTGTCTATGTAGTGTCAGGCGAGGGAAAGTGTTACTGTAGCTGCTACCGCGTTGCTGGAACCATTCGGCTGGGTGTTAGTTGGCAGCTGAGGCTGTGGTACTCCAGGGAGATGCAGATGAGAGGAGAACCCAGAACATTCTCAGGACTGACTATTTATGTCCTCAGACAGGGGCTGGCTTAAGGACTGTTACTGGGCAGGAGTTACTCTGCTACTTTTTGGAGGGAAAAGTAAAAGTAAACACCCAGCCATGACTCATGGTTTTAGCAGCATGTACACGCCAAGCAAATAAGCATTTATAAATCATATGAAACAGCACAAATAAACATAGATAGGTGGCCCTTTCTGGGGTCACTTTATCTTTACTTCACATCATAAAAATAAATATATAAATAAAACACAAATTATCGCCACTGTAGGACATGCACATAATAATATTTCTCAGCTCAGAAGTGCTGGGGGTTTGCATATTATGCCTTTATTTTGTTACATCTTCAAATCCAGATTTCTTCTTTCCTGCTGTGAGCCACAGGCTACAAAATAATACATCAGAAAGCATGGTGCTCCACACTTACACAGGCAAGCTTGGGCTTTGGGCTTAGGGATTTTATTTAAAATACACAACGTCTGATACATTTTAAAGCATTAGATCACATTGAATATATGAAACAAAAAGGACGAAATAACAAAAAAAATGGTACACAGCAAAATGTGTCACAGCAAGAGAGGACATTTCATATATTCAGATTGGGGGATAAGGGGCTCTTGCAAATGCAAAAATTGATGTAATAATGTCAGACATCCAGGATGCAATCAACACAGTTTTGTAGTGAGAGTTCAAAGAAGTGTGTTTGGAGTCATACAAATGAATGCGGATGCTAATAGTGGAAAGGCTTTGAAAACTATCATTATCTGCGCTCAGGGAAATGCTAAAAGCACCCAGGACAACTTTACATGAAAGTTGGTTTCTAAACCCTCCTGATAAGAGCAAGCGGCATAAGAAATCAGCGTATGGCAGTCCTCAGATTGTGGAAAAGGCGAATGTAAGGAGGAGAAATATAGAAATCATATGGCAACCATGAGAACAAGGCTAGGATTCTCCCCTATTGATAATGTGCACAGACACTAATTATTAAACTCAAAGCACACAACTCTCCGGACGTGGATCATAGGTTTCCCTGCAAATATAACGATTCATTGCTAATGATGGTGATAAAACAGGTTTGTTGGCAGTTAATATGGGTTCCATTGACCTTCATCACAGGTCACGTCCATGTACATTCGCTGCAAAGCTCATTATCTGTAACAAGATTGCAGAGATAAGTTTTGGAATGACAGTAGTATAGTCAAGATCTATCCCTGTAAAGCCAAAATAACAGATTCAATCAAGCATTAATAGACATGCTTGATTCCTAAACATATGTTCAAATCAGTAATATCTAACTGAGATACTCACCAGCTAACATGATATTGTTTGTAATGTGTAAGGACCCCGGCTGTAACAGGTACCGATGGCTCCCTCCAAGCATGGGCTGGGTTGAGGACACCTGCCTGAAGGCTATATAGGTGTGCCTTACCCACACATGCTTGCTGAGCATTTTTTACTCCACTCTGACTCTGAACCCTGGACATCTGAATCTGAACTCTGGACTATTTTTGCACCTGTTTGGTTTGTTCCTGTTTTTTGTGCACAATAAACCCTTTGGTACACCATATAACCCTGTCTGGGTGTCAGTGTGTGCTGCCTGTCTGGTCACCCCCTTCTCTGGATTCTGACATTATGTTTCTAAAACAGTCTAAGGGTATGTTTCCATGGCGAGGAGGGCTCGGTCATCAACCTTGACAGGGATGTTAACGGAACCCATGCAGATACCCGCCTACCGCACCGGCTGTTTCCACATAGTAGAGGTCAAAAGCATACTTGTCAAGTTTCTGCATCGGAGACCCGGGGGGCGTACAGGAAATGATGTCAGTGACATCACTTCCGGTACATGGATCGTGGTTCTTCCGCGTTCCACGTACTGGAAATGACGTCATTGACATCACTTCCATCGTCCGCCAGGTCTTTTGGCTGATCAAGCAGGGAGAGGGCGTTACTCTCCCTGCTAATGTCCCACCCGCTTATTCTAATTATTGAGAATATCTGCACTTTGAGAATTCGAATAGATCACCAGTATAATGCTATATCTTTTGTAATATTCAAGATTTTTTACATCAGTACCTGGAACTATCGTGCATTGTGTTTGACATATGCACATGTACAAGTGCTGATTTGCGCAATGAAGGTAATAATGACTTGAGATCAGGAATTCTAGAATTTATTGTGAATATTAGGTGAAGAATTTGCGACATTTTGCACATATGAATATAGCCTGTGCTGCTCACCATCACTAGTGGGATGTGGTAGGAAACCCATTCAGTACAAAAATGGCATATATACAGTGCTGCTTGAAAGTATGTGAACCCCTCAAGTGGTGTAGATGTTTCTGT
>CM070035.1:129921489-129931493 GCA_036250615.1 Ptychadena robeensis
GAAGCCTCTGCAGTAATTGGTCGGTAAACACTATGAAAACAGTATGAAGTTTCCCGATGTCGAACATGTCCAATAAATTACGATCGTAAAAAACGCCAATTACGATCGTAATATATCGGTTGTACCATGTGGACATGTGCGGATTTCAGGACGATAAAATGCATTCATTGGTCGGTTTTAATGGATCCTAATTTTTATCTCAGAGTGTATGGCCTGCTTAAGTCACCAGAAATACAAATATTTTGTCAGTTTAAACAATATGCATATGAGTATTTAGGCGTTTGTCTGGAGTTCAGGTTTGCAGGAAAATGAGACAGTAAAATCTCAGCACCCCATTCAAATATTTAATTTTACAGTTGCTTATACCCTGTATCATTAGACAATTCTTCCTCAACTCGTTCCGTGATGAAGTACGCTTCATCAGGGGAGAAATCAGTAAGTGGAGATTATTAAGCATCTTGTGCGAGATAACATAATCTAGTTCGGCCAGCATCCCAAACAGCATATCATAACGTTTTTAGTGCAATAAACCTCTCACAATTTTCTCCCACATTAGGGACCCTCTCCCGGTGAGAAGGTATACCTAGACACACAAGCTAATTGACTAAAGGTGAATGCTGTCTCACTGCCCTTGTAGAGGACTTGCTTATCTAACCAACGAAAACATCTGTAGAGTGCGATTGAGCACTTTAGATTTGGTCTGAACCCCGCTCCTCATGGTTCTGTGCCTGCAATATGCCCATTATACTATGTTAATAGTCATAAGTTTAGGTGGTCTTCCAGTTCCAAGATTTGGCTACACCTATAGGATCCCCTGATGAAGCCATTTCAGTTTTTGTAATTGCAAATACCATGGAACAATGCTTATGTGGTTGTTATAATTAATAACATTGTGACAATGTATTCTGACATGTTTGAAATATGTTGACTCACATACATACTTTTAATTTTTTGTAGGTCACCAGACCTTGTGGTACCACCGATTCTGGAACATCTGGTTGTTTCTTGTGCCCCCTGATGATGCCCCCAGAGGGGTAAAACGCATCAGGAGATTCAACATCCATTGGTGCTACTGCGTGACTTTCGAATCTAGTGGTACCTGGGTCTTGTGTGACACCAATAGTCATTGTACATATGGTCGTTGATGCTATTTTAATATAGGGGTTGACTGTATGTGGGTTTGTTTTTAACTTTTTTGAATATGTCAATAAAAACTATGTTTTACCAATATCAACTCTGGTTGGAATTTAAGGCCTATTTAAAGTAGCGGGTGCTAGCCACCCCACTTTTGCGACTTAGCTCCCCACCAATGTCCTGTATTTTGTATTCTACTGTATACTGTACTAATCAGGTGTAACAACATGTTCTATCATAAATCCCATGGATGGATATAACTGATGAGGTTTTAACTGTTTATATACTTGTATATTTATGAAATAAATTGATTAATATTTTAATTGGCTTAAATATCGTGGCCTTGAAATCCCATGGCTCCCTAAGGGTCCCCATACACCAGATTTTTCTGTCAGATTTCCTTTTGATCTCCTTTTGTTTTACCAAAACCATGTAATATGAGAGGCATCAAGTCTACCTGTGTCCAATCGCAGAGGACCCGGCACTACATAGTTGTTGGTAGATCTAAAGGACATCTGACAGAGAGATCTAAAGGTTTATGGCCAGCTTACTGTGGGAGGAAATTGTCAGAGGTGTATTTCTCTAAAAAAAACTTAAGGAGATTATTAAGCCTAATTTACTACGTCATTGAACTGATCAGACAAAAAAAGATATGAAACTCAATACTCAGGAAATGCTCAGACTTTATTTTGAGATTTTACTGCATATTCTGTAGGGATTTTGATTGAGGGAGAAAGGCTGGGAGTCCAGCTCTGACATCACAAAATCACTAACATACATGAAGCAATACAGATATAAGATAATAACTGCGACTGTAAAATCGTCTTGTGATGTGATGACATCAGGTTCCACCTATCACAGGATTAATAGATACATTCCTGGTCAGCAGAAGTAAAGTAAACTGATCAATCTTGTTACTATTGATATGTTTTTTGCTGATCCAAGCGGCATATTGTCTGACATTTGTCTCCGCTGTCCTGCGAAGGGAAGCCGCATGTAGGTGACCTTCACAATGTGCACTCGCCAGGATGTGTTCTGCTGACAAATGCTGTTCAGGCAGATATTATATACTATCTTGTTTTTTTCCCTCACTAGTACAGATGAACTGATTAAACCACCATTAGGTACAGTGCATGAAAAAGGTATATTACACACACAAGGAGAAGCGTGTCTGTATTTTGTGCTATAATGGATGCTAGTTCATAAGAATGATCCATTGCAGTACATTCTAACACGTCTATGTACAGTATACTGAGGGCTAATACATAGGGGTGTGAAGTCCAGCTGGTTTATTTAAGAAAATAATTATGATTAACCTCCCTAGCACTCTTGCAAGGTCCAGATTTCTGTACAAAAAGTGCACCATAGACTCTAATGGAATTTTTGTTTTCTGTTGTAGGCCCAAAATATGTCCGTTCTAGGGTCTAGTAGACATCCTGAATATTATAATTTTTGAAACACACATTTAAACTTTTTTTTTATATAAAATCTTTTTTTTGATAAAATCTCTAAAATACTTAGTCTTTATGATAGATTTCAAAACCATTTTTATTCATATTTATGTTTTGTTTATAATAAATTTTGTATTACAATTGGAAATGTGTTTTTTTTTACTTTGAATTGTATTGGATACAGTTATCACTGTATCCAGTTCAATTCCCTTTGCCACCCTCGCTCCTCTGGTGTGATGAACACACGAGGGGAGGGAGGGTTAACTCCAAAGGGGCACATCTGCATAATCTCACTGAAACAGTTTTCTGCATAGAAAACAGTTTTCGTGCAATTTACTTTTGAATCTCCCGCACTGCCCTGATGTGATGTCACGGGGGGGGGGGGGGGCATCAGCTTCAGTGAAAAAGCCAGTTAAGATGATCGGAGCCACCGGACGAATGAACTGTAAGTATGCTCTGCCGGGGCTTCGATCTTTGCTGGGCGGCACCATCTCATTCAGAGCAGTACTGACAGGACAGCGCTGGATAAGATGGTGCAGTCAGAAATGCTAGGGGGTGGTAAATGCATTTGTAAACCATTTAGATAGTGATAATTATATTTTTCTCACATTACTTCCAAATGTTTATATCTGAAGTGCATTTGGAAAAGCATACCTTTCCGTTTTGTCAAAGATTAGAAGAGTACATTTGTATGTGCAAATAAAAGTCGATACTTATATGACACATTGGACATAGCGCAAATCCTGTAATAGTACCAGGACATCATACTATGAATGCAGGTGGATATCTCTCTGCTATGACCCTCATTGCCATGCCCATACTGTAGTGTAATGGAATGCCTATAGTGCCTTTGGTAATGAGACAACATATTGTCAGTGTAAATACATGCATATAACTTTAAAATGTCTAGAATTGTTTAAAATGTTCCAGATCTGTCTGGCTAGACATGTCTGGAATTCCCCTTTCTGTGAGTTCTGGCCAAAGATAGGGGAGGTGCCGATGGGTCAGTGAGGTTACAAGTATGATTGTGTCCTGCCTGCTAAGAAGGGTGCCAAGGCTCTGTGCCTCTCTCCAGGATTTCCCCGTGGGTATGGGCCTTCCCAGATAGGCCTGAGGGAGTACCAGCAACAATATTTCCCAGAATGGTTAGGGATTGAGAGTGGAGAATTCCCATATTACTATATCCTAGGAACCAGAGACTTATCTTAACTCCCACACACGTCAGCACCTTTCTCCAGGGTTCGAGCATCAGCTTGTTGCATTTATTTCCTTGGGTATATTGATTGGAACTGTTTGCAAATGTATTCCACAAACTGTACCCTGCCTGTGAGCTCAGCAGCTGTGCAAGCCTGTGAATACTCCTTTTAGTCTAGTCTATCCCCTAAATACAGCAGTGTGGACACTTACTTTTTTGCAGAACTGTGTGTGTGTAGTTGGGTATAGCATTAACAATTGACAGTATTGTCTAAAGAACCTGGTTGATTCAGAGGCACCAGCCATAAAGCAGTGTAATACCACAGAAATGTGATGTAAGACGGCACTCAGACACACACGAATGACCCTGGTTAACACTACAATACACAGTAGCTTTTATGATCTTCAACATTGTTGGGTAGTGGACTTGATAGGAGTTTAGTCATACAATGGTACCCCTCACAAAAGTGTGTAACAATCTAGGGCCAGGCTCAGAACCCAAAACACAAACATATTCAGGAACAAGCCAGGGTCAGTAGCCAATGCTGTCAGGTAATCAGCAGCCAAGGGTCGGTACACACCACATGGCGGAGCACAATAATCTGGCATGGGGTAAGTCATAATTTACATAGGAAGTACTTGGGGGCACCAGGAGTTCAGGGTTCAACAATAACTAGGTATCTTCAGATACGCGGGGGTCCTGACAGATCACTTACACTTTACCTGCCCAGCAGATGCTCTGTTCTCTCAGCGCTGAGCCGATCCGCCGATGCAATGGTTAACGTAGTGCATTACGTTAACCTCAGCATCAGCGGATGTCTGAACAGAGCAGCCGCCGGGCAGGTAAAGTGTATGAAATCCATTGGGACCCCCGCCAAGCACTGCTCTTAATGTATGGGGTCCCGACGGATCACAAAACGCTGTGGAGACATAGCCTAAAAGAAGAATATGTTGATGATGTTAAAAAAGTTTTGTTTCAAATCTGTTAATTTACGCTGTAATATAATTAATACAAACTGTGGATAGTCGAGTAATCATAGTAGATGCTATTGAAAAGCCCTCCAATTGTAGGATGGGAACAAAGAATTTCTTTTGTGTAAGATATCAAGGTATCTTTGTCTTAGGCAGGGATGGCCAACTGAGTTGATATCAGGTGCCACAAGTGCGGCCCTCAGCATCACTAAAGGGCCGCATATACAATTTTCAATCTATAATGACTTTTCTAAACATTTTTAATTAATCAATGACAGCAGGCAGAGCTAGAAGACCTTATTTTTAAATAACAAAACTTGTATTAAATGATACTTCAAGCATAAGGTAACATTGTAGTATGGTAATGCACATTTTATGTCATATACATCGTTATGTGCCCCTATTCTCAGGTTATGTGCTGATATATTATTAAATCATCCCCTGTTCATTTCTGAAATAGTGGGAGCATGGGCACTTACCTGTCTGCTAATCCCCTGCCAACAATAGAGGAGAAGAGGCAGAGGCGAGGAACTTGCTCAGACACCATCTGGGTCGCTGAATGGCTTATACATAGTTCATATGCCCTATGCAATAGCAGTTAGGTTTTGGGGGCCACAAGTGGAGGACTGAGGAGGGCCGCCGAGGAAAGCCCAAAGGGCCGCAGGTTGGGCACCTAGGGTCTAAGGGATCCAACAAGGTGCAAAGGAAGACTATCAGGTGGCTCAGCAGACAGGGCGGCAGTCAGCCACTGAAGAACCTTTGGGTTTGGTCCGGACATGACAGGACAGGTATTAGAGTCTAGATCTAACTCTATTGCAGTATCTATTCCCTCGCTACATGCTCCACCAATCTTCAGACTGGGTTCACATCTATACAGCTGACACTAATGTACACAGACTCATTATAAATAAGGTGCCCTAAAGCTGGGTACACATGGCTCGAAAACACGGCCTTTTCGAGGAAGCTCCAGCCAAGCGCGATGACCCCCATATCGAGCCGCAGCGCTTCTGCAGCTGACAGCCCGTCCAATACATTGGATGGAGACGCGCGGTCCCCATTCAAAGTAATGGATTTTGACCAAGGTTTTCCAACATGTTGGACACAGTTTTGGTCGAGTTCCTTCGAGCAGGATCCATTGAGTTCCAGCAAACTGGGAAGTGTCATTAAACAATGGTCTCTGGTACAGTCAGTAGAGTTGTGAACTATTTGTCTAATATAAATTGTCAGAGATGCATTGCAGCTCAGACCAGACCAAAGTCAGTGCAAAGGCTACCTAAATGGAAACAATGGCATGAAGATAATTAAATAGATAAAAATGGAAAGCTTGACAGAACAATGCCAACGACTGCCCTGACAAAAGGAAAAGAGGATGATTGTTATGAGAATCTGAGTGGGCACAGTGGTCTCAGAAAAATGGAACAAATCTGATATACAACTAGATCAGCCAGCTCTGGCTGTAACAGCCTCAGGGGACAGGGATAAGGTCAGGTTAATGGCTACAGACATCTTTATAAAAGGTTCTACACTTTAGACAATAACCAATCCTTTTAAGTATGAATATATTCAGGGGTGCACATCAGTGGTGCTCTGGTACTCAAAAGGGGCCAAAAACTAGCTATGCGTACCTGCATTATTCTTACAAAGCTCATATGCGTACTAACAACTTAGAGGCGCTCCGTGTCTGGGTGGCCGCAGCTAAATGTTATATGTATACAATTTATGTCACTTGGATAACCGCAGGGAAACATGAATAACTTTGAAAGGTTGCAGTTAGGGGTGTGACATTGGGAATGTAAATCAAATAATAATAATACAAAAGATTAGGCTTCTAAGGGTTTTGGAGATCCGGGGGATGAAAGTCAGAGTAGGCATATGTAAGAGTAAAATCTGACAAGAGAAAGCACTGTGTGACAGATGGAACATGACTATGAAAGGTTGACATTTGGACTGCAGGTAGTCTCAGGGGTTAGTTACTAACCCAGAAGGTTTCAGGGTCACACTACTGAGGTATGACATCTGGGGGGTCAAAAATATCAAATTCAGCCAGCAGATGTCACTAGCAGCAGTACACTCACAGCACATCACGTCATCCTCCTCACTGATCAGTGGGGGGCTGTGGGGGAAAGGGTTGCCGATCTCCTCTCCCTCTCTGGCTGTGCCTGTGTCCGTGGAAGCTGCAGAGTGATTGCAGCTTCCACAGACATGGAGAGATAGATGGCAGTTCATCTATCTCTTCATTGTTTAGATCAGCAGAGCTCTGGGCTTGGCTGGCATAAGCAATAATACAGTTCAGATGTGAGATCCGGCCGAATCTCTCATCTGACTGCTCCCCAGCTAATCTCCTTGCCGGGAGAGCTGGCGGAAGGCCAAATCATTTTGTTGTGAGGTAAGTGATGTAGAGAAGGGTTGTGGGAACATTACAATAGAACAGGTATTGCTCTAGCATATGTAGTTTTTGTATACATTTTTAGGATTAGAATATCATTACCCAAAAACGAAGTAAATTAAGATAAGTCCACACTTCCCATCCCAAAATTCATTGGTGAAAGAGTGTTAGAGCTTCCCTCCCTGGGACTTTTAATGGAGGGTGGACTTATGTATCACTCTGAGTAAGCTTGTCTTTACAAATCTTTATTATGAAACAATAAACACATTAATCTTTAAATAAAAAAAATTTGGTGGCTCACTGTACTTTGCGCAACATGTTTCACCCCAACTTGCGCAACATGTTTCCCCCCAAAGGGCTGTTTGGGAGTTTCCTTTGGTGTGCGCGTCCAAGGTGTGCTGGACACACCATAAAAATGATATACCTGTACGTGCCTGAGGACAGGCACGTACAGGTATATCATTTTTATGGTGTGTCCAGCACACCTTGGACGCGCACACCAAAGGAAACTCCCAAACAACAGGAAGCCACACCTTGGAGTAATTTCTTGAGTGTGTAATGAAAAAGCATTGGTGGGTGGAATGTGTTTGTCCGTGTTGGGGACCCTTCGGGGATCCGATATAAGGAGGGGCACTGTCAGCGCCAGCGGGTCCACCGGGTAGCTGAATCACCAGGGATCGGCGCATCTAACGATCTAAATAATATTTGTATAAATGAAGTTCACAATAAAATTGACATTTTTGGAGGTGCATATTTGAACGTAATATGTGCAAAACTTACATGTGCTAGAGCAATATCTATTATATTGTGATGTTTCCACAACCCTCATCATCATGGTGATGGTGCAATGTTCAGGGGCTTAGCGATTAACTCACAAATCCCAAAGTTGAAAAGTCACAGCCAACTAAGAATATGTATTTCCATCTGAATTAAGTGAACAGAATTAATGTTTTTCAATTTTTAAAAAGCATTTTATGCCTATAGAGAGGTCAGTGGGTTCAGCACTTCAAAGCAGAAGTGTTATTAGTCTTTCTCATGTCACCCACCCTTGCAGACCTCCCACTTCATCTTTAGCTGTCGAGTGAAAGGGAAAGTAGAGAAGCTGGCTGTAATTGTAACAAATGAAGGATAAAATGCATAAAAATGTCATCAGAAGCTCAATCTGCAAATCTTCCAGAATAAGTGTGATGACATTTGTAACGGTAACGCTTCCAGGTGTTGTGTAGTGTGAGGCCTCACTATGGTCTTTTATGTCCGACTTATTATTAATCAAGAACAAAAGGTTGGGTTCCCTCTTGGGACTTTAAATGGAACAGTACCACTTCTAGTACAGGTCCCAATATTTGAGACATCAACTTTTATTTAATATTGAGAACCAGTCACAGCATATAAACATACAAACTGAACATAAGCCAAGGCGCCAGCTACACTGCAACACACATAGAGTGTAGCGGCCACAACAACATATATTGGATGGTAAACCTAATACATTTGAAACATTGGTAAGGTGCCTGCGGCTACATGTTTCGCCATTTATGGCTTCTTCAGGCCAATAGCACCTTAAAACAGTGTGTGGATGAATCTTCCTTGGTGGTTTAAAATCAAATTGGAAACACCAATTCTTTTTTGTAGTCTCTTGTAGCCGGAGTTAGATCTTGGGATATAGACGTCTCTACAGATAGGGGGGCGGTGCGATCCAGGGTCCACCTTGGGGCTAGGTGTAGCAGCACTGTAGCAGAGGAAGTCCATAGGATCGGATTACCGCCGCCTAGCCGGGAGCCTCCACGTGTGGCAAGAGCCAACAATGACTCCTGTGCATTAGACTTGACTATGACTTATTATTAATCAACTTCTGCTTTTGCAAGGAGAGAATGAAAGCAGACATATAGTGCTACTATGGATATGCTGGGACGACATGACAAAGGTGTGTAGACAGCCCTGTTATAGCTCCATTTCCATCAAGGGGCGGCATGTGCACTGTGCTAAAATCCCTGTGTTTAGCGCAGCGATTTCAGAGCATGTGGAGCCCTAGCCTAAGTGGTGTAGATGAGGAAGAATACCCAAAACTAAAAGGCTAGATGTAAGAACCAGGATGAGGGATCGAGAGATCATGCTAATTGACTTCTCAATACATATTTGAAGTAGTTGTATCTTAAACTACTCATGTAAGTAAAATGTATTTGTGTGGCCTTCACATAAGAAAAGAATATACTTTCTAGATACAAATACCTTTCTATCCTGCTAAGCTCTTTGTGTCCATTCTCCATCCATTCACCTTTACTTTAGCAGTAATGTCTACACCAGTGGTGGGCAACTAAGTTGATATGGAGGGCCACAAGTGTGGCCCTCCGCATCACTCAAGGGCCGCATATAGCATCAATCCAGACCATCAACATATCTCAGCAGGCAGTGGACCAGATCCCCACAGGCAGTCAAAACCCGACATCACCCTCCTGCCCCTGGGTGCAGCACTCATATGTAGACCTAATTTCCCCGATCAACATTGACAAGTTTACTGATGTAGGACTACCAAAGTTGATTAGGAAAGCTGGGTCAGGTGAGTTGCTATGCATTAGCTTTTCAGGCCGCATGTGGAGGACTAAGGAGGGCCGCCAAACAACGCCCAAAGGGCTGCATGCGGCCCCCGGGCCTCAGGTTGGGCACCTAGGGTCTACACTGTACGTTTATGTAAATTGTTGTGACATTGCGGAGTGTGACTTTTGGTATTTGGAACACGGAAGTGACAATCCTCACCTGCAAATTCCAAATACAGGAAGTGACACTTTGCCACGTCACTTACGGGGGTCGCAGATTATTATTATTATTATTAACATTTATTTATATAGCGCCAGCATATTACGCAGCGC
>CM070035.1:129971151-129990356 GCA_036250615.1 Ptychadena robeensis
GGTCGATTCGGCGGGTTTCCCCGGTGGCACAGCGGAGCTCACGGGTCTAGCGACTGCTGCTGGCCATGCGCAAACCACGCCCCCGTCGACCGAGTTTTTAGGCGGAGGTCCGCGCTATTCCGCGGCCGCCCAGAACTGACCGCGTCCATAGAGGTGAATGGCCGCCGAACATGAGATGCGGTTCTTAGTGGCGGCGGTTCTTAGTGGCGGCGGTTCTTAGCGGCAGCGGATCTTAGCGGCGGCAACCCCGCCGCCGGCTTCCAAACAAGCCCTTAGACGATCAGCCACGGGCGGATTTTAATCGTGCGCGGCCAATGGCGTCCATTCATGTCTATGGCCACGATCAGCGCTGAAAAAACGGAAATCTTTAGTTGAAAAAGCTCATTCAACGAAGTGGAAGCGAACAGCCACAATCACAGAGTGCAATTGAAATCGCGTCCGACCAGCGACTGATCACCTAAGTGGGAATAAGCCCTTTGTATTCCGGCCATTACTTTGAATGGGGGCTGCCAGCTGATTGGCCGTAAAAACTGGCCATGTATGTCTACCTTTAAACAGCCATATTTTGAAACATTCATATAAAAAAAACCTTTCATAGTATAACGTAAGAGTTAGTAATGCACCCCTACTACTTCTTACACTCCGAGATTTACCCTTTAGCTACAACACTAAAAGTGCCCAGACACGCATAGATATGGGCTAGATCAACCGTCGCTTTCAGTGCTGTGCAGGGTTATCAGATATGACCGGTCGATGTCCATTGCTTTGGATGGGGACCATGGGTTCCCATGCAAAGCATCGGCTGAGCTGGATGACACAGTAGTGTCTCCAGCTCCTTCCATATCGATAACCAATGCAGAGTGTGTGCGGGGAAAGCTGCACTCATGCAACCAGTTTCCTCATACACGCAGGGAGACATGAATGCAGATTCCCCTGCTTCCCCCAACCTCTTTCTGTGTATGAGGAAGATGAGAGGCCGTGACGTGTGCTCACTAGTGACACAGTTTTTGTGGCTGAAATTGGGTACTGCTGGGGATTTTTTTCCCTGATTTGATTAATTTGAACACTTAAAATATTTAATTTTCTGGTTTTCCTGCTCTATAAACTGGATGCTTATGGTCAGGTGTGTCTTATAGTCTGAAAAATACGGTAAATTGGAGTACTTCACCTTCTGTTTTACAAACCTGTTCATTGAAAAGAGAATCACCATACTTTTGATTTACTGGTTAACAATTATGCAAATAATGTGGGAAACAGGAAGAGTGACCTGCCAAGTCCCACTGACTGACAAGAGTAAGAAATCTTTTCTCTCCCTCTTTCAAAAACTCATGCTTCTTCCTCCCAGACACTTGCAGTATGCTAGTTCTGGTTTGCATACTCCTTGTAGTACAGCAAGGATCCTTATAAATTACACCACCTTTGGTGAGTGCCACGTTTGCTTCACCCTACAGCCAGCCCTAAGTCTAAAAAGTTACAATAATAAATTATATGTAAAAATTCAGTGCAAATTTTAATCCCGTCAGATCGAGCCTGTTAGGAAATTAATGAATAACACAAACACAGATGACTAATTCATTAATCACACTTTGTCTTTCCATCTGCCTGATTAGCCAGTGCTTTTATTTATTTACCTTCTCGAAGGAACACTTAATCTGTTCGTAGCGCTTGCCATATCAACGGCATCCAAATTAACAATACACTGAGAATGTGGAATCAAACAAGGACAGCGGAGAGATGATGGGGAGAGGGTAGACTGGTAGATCTCTCACCACAATGACACATGGTAGAGGTGCACCCTATGGAATAGTGGCACAATGCCAGGAACCAATGTAATGGTGAGATCAGATTGTGTATGGACAGGGTATCGCCCTCTGAAGAGTCAATAGAGACTTCACATGACTACCATGGGATCTTTTCACTTCCCACATATCAAATCAACTGACCTACATTCCCGCATATGCAATGCAGCCACTCCTCTCACTATTTTATCAAAGTCCAACTAAAGACAATGCAATGCAAAAGGCTCATAAAGTAAACAAAAACATTTATCTTCCCCGAATAAGTCAAATCCTTTGAAAAGACATCCATAAGGCACAAGCAGACACTGAAGCTCCCAAGTTAAAGCAACCCAGTAAATGTGGTCAATGTACAAAGCAATAGGAAGGACTTATTGACACACACTACAGATTGGTGAATAAACAGAAACAATGCTGATATTCACAACCTTACAACACTTCTTTATACCACCAGGCATGACCCACATGAGAGTGGCAAAATGTCAAAAGTTAAAAATTCCCAATTACCATGCCTTCTAAATGACAGGCTCAGGCTTAGCAATTGGCTACTCGGACAATGTGAATGAAAGTTGCTATCGCCACAATACTAATTGCAGGCTATAGCACACATACCCCCTCAACATGTTGTCCTATGTGACAGGTTCAGTCTCCAATCACTGACCTGTGTGACGCCCCTTTTTGGGTCCCCTTCACCCACACGGACAGTCAAATTCATGCACATTTACATAGGAGTTACTCGCAATTGTTTAAAAAAGTGTCGGGCTCCATTTTTGTTACACCTCATTATCCTCATAAGGACTTTTTACATAGAAACTGTATGAATTGAGGATCACCATATGATAAAAATGGTCAAAATCATAAAGTTCTGTTATGTTCTTCATAGCCAAAATTGAGATATTTATACAACGATCTTGGCAGACGTACAAAACTTAGAGTAAACATCTGCAACTGAAAAAAAAATCTATAATATATTGTCTCTGTGTTTATTTCACTGCAATTTTACAGTGTGTGAAGCATAAGACTTTAAAGATCAAAGATATTATGGACTATCTGTATAAACTTTCAAATGTTAATTGGCCATTTAATTCAGGATTAGCCATCTAAAGCAATAATTAACTAGAAGCAATGATTTAGTACATTTGCTAAACGTATAAAACTTCAAGATTCAAACTACAAAAGTATAAAGGATAACCCCAACTGCAGAACTTAAAAATGCTATCCCAACTGAAGAGCATAAAACAGGTCCAATGTTTTTGTATGTGTATATATATATATATATATATATATATATATATATATATATATATATACACACACGCGCACATATACACATATTTTTGGGACTATAAGATGCACTTTTTCATTCTTTGGGGAAAAACTGCCTGCGTCTTATGACCTGAATGTGCGACCACCTGCGGCCATTTGGCTGCCAACTTGGCTCCCCGCCAGCTCTCCCAGCAGATGGGAGATCTTCACACAGCCAATCTCCCATCTGAACTTTATTGGCTATATTTGCAGAGCCCCGCAGATATAGCCAATGCAGTGTGGGGAAAGCCGCACATTGGCAGTTTCCTCACACACAGAGCCTCAGAGGGGAGACCAAAGTGCAGATTCCCCCGTGCCGCCCCCTCCCCCCCCTCCTTATGTGTGAGGAAGAGGAGATGCTGAAGTGTGCTCTCTAGTGACACCTTTATTGTGGCTAAAATTGGGTACTGCAGGGTACTTTCCCTAATTCATTTAACCTCCCTAGCGCTTCTGACGGCTCCATCTCGTCCAGCGCTGACTTGTCAGTATTGCAGTGGACGAGATGGAGCCATCCAGCTAAGCTCAGATCCCAGGCAGCACATACTCACTGTTCTGTGCTGTCCCAGTGGATCCGATGCTCTAAGCTGGCTATCACCCCGAAGGGGGTGCGGGGAGGGGGGGCATTCAAATGCAAATTGGGTTATTTTCAAAGAGCACATTTGGAAAATCACCCCCGTGTCATTTCCAGATGTGCTCTTTGAAGTTAACCCTTTCAGAGGGTGCCAAAGGGCATTGTATTGGATACAGTGATAACTGTATCCAATACAATTCAAAGTTAAACAAAAACACATTTCCAAATGTAATAAAAAGTTTATTATAAACAAACATAAATATGAATACATACTGTTTTGAAATCTTTCATACCAAATTAGTATTTAAGAGATTTTATCATTTAAATGATACATTTTATTTTATTTTTATAATAATTGTGTCAAACATTATTATACTCAGGATGTCTATTAGACCCTTGTACGGACATATTTTGGAAAGTTACAGACCTACAATATCAAAAAATTCCATAAGAGTCTATGGTGCGCTTTTGGTAATGAAATCTGGACCTTGCAAGAGCGCTAGGAAAGTTAAACACATGAAATATATTTTTTTCCTGCTCTAAAAAGGTGCATCTTCTAGTCTGAAAAATACGGTGTAATATATATATATATATATATATATATATATATATATATAGTAATCATCATCCTCTTGATCCCATTTACATTACACTGTAGGGGTGACATCAGTGCCCCTAGATTGGAACTATGAGTCTAGGAAGCACTCAAGCACAGAGTTGCTCCTAGGTCTAAGCAAAAAAGTAACCCTTGCCAATAGGGAGGTGAACACACATTAAGGGTTTATATCATTTAAACCTTGTTTAAATATTGTAGTTGGACTTTTTAACCACCATGGAAGTCACAAAGAGTGAGTGGACATAAAGATATGTCTGTCTAATTCCTTCTTCATCTACACATTACATTTGATTACCCTTTTGTGCTTGGTAATACAAATATAATTAATGAACCAAATGGCCAAACACAGACAATTATAGTTATTGTCAATGTGTGCTAAGTTTCTGAATGGCTAAATTTTTAGCCCCAAGTCCCAAGGTTGATCAGTTCACTGGTGTCAACTTGCAACAATGGGACAGTGAACGTACTAGTTAGCCTCTCCTAAGTTTTAAACCCGCTTCCAGATGTGAACCCACCATTGTTTTACTACTAGTAAGCAAAATTCTACAAAATTGTGACTACTGAAACATTTATTAGTGAAGGTATATGTTTACAATCAACCCATGTTACCTTTAGTGAGATGTGTTCCTCATATTTTGTTTAATTTCAAACTAAATAATTTTTAGTAATCTATCCTAAACATGAAAATTCTGAGATTGTAGTATTGAATATGTGGCACTTCTTACCGGAGATGACAGCATGCATTATGTTTCACAAAGGCAGCAGATGTTTGTCCTCCAGCTAGTTATTTACGTGAGCTTCTAGACAGCAACAGATAGGCTTTAATGAAATGCCAACAGCGACCATACCATCGATCAAAGATGGCTCCAGACTTATCTTCATGGTATTCATTTTTTTTCATTGTTCTCTGCAAGGTAATACATGGTGTGATCTCCAGTAGGCATTATTTAGTATGAGGAATAAAACTTGACAATTCGTTTGAGGCTTTTAGAATTGCTGGTTATTATGTTTCAGATTTGTGATTCTCTAGGATATATGCAGTGTGTAGTGTACTAGTCTCCAGTGTGCCTTGTCAATAAAAGTGTTAACCAAGTTACACATCAGTGTACAACTGTTCAAAATCAGGCTGGTATGTGACTTTCTGGAAGCAAAACCATAAAGCAAAGGATGGCAAGACCAGTCATGGGCAAACTACATTCAGGGGCCAAATCTGGCCTGGTAGCTTTGCACTGCACTGGCATTTGCACCTCACCATGGGGCAACACAGTATCATAAATTTATGACTGTCAGTAAGAAACACTATACTTAAAGCTCGTTCACATTATATGTTTCCACAAGGTTCTACTAGACACACTTGCATTGCTGCATTAATGCGTTGGTGCACTACTGCACTCAATTTTTTAACATGCAGAACAAGTGTTTCTCATACATTTGCATGGGAGGCACTAATGCAGCGTGGGTGCTAATGCATGTGGTATCTGTACTGTGAAACAGAAGTAAGTGGAAACGAATGCTCCATATGTCCTCTATTGAAAAAGCTTACCCACCCCTGCCCTAGACCAACCTCAAATTGAACACATATTATTATTATTATTATCATCATTTATTTATATAGCGCCAACATATTACGCAGTGCTGTACAATACATTAGAGATACAAACACACAATAACACACAGGTACAGGTATGACATAGGAGTAGAGGACCCTGCCCGGACAGGCTTACAATCTAATAGGTTGGGGAACAAGGTATACAATAGGTGGGGGGGGGGGAGGGACTGGCATGGTGGTGATGTTAGGAATGAGAAGATGGATAGGAAAGACTGAAGTTTTTAAAAGTGCCAAAGGTAGGTGCAAGTCTAATGGGACGAGGGAGAGAGTTCCAGAGAGTAGGAGCGGCCCTAGAGAAGTGATGAACACACGCACACATCATTTCAATAATAAAATATACTATGGCTAATTTTTCTGTCAAAAAGGCGGCAACTTGTGGCACACACTGAGCCGCCATTTCTCTTATGCTGCCTAAGGCAGGCCCCAATAGCTATGATTCATTATACTGACTTTAAAACATACTTACAAATGTCAAATGTTAGTTAAGAACTTTATCAATAGGCTTTGGTCAGTCAGATTATGCAGAATTCACCTGAGATCATTGAGAATAAACTAACATGTTCATTTGGCCATCTACTGCCCTTTCCTACACAAGCCATTAGCTCCCAAGATTTGTATGGGGAGAGAAGCAGTTATGAACAAAAGTCTTTTGACACAGTCAGTTTAAATTTTTCAAAATGTAGTTGCATCAAGTAAAATATTTGAAAAAATACCTAGATTAAGAGCTATCAGAAGCAGCTGCCCATCTTTTATACTTATATAGGATTGTGGAGTCTCACTGCAGGAGGGGAGTTCTGACCAGCTAAAAGAAAATACAGTGGTAGAATTTGGCTGGACTGGGTATCAGAACTGGGTAAATGGGTCCCTAGAGACTTTCAAAGTTTCCCTATCCTTAAAAAAAAAGATTATTTTACTGCTAATTAGTGAATCGCTGCTGTGGCTTACACTAATGAGACGTTTCTGTAGTTCTCTTCAGCAAAAGCCAACTACATGTAAGCTAAGAAAAACCCTTATGAAAGGACTTCTCTTGATGACTGAGAGCCTTTTCAAGCAACTGACAAGCGGTGGCTTAATGAGAAGAACAATGCAGCTGCTGCCATGTGCCAGAAATACAAACATCATCAGAGTTTTACATTGTGGTTTTCATCCCATCCATCCTGCGCTGACAAGACAAGACTAAAATAGCAATAGCGGACAAAATGTCTCGGGTTTATGAACACCATGTATCGAGAAAACGGCATTAACGCCCTGGAGCATGTTGAATACAGATCTACGGGTCTCATATCCTACCACACGTCTGTGATACATGTGTCCATGCCTGACATTTTGAGCTTAGGCTTCAGATCTAAAACAGAATATGTCATGTCAACAACAAAACAGTCAGAGAGACATTCAGTTAAAAGGAAGATTCTTAGCTTTAAGCTTCACACTGCTGTCGGCAAAATCTAAATACCAGCACGCTATACAAACATATATATAACATAAAACACCCCAAATAAATTGTGGACAGCTTCCTGTATAAAGAATAGTGATTGTTCTCTAAACTTTTCCATTTGTACCCATATAACCCTAAGTTTCAATATTTTATCACTTTGTATAGTGCCAAGAACTTCAGAGCTTGTTGACCGAAACATACAGTTCACTCATCAAAGTCCATGTATGTCCTTCTCTTATCCATACTTGCCAAAACTAGCCCCCGTTGAGCCTCCCTCTGCACCCAGCATTAATCTGCTATGGGTACTCAGTGTACCTATACACATACACTCAACGGTCCACACTTACACATCGCCTCTACCCTTTACTCCTATAGTACAATCAGCTTCCGTTGAGCCTTCCTCCGTACCCAGCATTAATCTGCTATGGGTCCGCAGTGTTCATACACCCAATGGTACACACTTTGCACATCGTCTCTACCCTTTACTCCTATAGTACAACTAGACCTCACTCTGTCTTCCCACTACTTTGACAAGGTACCTCTCTTGCTTTCTCTACACCCACCTTCATCTTTTTATCCAACCATTTTCATACTTTTCTCTGTACCTTTAATCCTTACATAAATCTGTTACCAATTTTCCACTGCTCAACCAAAATGCAGTTCCCCCTGTCTAGAAACAATTTAAATTGTATTAAATTTTAAACATTAAGTGGACAAAGGTTGATGTTGAGTTATTATACAGATAACTTGACTTGTTGATAACATAGTGTTGGATGGATAGTGTTGGCTAAGCCTCTCATGGCTTAGGCAGACACATATTTGTTGGAAACTGCTTTTCTGTCTGTAAAAGTAAATAGGAATGCCAACGAACCTTAACCCCCTGGGCATTACAAGCTTTTCACGCCATTTTTTATGGCACAAAAAACGTTTCCCAAGCAATCGCGGCGGAGTACACTGTACTCCGCCGCAATTGCTGGCTCTCCCCCCGGCCCTCTACACACCACCGGTGTCAAATAGATGGTGGCGGTGTGGGGAGAAAAGCGGCGCCCCTCCATTAACATGGAGGCCTATGATGCCACACCCCTTCGGCATCATTGATGACCCCAAAGACACGAGGCCGTAGAGGCTTTGTGTGTCTGCAACTCTGTAGAAGTGCTGTAGGCACACGGAGAGGCGCGGTTGTACCCAATCCCGGTGCGGGATATTAATTAACTATCAAACTGCGCCCATACTGGCTTCGGACATAACGCCAAGGAGGTTAAAGCAGACCTACACATACCAGGAAAATATGTGTTAACCTCCCTAGCGATCAGCTCCTACCAGTACAGGCGATTGCACCACAGTATGCTGTGCTTGAATTTCCCGCCCTGCCCCATCGATGATACTGGCAACGTGGGCTGGGAAACCGATGCCCCACCATTTTAATGGAGGTCTATGGGGCGCCCCCTGCCAGCTATGACGCAGAAGGGGTGGTCCCGGACTCCCGAAATAGCTGCTTTCCCGGGGCAGGATGCTTGTTACTATCACGGTTCGTTAAGCACGTGTCTAAATACTCTCAGTACCTACACTCTGAAGCCACTGACCAACTTATGAAGAGACACATTTTACAATCTGGCACTAACAACTTACGCATAAGTACCTATTTATTTATTTACTATTACAATGGAGAATGTTAATGTAAATACACAACTCATGCTCTCTAAATAGCCTCATTTCACTCAGCTGGTTGGTGAGCATGTTCAGAGAATTAGGTACTGCTAGTGCTTATATAGCAAAAGGACAGTGACCATTTGGCTTGGCTGAAGGAAATGGAACAAATGTTAGTTTCTGGGATGCAGAGCTAACAAATTATTTTTTTTAAATATTTATAATATTTTTTTATTATTATTATTATTTATTAACATAACATAACATTTGCACAGACATTTTCCTATTGCTTTATATTGGAAAAAGTGTGTGTATGCTGGCCATACACCTTTAGATCCCTCTGTCAGATATCCTTTAAGGTAGCCATACACAGGCCGATTTCCCACACGATTCCTGGCCGATCGATCCCGGGCACGTGCACGCCAATCGATCGACGAGGAATCATGTGCAGCCCACCTTGCCCGATCGACCACGGCCGATCGATATGGGCCTCCGAATCGGATCGGCCAGAGAACCGACCTGTTGGTCTTTTCTGATCGATTCAGCACACATCAAGGGGAGTTGCCATTTGTGAAGCGATTGATCGGGCACGGAATCGTCCAGGAATCGGTGGCCTAAGGTGGTAGGGACAGACCTAATTGGGCGATCGATCGGCCATCCGATCCCCTGTGGCATCGCCGGAATCGATCGGATGGGTGATCGATCGTTCATGGAATCGACACATGTATGGCTAGCTTTAGATCTACCAACAACTATGTAGTATAGGGTCCTCTGCGATTGAACACAGGTAGACTTGATTATTCAGAAAGTCCCTCATATTACATGGTTTTGGTAAAATCTGACAGAGAAATCTAAAGGTGAATGGGGACCCATAGACCGAAAAATAGAGTAGCTATGGAGGACCATGTGCAGTTTCATGTGTAATCAGTAGTGCATACTGATTCCAAAAAATCTTTCCGGGAATGGGAAGTATGCAACTAAAGAAAGGGGGTTGTTATAAAGAATATTTTTTCTTTGTTAATGGGGCTGAAGAGAGCATGGGGAATATTAGAGCAGTTGTACAAGACAAATACGCAGTAACTGGCAGACAGTAAGCACCACCAAGAGCCAACCCTTTCTTTTCACAACAATCTATATGACATCATTGTTGGGCTTCCTAAAGCTGCTGTGCAAATATTGACTTTCTAAAAGCTGGCACTTGCATATGTTCAGGAAAATCCTTCTCCTCAATGAGATAGGAAATTTCATATCACCCCTTAGCTCTGTATATATACGTAGATGCAAACTAAGGAAACACTTAGTCCTGACCTGTACGTATAAAATACTGTACATATAAATACACAAGAAAAAAAAAGGCAAAACCCCCCCATAAGAAATCCAATGGATGTTTACATATTTTACCATTTATATTTAGAAAGAAGGCATAATAACTTTTTGAATGCATAATGGAGCTGCAGGCACCAAGATTTATGCAAATGCAAACAGACGAAATCTTAAATCACATGTGCTAATCACAGCACTGCAAATGAAGCACAACATACTGCTGCACCATGAAACTGGATTATTTCATTCAGCTTAACCCCACGATGCCAGTGCTGTATAGGCATCAGAAAGAAAGCTTTGCCAATAGCTGCATTTGAGGAAAGCCAAGGACATAGGCAAGCTTGGCCATACAAAGTTATTAGATGCACCCATTTAGAAATAATCCTATAACGGACTTCACTATAATGAACTGAGATGTGCATGCTGGCTGTAGGTTATTCTATGCTTCACATTGACACAAACTGAATAAATCCATTTAATAAGTGTGGTGAGCCAAGCAGAAATGGAGCAATGCAGTCCGCATCTAATGTATTCTGCTAGTGCCATCAGTGAATTCTCTTCCTCCCTGACCTTTTCTTTAAGATGCCATTACACATGGGGTATTAATGGGGCGATATCTTAGAGACACGGCTTCTGGGGTGACAAATAGAGAAGGGAAATGCGGGACGCAGCAACAAGGTGAACTTTACACTGACCTGGGCTATGATTCTCAAAGAACAAGTACAAGTTCATATTAGCAAAGTCAACTTTTGTCCTCAGACTAGGTTATGCCTTATTAAAAAGCATGCTTAGTAGTTCTGTTCATATTTTCTTTCTCCAGAAGACCCAAAAATTCTGCTCAGACATGTTCCACTATGTACCAGCAGGTCCCTTCCCCATAATGCATGGCATTATGTCATTACATTAGGTCTTCAATGAACACCTGATAAAAAAATCTCAGTAGACGTTTGCTATATGTCGTGTCTCCATAGGGCAGTGGTTCCCAAACTGGGGGGTGCGGTGGTATTCCAGGGGCTGCAGGAAGGACAAGAGGGAAGACAACCATGGAAGAACTAACTGCAGACAGTAAGTAAAGTGCATGTAATGTATGTGTCTCCGAGTTTCTGTGTATGTGTGTGTGTTTGTCTCTATGTGAATGATTAATTTCTCTGCATGAGTATATTGTGTGTCTCTACGTAAACAATGGATATTTCTGTATGACTGGTGTGTGTGTGATATATATATATATATATATATATATACACACACGCACAGCATGCCTCTGTATAATTGTTGTGAAAACCAAATAAAGTTTTACGAGTTGTATTTAACATAAAGTTTGAGGAACATTTTACACGAGTACTAGTACATACTGCAAAGCAAATACGGCTGAGATTAATGTGAAATGGTCCTTAATCTGACAGTCTTTAGTTTAAATGGGGGAAGGGGGGTATGTAATGTTCCTATCAAGAGAAGGGGGCCCTGCAGGGAAAGTTTGGGAACCAATGCAACAGGGACTGCAGGCAGTTACCCTAAACTCACTGGGGTGACAGCAGGCTCATGACAGAAGTAGAGCTAAAGCATGTTCCAGAGGGAGTGTAGGGATGACACATACTGTATTTCACAGTCACTAGGAATAGAGCCACTGTTAACCCAGGGACTAATTTATGGGGCCTTACTTTAGCTTGGCAGCTCACCCTGACACATGCTATTTACATATTACTGCCAGTGTAAAGTTAAGCCTTCATAAATTAGTCCCTGGGGTAGCAGTAGTTCTACTTTTAGTGAATACCAATACACAATATATTCTAGCCCAGCATACCCTGCTGGAATATGCTTTTGCCTGTCAGGAGACAACTGCCTCAGGTGCTTAGGGTCACTGCATTCTCTTTGAAGAAACTGCATGATCCAACCCTCCACACTTTGCTGGAACATGATGTATATTCACTGTATATGTGTGAGTTTTCCCCCTAGCTTTCTGTCGTATGGTGTGATGCATCTTATTATGCAAGAAAAACAGTAAGTATCACTTTTTATGTTTTCTGGCTAACTCATGGCACTTTGGGAGTCTTTTACGTAGTAATCTTCATTTAAAAAATTATTTACACTGATATACAATAGCTGTATCACAATTACATTACACTAACCTTCGGCTAGTGCTTTTATAGCCTTGCTTTGCATGGTGTTATTTAGATCTAACTGGCATTAGGGATGTGTCTTAGGACCATCTTCTGTAGACTAACCCAGAAAAGTCAGGTGTTCATAGAAAAACCATCTAATATAGAACAGGGACCCTCTATGTAAATATCTGTATATCTCCGTTCAGTAGATTTCCTTACACATACATAAAATTGGTCACTTACTCCCACCTTTACCTTGGTTGTAACATAATTTGAATCTCCCTTCTCATTAAGCACCATCCACAACTCTTCCTTCTAACTGATCTCACATGCAGATCAACGTTTATTACAGAAATAGGCAGATTTGTTATTCCATCTCGGTCCTGATTCATGACTCCAAAGCTCAGACTCGCATACGCACATTTTCCACTATTCATAATATCATAATACACAAATCCAGAGATGATGAAGCTGACGGCATTATATACAAGAGGATTCACTCATCAGTAAACACGCTGTGGTTTTATCTCTTTTTTTCATGTCATGTTTTTTAGATTGTCCTTACATTTTTTAAACAGTTTTAAATCATTCATACGAGATATGAGCCAGACAAAGTGACAATAACTAAACACCACAAATAGTGATGCCTTCTGTCAAAGAAATGAATGTGTAACTCTTGGCAAAATAAAAATATACATTGAGGGAAAGATGTATTCGATCCCTAGCTGATTTTGTATGTTTGTCTCTTGACAAAGAAATGACCAGTCTGTATTTGTTTTGGGAGGTTGAATGTAGCTGTAAGAGACAGACCAACAACAACAACAAAAGTCACAAACCCAGTGTGCAATAGTCAGAAATTGATGTGCACTGCAATGAGTGAAATTAATATTTGATCCCCTATCAACAGCAAGAATTATATTGTCTTCACTGTATTCTGGTAAAAGGAGAAACAACCCCTGTATGGGAGTTCTCCTAATCCCAGCTTGTTATTACAGTGCATGTATAAAATACACCTGTCCAGAAAAGCAATCAAATAAAACACCATGGCCAAGACCAAAGAGCTGTCCAACGATGTCAGGGAAAAGATTCTAGACCTACACAAGGCTGCACTAGGTTACAGGAGAAGGAAAATGTTGTAGTCAGATGAGACCAGAATCAAGCTGTTTGGCATTAACTTTAATGACTCTAGGAACGCCAACCTCACTGTCAAACATGGAGGTGAACACATTATACTTTGGGGGTGTCCCCTCTGCCAAGGGGACAGAACACCTTCACTACATCAAAGGGACGATCAAGCATCTCCTTCCTTCAGCCAGAACATTGAAAATGAATTCATGATGGGTATTTGAGCATGATAATGACAAAGCAAACAGTTCAGGTACTTTAGTGGCTTAGCCAGTCTCTAGACCTTAATCCCATAGAAAATCTGTGAAGAGAGCTGAAGGTTTGAGTTTCCAAACATCAGCCTCAAGACCTAACTGACTTGGAGAGCATCTGCAAAGAGAAGCGGGGAAAATCCCAGGTGAGATGTGTTCGAACCGGGAGGCCAACTACAAGAAATGTCTGGCCTGTGAATAACAAAAAAGTGTTGTGCCAACAAGTACTAAGGCGTTTTGATTTTCCCATTCAATCGACCTAAACCGACTTATAAAGTCTATCGACCAAAAATTGATGCCTGTCCACATGGTTTGATTAACCTACAGGAATCGAAATTGACCAAAAAATCTATTGAAAAGTGATCGGACATGTCGGACATCGAAAATTTTGATGGATCAAGTATGCATCGAATATTATTTAGTTGTGCCCGACCGATTTTGGTTAGATTTAAACAATAAGCATACTTATACATCCATTGGCAGACATTTTGGTGTGTTTACAATCGACTTCCTTCAATTAAGCTTTTAATCATTATCTCCATGTGGGAGGTAGTTCGATCGTACATTTATAGATCAAACCAACATCGATCATCAATTATGAACTAATCCGACATCGATCGTAAGAGTGTTTTTTGTTTTTATTCTGTCTCTTACAATAGGGAAACGCACGAAATAACCAGGGGATCAAATACCTTTTTTTCCCTCACTGTATATAATGCTATATAACTGTATATAACTCACTGTATATAATGCTACTAAATAGGTAAAAAAATAAGTATTCAGTGTGACAATAACTATGCACTAAGATAAAGAAAAAAACCCTATGAATCTTACAATGGAGCGCTAACATTAAGGATGTGAAAGGCTACTCAGCATTTTGTTTTACTGGACTGGGTACAGAGCTGACACTAACATTACTTCTCCATCCTATGCCATAAGATGTCATGTAACTCAACCCTCCTCGACTCCTCTCCTTACAACTCTGTAACTTTGGTCTTTTCTGTGGGCAGTTTGCATAAAACTGGTATCAAGGAATTTAGATTGATAATGGTGGATTGTCGCCAGGACAGTGAGCACCTTATGTTAAATATAGCAGGCTTTCAAGGCACCAATACATTTTATACAACAATTTTAAAGTCTTTATTTTGATCTACAATTTCATATTGCAATAAAACAGTGACTATTGACATAATAGCATGTACATATAACTAAATTGTGGTACATAAATTTGCATTAGTGAATTTCTCCCCTTTCAACATGCTTCCCATATGTTCCCAAAAAACCCTAAGTACCCCCCTATATACTTGTCTGAAGGGGGCCTTGAACAGTTGTTGAGTACATATGGGAAACATGTTGAAGGGGAAGAAATTCACCAATGCAAATTTATGTACCACAATTTGGTGATGGGGGGCTTGACCGGTTATTAAGAACATATGGGAGGGAAGAAGGAATGGATTTCGGACATAAGCCTATTGTAAATAGTGTCTGATTTATATTATGTTTATGTGCATAATGATTCAATGTTTGTGTTTATAGAGTTGGTCTATTATCCTGTACATCTTTCCTGAAGAAGCCCAGTTCAGGCGAAACATGTTTAAAGGTGAGAATTGGATCGATGCACATTTATGCACAACAATTTGGTGACATGTACATGTTATTATGTCAATAGTCACTGTTTTTATTGCAATATAAAATTGTAGGTCAACATCAAAATAAAGACTTTTTAATTTTTGTATAACATTAATTGGTGCCTAGAAAGCCTGCTGTATTTGGTCTTCTATGTTTTGTTTCTTATTGGTGTTTTGAGGGCGTAGCACATGACATGAGATGAAGTCCAAGCCAGGAGCCATAATTATTCTTATGGAAAAGATTTATGTTAAATATATATTTTATTTAATATATATTATTTTTTTAAATGATATCTTATCGAACAACTTGTTTCTAACTATATGGATGCCCTCTGAACATTTGTGGATAACCAGGAGTTTTTCTGAAATGTATTTTTCTCAAAAGGGTCCATGACTAGGTATTTTTGTTATAGAGGTATAAAAGCTTTCAAAGTTTTTATTCTGAAGAAGAGGAACTTTTCAACGTTAAAAAGACACCTCAGTATACTAATCACAAATGTTCTCCTCATTAAGTCCATAAATCTCCTATGTACCACTGCTGCCCCCTAGTGGTGTGTGAGCTGCGATGCACAATCCCAGCTCCCCACTTAATGAATGAGCTAAACATGAACTAATCCCTCTGCACTTCCTGAACATTTGTTTCATTTGAAACAAACATAAACGATTTAAACCACAAGAGAGCAAACTGCACACCTTAAAGCTCTGGGACTAATCTTTGCTTACATGGAAACCTGAATATATAAAGGCGATACCTCATGTTTAAATATACAGTGTATTAGAAATAAATATGGAAAGAGTTCTGATTAAATATAAAGGGGCCTCAATGCAGAACAGAAGGTTGTTATAGGAACGTTCCCAAATATTAAGCAGCATAATTAAGCAGTGTAAAACGATATAGTATAATGAAGGACATTAACCCAGATAGGTTCCTGAGGTTTATTGGGCTGATATATAGTGATACGTAATTATTCCCTACTCCTTTACTCAACCCAACTATATCTGCTCATGTTTGTGTCAAGGACAAATGACTGTATTACAACTGCTACTAAAGCTAAAAAACAGAGGCGAGGCATGTAAAACTAACAAAGGTGATTTGTTTTAGAATAATCCAATACAATTTATACACATGGTACATTTACTTCCCTTAACCACCCTATGTCAGGATCAGGTACCGAGGGGGCCATTTATTGAGGACTTACAGACAGGAACAAAACAGGAGCAAAAGTCCAGGGTACAGGAGTGTCCAGGGTTCAGGTTCAGGGACAAGAAAAACATAAAGCCAGGGAAAGCATGAAGACAAGACAAGCAATGAACAGCCAACATGTCTGGATGAAGCACGCTTATATAGCCCTAAAGCTAACGAGGCAGGTGTGAGCTCCACCCAGCCCATGCTTGCAGGGAGCCACCTGCTGGTGACTGTGGGACCAACCCATGGAAGGGCAAGCACAGTGCCACCAGCAGGTGGTGACCGGAACAGCCGGGGTCCTCACACCCTGGTGGTATTTCTAGTTACCAAATTCTAGTTACCAAAAGCAGTAACATAGAGTCACACGTCGGGTGGCTTACCTGTTTCAGGGGATCCGGCAGTGTTCTGCAGTGTTGACGATCTGGTGATCACTTCTTCCTGGCTGATTTCTGGGACGTCTATGCCTGTCGGATAATACTGACCCACGCTATTTGGCTGACAGGTAGGCATCCCAAGTCCTCAGGCATCATCGATAATGAACGTACAGGGGACCCAAAGTAGGGGTAATCCCTTTACATTTTTGGTGTCACTTCATGCACACCAAAAACAGACCGAATGGTACTGTCAGGGAGGTCAATTCCATCTCTGTCAGTAATATCTAGTCACAGCTTGCTGGGCAAAGCTTTAGAATGTGTTGTAGATTTTTGGTACATTAGTGTGCCTACCTAATTTTCTCAAAACGCTCAAGAATCTAGCACTCCTTTATGACTCTCAATTAAAAGCTTTGCTTAACCTTGGTGACACTTCGATGTAATGAGTCAGCAGCGCTGTTGACTGAGCTCATTCCACAAGAACCATAGAAGAGTGATGGCTAAGAAGTCTATCAAGTCTACTCTGTTCTTATTTTATTTCAGAAGAAAGATAGGCATTATCTCAAGTAAATGAAACAAGAATTTTGTGATCAACTGTCGTTTGATGGAAACTCACCTATAATGCAAAATCTCATACTAGCTGTCATTTTTAAGTCTTGTTGGACTTGCTGAATATACTCACGTATAAACCGACCCGAGTATAAGCCAAGGTATCCCAATAAAACAAACAAACTTGACGATAAGCCTAAGGTGGGACATGTAGCAGCTAATGCACAGAAACACACAGCAAATGTGCTTTGTTTGGGTTGTCATTCATTGAAAAGTCGCTGAACACATGAGATCATCACCGAAATAGCTGGAGATGTAGGGGACAGGTTGTATAAATATTTTTTAAAAAGTTCAGGTTTAAGTTGACGTGAATATTATTGACTTCACTTTGAACCTAATTTATGAAAAAACTACATGTGCTAGAGCAATAAATGTTCCTACAACCCCTACCCACATCAGCAAATTTAGTGCTGATTCCATGTTCAGCGGCTTTTCAATTAACTCACAAAGTCCACCTGCGAAATTACATGATTGACTCGAGTATAAGCTTAATATAATTGTTTCATTTTTGGTGCTTAAAATAAGGCTTATATTCAAGAATATAGGAGAACTACAAATATTCACTTTTTTATCAAAAAAAAGAATGACACTAGTGCTTAAGGTCTGTGAATGGAATGAAGTGACCCATAGAAGCGCACAGGAAATCAATATTTACTGTCTTACATTGTGCAGAGAGGTTGGTTGGTCCATTTCTATGGCAGGATGGTGCATTGCTGCCTCAACAATATGATGTTAGTCTTACTGAGTCTGTCAGAGCGAGTTACTCATTAGATGTTTATGCCGCTGGTACACAGAAACTCATTTGGATAATCAAGATGAAAGCCAGTCACAAATGTAATTCAAGGACACATCCTTTGCTTCCAACTGAGCCAGTGATATTATTCTAATGCACCCTCAGCTATTGATTTTCTCTGTCGGCCTATTTGTAATATTTTATTTGTCATGGTTTCAGTTCATATTCACCATCTACGGACAACATGCATTCATGTGTTTCAGACATAGGACAGGCAGGAGGTCCTATCGATGTAATGTAATGAAATCCATGTTTTCATCCCAGAAGGAAATCATACAAATCAGATTCCTGCACAGGACATTCACTATATCAGGAAAAGTATGGGGGAAGGGGGAAAAAGTATGCCTCATCATTTATAACTCCATCTGGAATGCAACACATAGCGGTACAATATATTTATACTGCATATACATTGTAACTAAGATCACAGACTTCTGGATAGACACAGTAGAAGGGGTTAACTATTAGCCTCCTTAGCGCTCTTGCAAGGTCCAAATTTCTGTACCAAAAGTGCAACATAGACTTTAATGGAATTTTTTATGTTGTAGGTCTGTAACTTCCCAAAATATGTCCGTACAAGGGTCTAGTAGACATCCTGAATATGTTAATACAATTAAGTAAAAAATAATAACATAAATAAAAAATACATAAATAAATAAATAAAAGGTATAATTATAATGATAACATCTCAAAAATACTTATTTTGTATAATAGATTTCAAAACCGTATGTATAACATTTTTATTCAGTTGCAAATGTGTTATGTGTTTTTTTTTTTACTGTACTGTATCCAGTACAATTTCCTTTGGCACCCTCTCTCCTCTGGTGTGATGAACACACCA
>CM070035.1:130008896-130041760 GCA_036250615.1 Ptychadena robeensis
CCGTCCCCCTTGGCATCCCCTGTAATTACCTTACCAGAGGTCTTACATCTTCAGCTTAGTACCAGCTTGAGCATTTATCCCTGGCTGGCTGTTCCCAGAGTGGTCTTTGTCTGAGATCTACACTTCTTTCAATCCTGACCCAGAGTATTGACATGGCTACATGTTGAAATTGGGATAGACATCCCCAAACAGACAGATTATATGGTCTAGAGCTACGAAGCCAGTGGCATCTTATTTCATTGGAACATGACCTCTTCACTAAATTTTTCCACACAATTGACATAATAGAGATGCTGCTTAAGCTGGCCATAGAGGTCTCGATTTTCTTGAGATTTCTGAGAGACCCCGCGATTGATCGTTCAAAAATCGATGCATGCAAAAGGTCTGAAATCGTGCATAAATGAATTGTGCAAGATCGGACCTGACTGTAAATTTTTAGTCAATCGATTGGGAATCGAGGGATGTTTAAGAGACATGCCATCATCCAATTGATGACCCATGCGGCCTCATCCCACTTCCATCGTTTTGATCACATATTTTTGGTATCCAATCTTTACTTACGTGCACGATCGATCAGCATAATGGATCCCGAACATGGGCACTTTATGTACCGAGACACTCGATCTCAAGAAACCTAAGCGCCTATGGCCAGCTTAAGATGTTGGCACTGCTCATTGATTAGACCTCTTGGCATCAGTGCATGGGCTGGTCTGGTTTTTGAGGTTCAGGTTCTCTTTCTTTCCTGTTGGGTCACCCACCAGCAAATTTGAGAATATAAGCTTAACGTTTACTCTTTAACCTCCTGGGTTTATGCCCAAACCCAGTACATTCAGTTTTGTTCTTACAACAAACTGTGCCCTCTGTAGTGGAAAACACACCAGAGCTGTGCGAGCACACAGCAATTCAGCATCGCTGCAGACTCTCCGATCCCTTCCGGTGCTGTGTCTTCTGCATCATTGGTGACCCAAAGGGGCGGTACCATAGACCTCCATGTTAACCGCCCTAGCGTCGGGGCGGCACCATCTCATCCAGGCTGCTACTGCTACTAAAGCACTGGGCGAGATGGTGCCGTCCGTCACATTGGGCTCCACAGCCATACTTACGTTTTTAGCTTGTCCGGTGTCCCCGCATGCTGCCAGCTCCTCCGTCTCTTCCTCCTCCTGGGCCCGGAGATTTGAAAAGTAATTTCACAAAAGCAGTTTTCTATGAGAAAACTGCTTTCAATGTGCACCTATATCACCCAAATAAGTCTCTGGTGCCCCAGATGTGCCCATTTGCAGTAACCCTCTCTCTCCCTGTGTGATTTTAAACCACATCCATCACACCAGGTTAGAGGGTTAACGTCAAATGGGCACATCTGGGGCACCAGAGACTTTATTTGGGTAGATTTCAGTACATAGCAGCATAGCTTTGTGCCCTGATTTTTTGTTTTTTCATAATTTTATTTAAAAAAATTTTCTTTTATTTACATAATTGTGTGTTTCAAACATTATTATATCGCTGGATGTCTATTAGACCCTTGTACGAACATATTTTGGGAAGTTACAGGCCTACAACATAAAGAAAATGTACCTTGAAGTCTATGGTGCACTTTTGGTACAGAGATCTGACCCAGCAGTGCGCTAGGGAGGTTAATGGAAGCGGCAAAGCTTTTAACCCGGCCCACTCGCGGCCGTCTCATTTCACGCTGAAAGAAGGATTAATGGAAATCCCACGCTAAACCACCCTCATTGTCGATTTGCAGGCTAGAATAATGGATGTGGCCTTATGGAGCAGATGTCTAATGATGAGAACTATGGAGAAGTTCAATAAGGTCTGCGAAAGAGGGGACGAGGCACGTGCTGGAATTTCCTTGAACTATTGCTGCATTTAAGTGGTTTTACTAGTGTAATTTGTTTTGCGTAGATTGACTCTAAAGCAGGGTAGAGACGGCTCGATATTGAGCCGTCCATGTTTCCCAGGGCATTGGATGATATGTCATCACGCTGCTGATCTCTCCCCAGCTCAGCTGATGCTTTGCCTGGAGACCTGCGGCCGTATTTAATGGTCATGTCCCGATATGGCTGTTACAGCGATGGCCGCATATTATATGGGATAGATAGATGGATGTGAGCTCGCACGGCGCTCGAAGCGGCCATCGATCTGGCTCATATCTTCACGTCTGTACCCTGCTTAAGGGCTGTTTTCCCCTCCTAGGTTTTTGCCCCACTTAGGCAATCACCCACATTATCATCACAGGCACCGACATCCAGCTGGAAAGCAGGCGAAGTGGGGGTGGGGGGGGGACCGAGGGAATCTTGTGGGAATCTTGCCCAACCCCACACATAGCAAATGAATGGGCCCGAAATATGCCTGAATTGAGATGCGTTTTAACGTGTCCATTCATGTCTATGACCGCAGCTGTGGGGATGAGCCCCATCAAACACATGGGTGTGATTGCGCACGATAACAATCATGGGAGATTGCCAAGTGGGGGCAAGCCCTTGCTGTTCTTTTCCCTCTCTTTGGCTTGATTCCTCTTTATTAATCCTTTTTCCCCATTTGTATTAGCCTATGTGATTCCCCAAGAGCTAAAATGCTTTTCTTTTCCATATTTGATTCGTCATGTTGGGATTGCTCATCGTGTTCTGATTTGGATTATCCTAAAATGTTTCATTTCTTTGTTTTCTGTGGTGATCTAATTTCCGGCTTGTTGGAAATGTATTTCTTGTCGTCTTTATTTTTCTCCTGGTTTTGTTCCCTTGTTAAAGGTCCCCATACACGGGTCCGTTTCCCATCGGATTCCGGGACGATCGATTCCAGGCGCGTGCACGCAAAGCAATCGTCCCGGAATCGCGTGCAGCCCACCTTGTCCGATCGATCACGTCCGATTGATCGGGGGCACAGAATCGGATCGGACAGAGAACCAACATGTTGGTCTTTCTGATCCGATTCAGCACACATCAGGGGGAGTTGTCATTTGGGAAGTAAGCGATCGGACACGGAATCGTCCAGGAATCCGTGGGACAAGGTGGTATGTAGCGATCGGACAGACTTAATTGGCCGATCGATCGGACCTCCGATTCCCGCTGACATCGCCGGAATCGATCGGATAATGTATCCGACAATGTATGGCTAGCTTAACAATTTTTAGATAAGTAAAGCCATACACCTTTAGATCTATCAGATATCCTTTAGATCTATTAACGACTATGAAGTATAGGGTCCTCTGTGATTGAACACAGGGACTTTCTTAAGCTAGCCACACACGGTTCGATTTTGGTTCAATCGATGCTTAATTAGATAAATTTTTTCATCGATTGAACAAAAATCGAGAAATGCCCACATGGCACGATCGACGATAATTGTTCGATGAAGGCAGAAAAATTTATCGAATTTTGATCTGACATGTTGGAAAATCATCGTCGATTGTGCCAAAATTGTTTTAGAATCGTCGATGTTTGTGGTGTTTCTCCTGGATCGATTAGATTCGATATAATAACATAGACCACTTCAATCTGAACTTCAATCGTTTCAATACCAAAATCTACGATTTTAGTAATATTTTGGAATTGAAATCTCACCACAATCGCAAACTCAATGTGGGGTGTATGTTGATGTGATTAAGATCGATTTTCGATTAGGCGATTGAATTCCTCGATCTAATCGAGCATCGATTGAACCAAAATTGAACCATGTGTGGCTAGCTTTAGCAATCAAGTCTACCTGTGTTCAATCGCAGAGACTACATAGCTGTTGGTAGATCTAAAGGATATCTGACAGACAGATCTAAAAGGTGTATGGCCAGCTTAAAGCATTTCACCATATCTAGTAAAAATTACTTTTTTAAAAAGTCAAAAAGTCCACACGATGGCTGGTGAAATGGTAACAAGTCAAAGCACCAAGTCCAGCTCAGGATTATGGATTTTAGTGCATATCCCCCCCCCCCCCCCCCCCCCCCCCCCCCCCCCTGCACTGGACTCGCCAGGAGGTTTACTATTACGTAGCTCCTACATCTTGAAACCAATTGCCGACTTAGCCGATCCAAGTGAATTGCACAACAAAATGATTATTTTTATCTATAAAGTATTTATTAAGTTAAACAGGCCCTGTACAGCAGACACCATTGTAGTATTGTAATCAAATTAAAAGAAGAGTTACCAAACTATACCTTTCAATAAAAAAAATATGTTATTACATCAGCATTATTTCCATAACAATGAAAATGCAATTAGGGACCCCGTCGGCTGCCTATTCACGGCAGAAAGGGTCTTTTCAGAAAAAGTGTTTCTCTTTTATTTCTTCATTCGGCTGGGGATAAAATAGGCTTAAATATAATTACAGCAAATGACTTTGGCACACCATATCATGTAAACATACCTAAATATCAAAAGCAAAGTCTCTTCCTTTTGCAAGGTACTGTATGTCACAATGAGAATGCAGCATTGTAAAACGACTGGAAAGTTAAAAGCATGGTAACTACATTTACATCAAGTATTAAAACTTTTAAACTGTTCATTTGCAAAACAACCTGCCAGTACAGGATACGGCAAAGCCAAGCAGTTTCTGAGAAGGGGGGACAATAGATCCCAAAAGAAGTGGCGTATGGAGCATTTCTATTTTACAGCTGGTTTCTGAAAACAGGTCCTAGAAATAAAATGGCTACATACGGCACCATGGAAATTGTACTCTTTAAGATATTAATGTCTTGCTTCTCCTGCACCAGTTTACTGGTTAAGTAGAGCAAGATGGAGATTTGCTTTACATACCGTTCTAAAAAAAGGAAAATCACAAAAAAATATGAATTTACTGTAAATTGTGGACAACCATTTCTATGTTCTTAAAAAACAGTAAAGTATTTTTTCTATAACTACAGTGCGGAGCAATTCATCTTCAATGTCTAAAGCAAAAGTCCTTTAAGCTCGCTAAAAATCCCCCTGCTTCCTCTTCCTAAAACACCTTTTGCTGGTTTTTGGATTAGATATGATGAATCTTTCATTTAATTGGATGAGCTGGGTTAGAAACTGACTTTAGTGCTTCTGCTGTAAATTTTGAAGATTAGTTACATTATAGTGCCAACAGCTACAGAGGTTAGGGAGGGCTTAATAATATGTGTATATGGATTAATATTATGTGAGCCTCCTTGCCCATCCAAAGGCACAGTAGTACTTTTGTCCCTGGCGCCGTTATATAACCGAGTTATGTTCCCCCTGGTCATCAACATGGCTGATTTGAGTGGTGGTTGTGGTGGAGAAATCAGTAGCAAAGCAGTGCAAGCAAGAGAAGTATAAATGGTTTAGGTTGTCATCTCACTCAGGCTAATGTCCATAATTGTCCAAAATACCTTTAGTATTCAGCGACAAGGGGAGAGTATAAAATCTTTGAGATATAAACAGTGGTCTGTAACTATGCTAGGGAAGTAACCCTTTGTACTGGACGATCATAAAAGAAAGGAGATTATACAAACCAGACAGGTGGACTTTATGAGTGAATTGCAAAGCCTCTGAAGGTGGTATCATCACCAAATTTGCTGCATGTAGAGAAGGGTGTAGAGTTGTAGCACATACTTAAGCACAGATGTGGTCAAACCAAGACCCTGCCCTTTAGTCTTCTATTTTAGCCCTTTGTCACCTTGGTGCCAAGATGCTCTGACTACCCTCATTTCCTGCAAGAAGTGAAGATAAAGATAGGAATACATGGGTTGATGTTTTAATGTTGATTTATTAGCCGAGCATGGTGCGCGTCCCAGGGCACTCATATGTGCTAAAATCTGTGAAAATATCGACCCGTGTATGCTGTTGTTTTTCAAGTGAGATCAATAGATCTCGCTCGACCGAACAGGGATCCTATGTCACATTTAAAAACCCATTGTGGCCCACAAGTCAAATTGTTGCCCACCCCTGGGTCTAGTTAGTACATGCAGTTATTAATTTGGTTCAAAGTTAAGGAAAACATGTTTTATTTGACTACATTTTGAACTCGATTTAGGCAAAAACTATATATGCTAAATCAACCCTTTTTTTTTTCTTTATGTCCCCACAACACTTCTCTACATCTCTAGCGAGTTTGGTGATATCATGTTCAGGGGCTTTGCAGTTAACTTGCAAATCAGCTAGTTAAAAGATAAATCTCAAAACAAAAGCACATTTGAGGTGTGCCTTAGCCGCTGCGTTTAGATTACCAGCAATCTTTATACATCTAGCATGTAAAGGCCATTAAGAATATTACAACTTTTTGAGAATGCAATTGGAGGGATGCAGATTTCACAGTAACATTTTGTAAATACACATTTCACCGTACATGACATTGATGTGTGTTCTCTTTGTGTAGCATTCTTCAATTCACAATTTTCTTCACTTTAAACATTGACCAAAATCTGATATAGTTTAACAAAAGATGAACAACTTCAAGAATCATTTAGCAGCAAAAATTCCTTTTAGGTCAATGTGACGGATAACTGGAATGTTTTGAACACTTAACTTTCCTACTGAAACAGTACCTGTTTGGATATGGTTCAGATGGGACAGAAAACACAATTGCGTCATTACATGCGTCAGCAGACAGCTACCATCTCTATGTCCCTTGGCAGTTAAGGGGCGTCCACAACCACAACATAAAGAAAAGACAATATGTGCCTGTCCACAAGTAAGATCATATCAGCCTGGTCACTCAGACATTGAAAAATATTGCAGGTCGATAACTGAAGCCCCCCATACACCTTCAGATTCCTCCATACAACTTTCATTAGACCTACCAACAACTATGTAGTATAGTGACCTCCCTGATAGAATACATCGTGATTGGAAGGTGTAGAAAGGTCCTCATATTACATGGTTTTGGTAGAAGAAAAGTTGGTTGTACAGAAGTTGCATGGTAATTGTATGTGGTGTATGGGGGGCTTGACACATGACAATCGATTGTTCAGGAATCGAGAGAAAACTCTACCCCTGTATGGCCACCTTAAGCTGCTGGATGCAATGAAAAAGAGAATTCTACCGTGAAATCATTTAATTTAATAATCTGCAGAAAATGATCATTCGCTGTTACTGGTCTTCCCCCCATTAGAATTTGGACAAGTTGGAGCAATTGATACAAGTGTAGGAACTGCACATTTCAGCACTGTTTGCTTCCCACTAACCTAAATAAATTAAAGAACAAAATGCTTATTGAAGTCTATGCTGAAATAATAAAGCATTAAAAAACTAAAATAATGGCTTTGAACGCATAGAAAAGGTGGTCTGGTGTGATTAAGCCTCAGCTGCCATAGGTCCTGCAAACATGTCCTAAAAGTTACACAACAGAAAGTACAGATCTCCCAATTAGGATTGGCAACTCAAAACAATGGAATTTAAATGATCTTCTATTCCTGGCCATTACCTCTAAAGCTAGCCACACATGGTACAATTTTAGCGTTCAATCGATGATTTTCGATGGAAAAAAAGAAGAAGATCGATTGAACATTAATCGATGTACTGCCACATAGTGCAATCGATGATCGCTGAACGATTTTTGGTACAATCGTCGATTGAAAAGTGATCGAACAAGTTGGAAAATTTTACTTTTACTTTTTTTGGGCTCGATTTTGTGTCTCGATTTTTTAGGCTACTTCCCTTTAATTTCCAATTGAAACTAAAATCGTAAGAGGAATTCAATCGACGATTTTGGATTACTTTGATTTAATTTCAGTCGAAATTGTTCAATTATCATGCTTCCCATGTGGAGAACTTTGATTAAATGACAATCGATGTTCGATTTTTTAAATCAAAGTACAAAATCTAATCGAACCTCGATTGAATGATAAATTGTACCATGTGTGGCTAGCTTAAGTTCCCTAGATCTGTGCAAATGGATACGTTCGGAAGATTTCTGATAGTCGATTAAAGTTTGTCCCTGCTTGCGCAGTCAGACGTGTTCTGAAACCCGGGTTACTTTGTCTTTGACCGCAACACGGGCAGCCGATCACCACGGATCACTCCCATAAACATGAATGGACAGGATCAAAAATCGTGTGTGGACGCGAATCTCTATGGGCACGATCTCTGGCAGTTGCACGGTTTCATACTCCATTCGCACTCCATTATACAAAAAAATAAAACATGAGCACGTGGCAAAAGCAAAGCAGTCGACTGCTTTATGTACATTTTTGCCCTGATAAGTCTTTTTAGCGAAAGTTTCTATTCGGAAATAAAACTTTAACCCCAGGCTTCACGATGCACGGATTCACGTGCAAGTCTCCATCATGTTACTGTGGACAGATGGACTGCGTCAACATTAACCTGAGAGGCGGGGACCAGCGGATCTGGGGCTCTGACATGCTGTGGAGACAGCCCTGTCATAGCCCCATTGATGTCAATGGGTGTCTCCTGCACTCCATTAACCTCCCTAGCGCACTGCTGAGGTCCAGATTTCTGTACCAAAAGTGCACCATAGACTTTAATGGTAAATTTTTCTTTATGTCGTAGGCCTGTAACTTCCCAAAATATGTCCATACAAGGGTCTAATAGACATCCTGACTATAATAATGTTTGAAACAAACAATTATGTAAAATAAAAAAAAAGATTTTTTAATAAAAATAATGAAAAAAAAAGCACAAAAATTAGGACACAAAACTATGCTGCTATGTACTAAATATCGCCAAAATAAAAAGTCTCTGGTGCCCCAGATGTGCCCATTTGCACTTAACCCTCTCTAACCTGGTGTGATAAAATCACACCAGGGAAGAAAGGGTTACTTTCTTCTGGAGGAGGAAGACACGAGCAGCCGAAGAGGAATGTCGCATGGGGACACAGGGACAGCGTGAGTATGCGCTCTCCCAGAGCCCTGACTTGTACTGGACGGCAGCACCTCGTCCAGTGCGATAGAAGCAGTTGGAGCCCGTTCAACGCAGGGCTTTTAACGGAAAGTGAAGCCTAGGGCTAATTGTGGAACATTTGTCATTATTAACGGAGCAGTTTCTGAAAATATTTAATTGGGATATCAAAAGTGCTTCATCAATGAAACCAGAACACGTTTGCCACACAACCAACTTTTTGTTTTACTGATAAATTGCCAAGCAAATGTTACCACTTACCTTAGTATAGGAGTGCTGCATGTAACTAGCCAGTCTCCTAATAGCTACAGACCACATCTCAAACCTGCCTAAAGTAATAAAAATTAACAGCCTAATGTATCCCTTTGTGTTACTAAGGACCACTCTTTCAGGTCTTCGTCTCTTTTATATAAAGAGGACATACCAAAATTGGTTGCTGAACCTAAATATTGAAAAGTCCACAATTCATCAGCATAGTCCAGCTGTCAATGGTGATATCTACCTACCCCAAGACATGCAGCAGCCCATTTGCAGGTAGATTTACCCACACTTGCAGGCAGTTTGCCCGTGGCTTAGGGCACGTTCAAGCTGCATCAGGGGGGAATGCACCCTTCAATTAACATCACATGGGTGCTGAAAAGCGATGCCCAACCAGCATTGGACGCTGCTTTTCTGCGTCTTGCAGTCACTTGCATTGATCTTTAATGGACATGTCTCCGGCGGTACCGTAAGACGTGGCATATTGTGGGCATGCCCCTTAGATAATGCAGAGTGAACACTGTCTCATTCATGAGAATTGGAAGTATCCTCTCTGCGTCTTCGAACAAAAAGAAGCCAAGGACACAAGCCCTAAAGCTGGCCATACACCTTAGATCTCTCTGTCAGATATCCTTTAGATCTACCAACAACTATTTAGTGCCAGGTCCTCTGCGATTGAACACAGGTAGACTTGATTGTTTAGAAAGTCCCTCATATTACATGGTTTTGGTAAAACAAACGGAGATCTAAAGGAAATCTGAGAAATCTAAAGGTTTATGGGGCCCCTTCGTGCACACAAGATCATGTTTACACATGGTGTAGTAGAAGGAGCATGACCAGTGTTTACCTGAACCCCTGCCACACATCAGTACCACCTCTGACACATAAGGAAAATTGGACAATATGTATGATGTTTTTAGAAAAAAAAAAACTGATATTCTAATCTCTCAGAAAAACTACAATTTCAGTTGAACATTTTTAAGTTGACAATTCCCTTAAGAAAGCACAATTTTTGGACTGTTTTAAGATGTCAAATGTCTCACATTTAAATACAGAACAGCTTTACAATGGTTTGCCTTTATAAATAAAAAGACTGCTTCTTGGCAGACACAACTTCAAAGGGGAGCAGAAACATTATAGCAATGCCAAGCGATAGGAAAGGGTTCCTTGGTGATTACAATTACTCGAGCCTTTAAATCTGTTTCGAGTTCAATGATTTAGAAACAATGTTACTGTATTCTGATCAATAAAAAATATAAAATCATTCTGACATAGCCAAAAATGCACACATATTCACTCAAAGCTCAAGTGAGAAAATACAAAACTTCTGGCAGCAACTGAACAGAGCAGACATGATCGTCTATCAATAATTTGATGAGGACTAGCAAATTTAAAATCTCTTTATACAACAGAAAAATGGTTCGACTGTCCTGATATCTCAGGCTCCGCATCCAACCAAGGAAGTATTGCATTTATTCAGTCTTCTGAGATGCTGCAAACATACTTTGCAATATGTTCAGATCAAAGGATCTGGGACCACTTTCCCCCAATAAAGAAATGTTTCCAGATAGATATATTTATATATATAAAAACTATGTCCACAGAAATGCCAGATATGATTTACCACTTCTTTTCAAGCGTGTATCTATACCTCCCCTCTTGCCAAGTAAAGTTTATTTTGTTGATTTTCCTCAAGGGCCCGTGTACAGTTATACAACACTGTTAACCAATCACAACAAAGAGCTGAAGAAGGCCCCGATCTTGTAATTCTTCTCCCAGCCTACATCCCACATTCCAATGTCAAGATGGAATACTGAGGTATATAAATTCCGAAGAACGTTCGACAAATACATCTGCAATGTGTTCGGAATCAATGTCCATGAAATGATGCTCATTTTCCCCAACTTTTTTCCCAGATGTTGAGACTGCCTACTGTTGTAGGTTAAGCGAAAATTTCCATTGCTGCGATAAAGAAGGACTGCATGCTTCTACTGTTAGACCGCCATTTTTGGCGTTCCGACTGTCTAGGCAAAAGTTGCTTCCCACGTGCCTCAGCTTGGAGTTAGTTTCAATTTGTTCCCATTTCTAAAGTAAAACAAAAAGAGATCAAAAATGAAGGTCACGGTAAAGAAATAATTTTTTTACGTTAAATTAACAGATATAAGTGTTTGAAGAGCAAAGTAACAATTTCTGTCTTAACATCCCTGGCGTTATCACCAAAGCCAGCATGGTCCAGTTTGTTCTTAAAACAAAATGCACCTGTATCGGGATTGGGCACACACACAGGTGTTGTACAACCAGTGCGGGATTGACAATTTCTTCCGGCCCCCTGTCCGAAGGGGGGGGGGCAGATCTCCTTTTTAGTGGAGGTTGTGCTGCTGCTGCTTTTTCCAGCCCACATGTGTAGAGAGGTGGGGGAGGGCGGGGAATCCCGACTTTTTGCGCCAGAAAAAGTGGCTCAAAAATTCTGTACTGCCCAGGAGGTTAAAACAACCCCAAACCCATTGCATATTGACCTTCACCAGCAATTTCCTACCTCCATGACTGGTAGCACTAGCTAGCTGAGAGGTATGGTGGCCCCTGCCCTATATGCAGTAATTGGCCCTAGACAAGTGCCGTTTCTAGCTCTTTGGGGGCGCATCGCAACCCCAAACCCCACCCATCCGGCTGCAGGGGGAAGAGAGAAAAATAGTGAATCCCCGAACAATTGTGATCGGGAAATGACCCGTGCATGGGGGGCTTTATTGAGCGGGGCCCTAATCATATACAGCATATTGTAAGAAACGGCCCGGCACTAGACCGTTTGGTAGCCACTGCAACAGAGGCAGAGGATTGGTGAATAGGTAAGAATTAGTGAACTGGGGGTGAATTCAACAGACAAGGTTGCAATGGGAATAGTGACATCGTGTCATGAATATTTTATAGTGTATAAACTATTTTAAAATAGAAGCATTGATTCAATGTGAAAAAAGTACTAAAAAGTTTAACTCTAGTAATGTACGTGAAATACAAACCATGTATGTTATCTATAGAGGATGAACTTTCAAATCTAATTTTTATTGAAGCACTCAGTGTGTGACAAGCACACACAAACCATGCAACGTAACACCCAGTGCCAAAAAGTGAGTGCACAAAATGTGTCCACACAAAAACACATGGATGTGTCCCGCCCCGAAAGGGGCTAAGGACTCGTTCCCCGAAAAGGGGCGACTAATGAACCAAGCAACTGAAGCTACCTGGTTCCATAGGGGACCATGACCAGCATCCAGTCTCCCAAATACTAGGGACCATGTGGGAGCCTCAAACGAGACGTCTATGACCACTTAAGCCCTAAAGGTGAAATACATTAGCGGGATTTAATGCCGGAGGAGTATCCTAAGACAACATCATGGAGGTAGAGAGTCCTTGGGGGAACCATTTGGGATTTAATCGAAACAAATCTATTGTCAGAAATGTTTCATCTTATATTTGTAAAAGGACATTAAAGAGGAAACACATTTCAATAATGACACACAGCATCATCTTTACCTGTCGACTGTCATTTTCTCTGCAGGCTTGAAGCTTTATAAGAGAGCCGGGTGCTCGGTCCACAACAGTAAGACAGAGATCCATGTGTTTTACTGACTTGTCTTTAGTAAGTGCCCATTCCTAAGGAACAAAATACAGACAATAAGATTTGATGTTCTCCATTACTTCTAGCTTATGTTTAGTGACACAAGTCAATAAAGGGCTGTTCAGGGTTTTGAATATCATGCTGCACATGGTATGAGATATGACAGCACCCTGTCTCTCTGTAAGCTGAGCTGAAATTTTCTTTCTTTAGGAAATGTCATTATTTGAGTGCGCAAGATAATTACAAAGCCCCTGAACATGGCATCATCCCCACAATTGTTGGAGATATAAAGAAGGGTTGTGTGCATGCAAGTTAGGAGGGAGGGGGCGTTACCCCCTCCCTGCACTGGCCGACAGAATCGCCTGCCAATCGCCCACACTACCAATGGGCTTGTCCCCATCGTTCGGGGCCGCGATCAAAACGCTGCTCCCCGCGTTCTGACAGCCGGCGGTCGACGGCCACGATGATCGTCCACTTATCGCACCCATAGACCTGAATAAAGGCTATTTGCGACCACGTGTGCGTCCATTCATTCTCTATAGAGGCGTTTCTTTTTTTAAATGGTGGCATTTATTTAAAAAAAAAAATCGCCTCCTCGCGATTCTGCAGGCGATTAACTGCCAGTGCAGGCGATTAATCGCCTAAATGGGAACATAGCCTTATGTGATGTTCATTACCAAGCAGGCTGTACAATGAATTTAGAAACCAAAAGTAGTTTGTGACACAATTTAGAAACTTAATTAACTTAATTAACAGTAAATTTTGTCAAAATCAAAAAGGAAAACTAAATTAATGCTTTCAAGAAAAACCACCATAAACACCCAAATAATACAGATATTCTGTAATGTAGATCACTCAAATGTACCATGTAGGACTTCAATAGATAATGAAGTGGAGTTTTCAGGTAGTGGCAGCCGTACATACTGTATACTTTAAACTACGACTACGGTAGTTATTTTATTATACAATACATTTTGCAGGGCTCTGTTTTTTAAAGAGTAAATCCAATTACCAATTACATTAATAAAATGGCATCCAAACAAATTAAGGAGCAGACCGGCATTGTAAATTGAACAGGAATGCATTTCATAACATAGAGTGGAGTTTAGCCACCAAACAATGTAAGTGCCCCTTTATAGGAGTTTACCATGCAAATATATTTTTAAAGAGTTATTATTATATTTGTATGGAGTAACAGGAAGCAGTATGTCTAAAATGTGTGTGGTGTACACCAAATAAAAAAAACTTTAAGGGCTCATTTACATGTTTTTTAAGCACCCGGTAAACGAGCAAAGAGTCCAATGGACCGGTTTTTATGGTCAGTATTGTCATTTTTAAAACTTATTCAGGCGCTCGTGACAGGTCATTTTCCCTGCTGCTGCGGGACCGATTGGTCAGTTCGCAGCAGCCCAGGAAACGACAGTGTCAATTTTGCATCAGGGAGCAACAAGTGCCGCATTTGCAGTTCACGGTCGGTCGGGAGATGCAAGCAAGGTGGCTCCCAAACTCCCATGTGTACTTAAATACATGTGTGCAATTAAGTGTACTACTAAATGAATTGTATACATTGTATGCATTCCTTCTCTCCTGCAGCATCAAAGTTATACAACTTACTTTGAGCTCCAGAGTATATGAATGCAAAATGTTTGCATACAGCACTGTTAATATTATTAACAAAAACCTTAAAGCACACGGATAGGTTTTTCTGTCAACATTACAAATATTAAAAGATAAAAAAATTACCTCATGAAAATACATGCAAAAACGATGTATTCTCCCTATAAAACGTATGCAGCTTGTCATGGGCTATGAATATAATGTACTTCCTGTGTCAGGACTCACAGAAACCTTCCATGGCATAAACACAGGGCTTTAGATGAGCATATACAGTAGAAGATAAAATATTCAAGCCACTATGGCTAATAAAGATTATTTTCATGTGAGCGTTCGCAGCAATCAATCATTTGGTAATCCAACGCAGCCCACCTGGAGCAATCGACCAAATCGAACCAATAGTCGATCACACAGCTATCCGACATGTTGGTTCTTTCCTGGTTGATCGCCATTACTTTGGATGCGGACTCCAAAGTATCAGATGGGCATCCATTCCAAAAAGTGATGCGCATGCAATCATTGTACATTTTATTTGCAAATGCAGAATCGCATTTTTTTGCAAATTTGTAAAGGAGGAAAGTAGGGGGCCCCATAGACCTTTAGATTTCTCAGTCAGATTTCCTATAGATCTCCTTTTGTTTTACCAAAACCGTGTAATATGAGGGACTTTCTAAACCATCAAGTCTACCTGTGTTTAATCGCAGAGGACCCAGCACTACATAGTTGCTGGTAGATCTAAAGGATATCTGACAGAGTGATCTAAAGGTGTATGGCCAGCTTAAAGAAGGTGGGTTAAGGTTGGGACAATGAAAAAAGGCAAACTGGGAAAAGCTTTCCATACACAGGTCAATCAAAGTTTTTATCAATCAACCTGAAAATTGCTAGTTTATGTCAGGAAATCAATTCGTGGCAGCAGAACGTGATCTCAAATGTGATAGAAATGGAGCATAAAATGCAAAGAACTGTGATGGATCAGGATTGAAAATATATGTCCAGTGTATAATTAGCTGGCAGTTTTCTGGTGCTTAGCTTTGTATCCGATCATTATATGGCGCTAGCGCAAACACCTTGATCTTCATTCACGGAAGGCAATTGATCGATGGAAGGTTGCCATAGACTGGTCGATGCCTGCAAGATCGAAATCAGAGCTCGAAGGCTGATCTAAGGAGCTGGAGGCGCAGCACTACTGCATCATCCAGCTCAGCCGATGCCCACGGTCCCCATCCAAAGCAATGGACACCGACCTGTGGTCATGTCCGATTACCCAGTCTTTGAACTTTGAGTGAGTGAGTTGAGTGAGCTAAAACTCAAGACAGACCATATACATTTAGGAAGTCCATAGGCAACTTTGTAATGTGTCCCCTGAGCCAATAATGATCATGGTCACTCTGCATGGACATAAAATAACAGGAGAAGTAAACAAGTGACTTCATTATTGGTCCCTTGATTAGTTTCTGATCCAAAGCAAAGCAATGGACACCGACCGTGATTTGCGGTCATGTCTGACTACCCGGGTCTTTGAACGGGATTGATTGATCCCGCTCAAAAGACAGGGATGACTGCATTAGATATGCCCTAGATAGATGGCGGTGAGCGCACATGGCGCTTAAAGCAGCCATCAATCGAGCGCATATATATGCGTGTATGGGCACCTTTACAGTGAATATTGAAGTTGCACATACAATCAAAACGGAAATGGATCGGGCAAAGGTTGAAGGGTGTTTTTCTGACTTTAGAAGATGAAGGTGATAATTTAAAATTACATTCAGTAGACAAGGCAAAACATTGCTCTAGCAGGCACACCCCCTTTCAAGACAATATTAAAACTACCAGCTAATTCCTGTTGAATTTTCAAGACAACAAAGAATAAAGCTGTGGCCAAATCAGACTACAGTGCAGGCTTATGGCAATAACAAGCAACTACTGCTTTCTATATTGCTGTCCCTTGCTTGGCATTTTATAAGCCATTCGGTAATTGAAAGGCATGCCAGTTGACACAGATGTTTTAATTCCACTACAGGGGGTCAATTAAATATTATACAAATCAGCATAACACAAAACACTTTGAAAAAAACATTAGCAATCAGTTTTTTCTTTGCAGCTCGGATACATACTTGGTTCCCCCCAGCATTGTGGCATTCATAGACACCCACAACACCATCTGCAAAATGGCCCAACGTGTCAAGACAGTTTGTTCCTTGTTGTAAAGCTCCAAATGCAATGTCCTGATGGTCAGGAACTCTGGAATAAAGCAGAGTCAACACAACTATTTAAAATTTTTTAAATTACACACCTCAGAAACTTTTTTAATTTGTAACAAAGCCAGAAAATACTATGCTGGAGCAGAGCTGGCTCACCTAATAGGACCCACCGTTTTAATTAAAGGGTAAGTCATGAAAACAAAAGATAAATGCTGTGTGTCTCTGTACACCTGGCTGGTTACACTCCATTCATTTAGTGGAGCCATAAAATGACAGATTTTACAGCTGCTGAGATGGTGCAGAAAAAAAAAAAACCCTTTGAAGAACCCTTCTTAGACTGTCCGCAAATGGTAACTCAGGCTTTTGTAAGAGGGATTCAAAACCGTATAAGACAGATGCGTTTAATGTCGACTAGGGTAGATGAGGAATGTGGTGTGTCACAATCCTCATATACATTACATGCATATACAAATGGTAAATCAGGCTCTTGAGTATAAGCCTAGGGGGGCAATGTAGCAGATACTTGCAAAATCAGATAATGGAGTTTTCAAAATGAAATTCCACCATCTCAAGTAAAAATTAACAATATGAACACAAGATGGTGCTGTCGCCCAGGTTTACATTTCACCAGCAGAGTCCAGCCCAGGAATACGGCAGATTAAATACTAAATATAGAAGAAAGGTCAGCCTGGAACAGCGGGCCCCCTTGTAGGTATGGACCCCATACTGGCCACTATGGTGCTTCTTACACCACTGGGCACATTCATTGCCTGCTTTGGAAATGAGCAGAAGAAGAAGCAAGGAGACTGCACTGAGGTGAAGATCAGTCATTGGAGCACCCACAGAGGCTGCCGGTGCCCAGACAGGTAAGGGGAATTATGACACCAGTATAAGACATGGGGAGCTAAAACTATCAAGACAGACAATATACACGTAGAAAGTCCATAGGCAACTTTGTTTCATGTCCCCTGAGCCACTAATGATCATAGTCAGTCTGCATGGACATAAAATAACAGGAGAAGTACAAGTGACTTTATTATTGGTCCCTTTTTTATGGATTGGATTGCCAGCACTTCAGAAACCCTACGACTAGTTTCTGATCTTAGTGAAAATGAGGGTTCCAGTTCTACGTCAGTGATCTATGTTGCCAGAGCTAGAGAACAGCCACACCCCCTCCTCACCATATATCAACTAAAGGCCCCCCACACACGTACCGACTTGGGGGCCGACAGATGAGCAGTGGAGTGCAGCGTGATGCGTCATCACACTGCTCTCCATCGCTCACAGCATTAGCGGGCACCCTGTGTGTGCTGGCCGTTAGTTTCAATGGCATCGGCCAGAGATTTACGGACATGTGCGACCGAGCTTTGGGGACACTTTCCGATCGGCAGCCAATCTTGCCGCCGACGGCTGGAGCACGCACAAACATCAGTCGGCAGCAAAATCATCCCCCACTTGTTGCGTGTGTGGGGGGCTTTAGGCTTACTGGTCTGCAGTCATATTTAGACACTTTATACAACCCATGCAAAACCATAGAGGTAGCAGTTGAAAATGTTGTGAGCATATATATTGGACTGAATTATGGCTTTGCCAAGGGACTTAAACATTTTGGGAACCAACACCAACATCAGTTGCTGCCCTTAAAGTACAATCCAATGTTATTTTACATTCAGAATATTTTTTACTTTTCCATATGAAAATGACCCACAGATCATAACACAGATCTCACCTCAGTTCTGGATATACATTCTCCAAGTACCACTTGAAAGGTTTGCAGCCCAATTTTTTCTTCAGATCTGTGCGGCTCTGAATACTGTAAAGGAATACAGAATTAATAAAAGGAAAGAAAAAAAAAACTCCAAGCCTCAAATACATCCAACACATAATGCCCATCATAACGCAGTATGCCCATCATCAATGGTGCCGGAAAACTGCCGCAGTCCTCATCACATGGAGGTCTATGGTGCACCCCACGCCTCTTCCGCGTCACCAATAACGATGAAGAGGTAGTGTTGGAATTAATTGTGAATTGCGGCATATCCCAGCATAGGCAGAGTTTGTTCTGTAGAGTTTGTAACTGCCAGACAGGTTAACATCAGTATAGAAGGTGATAGGACATGCTCTCATCTTTCTAGAGTTTTCTGCAAGCTGCTCATAGTAGGGAGATTTATGGGCTCCATTCCAGATTACTTTGCAGTTAAATCTGTTTGCAATTTTGTTCTGTGACAGCTCCAATAAAAGTGTATTATACTAATATTATACAAAAATTTAGCTAGTTATACAGTATGTGATAAATGTATTCATAAAGACTTAGATTACTGACCAGTACAATGTCTGAACTTCTATATGAGATAAGCCAATCTTACTACTTACTTTCCATATGGTACATTTCTAGCGGAGGGAACAGCTGCATAGTAAAAATTCTTATATTCATCCATCCAAACCTCTGCTGCCCTGCGAGTATTCCTGAAATGAGAATATTATTTTTGTTACAGTATGTATTTTATGTAATCTACCTTTAATTCATGTTTAACATTAAACCTAAAAAATACCAATTAGGCCACTATAGTCTTAACATATTGACAATGCAAGTGTGTTGAAATGCTGCAATGGTGCTACTCCTGCAGGTATTAAATATCATGATGAGCGGAATACCTGAATACACTCCCCATCATATATCGTGGTTCCTCTTGGCAGCTCAGTGATGTATGAGTCTGCAGGAGAAACCATTGTGTATGGAAGGGTAACAAGTATTCTCCACAACAGAAGCACAGAATATATGAAGCTGTAGGGAAAATAGCCACTGCCTTTCCACGCACAAGACATAGAGGAGATAAGTACACAGTATCTTTTATTGCAAACATTTAATTTCCTTTTTTTACCCGTTTTCCAATTTAGGGATAGGACTACAACACAGGCATGCCTAAGTATAGGTTTTAAAAACAAAAACCTAATTTTATCATTTAAACCCTTATAACAAAATAGTAGACATTTTGTTAACATAAAACATTTGTAGAACTAGAAAAAAAAACATTTGGACAGAGTTTACTCTGCCAAATCTGGGGTGGCTGACCCCGGGGACTTTAAAAGGCACATAAACTGTCGACCAACTTAAAAAGGTATAATCTTATTGAAGAGTGATACAATAGAAAAAACATACATGATAAAATACAGATAATAAATAGCCTGAACAGCAGGTCATGTTTATACATATAAACACACAAAGCTTCATAATCATGATCCTGGGTAAAATGTACCAACACGTTTCACCCTGGTAAACAGGGCTTCATCAGGGGTAGAGTCAGGGGTACAATGGTCACTCTAGAAGCAGAAATTAAAACAATCTTGTATCCTGTGGAGTAGGGGTGTGGCCCGGTCCTACACGTGGGGGAGAACACCTGGTTCAATGCACACTTAAACACAGTCACACAAGTCCATAGGATCGATTGATGGAATCCCAGCTGGGAATATGGCAAGAAAAGGGGTCCAATTCCTCAACCCTCCCTTGTGCAATATATAGATTCCTAAATGGATCACAAATCCTGATGGTCTGTTTGATGGGCAGCAGCAGTCAGCAAGTCCCTTCACCACGCATCCTAAGTGTTGGGATGGAGCATCACCAGTTAGTACACCTCGTGTGCTAACAGGTGATGCTCCATCCCAACACTGCTGTCAATCAGACAGGTAAAAAACAACAGAAGTCTGACAATACTGCTACCAACTGAGAGGTAAAATGGGGTTATTATTGACAATCTACAACAGTTAAATTGACACTGTTGTAAGTTGAATGTGTCATTTAAAGCTTTCCAGACGCCCACTGGTGGCAGAAAGCGCTAATGTTGCTATAACCATGTACTATGAAAAACGCTGGGGGCGGGGTAAACGTTCAAGCAGCCACAGGAGGGGCTAGAAAGGTCACCTGACCCTGCAGGGTGCCTGGAAAGATGGGATAGCCACTCCCAGGTCGTTTTTATAAAGACTAAAAAATTTATGAAAGAAGCTCTGCAGAGTCAATTGGGTTGTTTAACAACTGAATGGCCCTCTGAATGCGACAGAAGGCCTTTAAAAAGGAATAGAAAAGTTATTGCCTGATTAACAACAGTAAATTTTTTGTTCTTTAAACTACTTCATTGAATTCCATTTTAAGTGTTTTCTGGTCTTTTAACCGACCTTTCAAACCGTGTAAATTTAGCCTAATACCGCTTATTAGTAAGTTATCAAGGTAAGAAATTTAGCAACATAGTCACAAATATTTAGAAGCATGATGCCCAACATACTAAAAGTGGGTTCAGGATTTGTAGACACTTTAAACACAGTCCTAGTGGGCGACACTTTACAACACTGGGGTGCAAATATGGTATGTTTAATCAGATATATCGTGCAGGGGTTGGCTATAGCAGCAAGCAGACTATCCATAAAATCACTGCTGTCAGCTAAGAAAAATGGTGGTCAAAAGATTACTACAAACAGATGTTTGCATAGTGGAAAACAAAGAAACAAAGCTTTGCATAGTAGAACAGATCTTTATTTTTGCAGAGACGTGCAGATGGAAACAAGTACACTGCATCTCATTTAGTGTGGAACAGGAGGTTTGCAGCATGAAAGTGTGTCACTGACAGACCTGATGTAATCGTCTCAGTATGTAACAATATCCCTAACATGTGATTCCATCAACTCATGGAATCTATGAACTGAAGTACAAGTTCACATTTAGCCCTGGGTGCACTCAGTAACAGCAGCTACCAGTTTACAAGTTCCCTGATGCAGAAAGTATGGCAAAACACTCCTTACCTGGCGAACACCGTCCCACTTCCTCCTGGAAATGTATATGGGTGCTGTTTGCGAAATACATGGCCCACTCTACTACAAGGAATTATTTCCAGACTTCCACCGCACTGCCATACTCGGAACGAAATCTCTGATTAGTAGCCAAAAGAGAAACATAGATTTAGGAAGAACACAACCAGTGACATCTCTACACCCCCTAACAGTACTACAATTAGAAGAAATAAGCAACCAGTCCACTGTCTGGTGAATCATAGAAATATAATATATTCTGAAAATGCATAAATTCATCTTAATCCATTAGCAATGTTTTTTCAAGAAAATTAAGTTAGTTTTACCGAATCTGCCTAGGAGTTTAAGTGCATACGTCTTTGGTCATTGATGATGCCGGGAATGTGCAAGATAGGCCACATCGGGCGTGAAAGACAGATAACCAATGATCTTAAAGTGGTGAGGAAAATACAAACCAATTACCATGTTAAGTCTTTCCTGCGTGGCATTGTGGCAGCAAACTTCTGATTTTATGTGTTTATACTTAACCTCCCTAGCGCACTGCTGAGGTACAGATTTCTGTACCAAAAAAACACCATAGACTTTAAAAAAAACACATAGACTAAAAATCTACATTGTAGGCCTGTAACTTCCCAAATATGTCCATACAGGTGTCTGGTAGACATCCTGAATATAATAACATGTTAAGATGCTTTGTGAATAACTCATAACATCAGACAATGTATATTTTAAAAGAAACTGTATCAGGTAAATTAGCACTGCAACCACTAGATGGCAGCGCAGATGTGCCAGGTTACATAGGAGAGCATTGTAATACATTGAAACCAATATATTACATTCAGTTCTGTACACTTGGTGTTCCCACCCCCAGCACAGAACGTCTGTCACACCGGGAGAGAAACAGGAAGAAGACTGTAACTGTGACATTGAGACACCGGATCATTTATTCAGGTGAGTATTTTACACAGGGAATCATATTGAATAGTGTTGTAATGCAGAAAACACTATTCAATAGGATTTTTATGTATAGCGCCCCGATGTGACGTCATCACATGAGGGGGGGGGGGGTGTCTGTTCTCCTGCAGCTGCCTCTTCATAAGATCGGAGCCACACGGATCAGTGAGTTTGCGCTCCTGTGGCTCTGATCTCCGCCTGACAAACCCAGCTCGTCCTGTGCAGTTCTAACAGGTCAAAGCTCGGAGAGCGTCAGGAAGGTTAATAATGAATATTGATGAAGTGCATATTATAAGAACCTTTATCGCTATGGAGATAGTGAAGCTGATGGGGAGGCTGAATGTAATATTTCAAATGCTACTTCTGCATTTTTACATAATTGAATGTATTTTGGCTTTCTTAAATGAATATAGTATAATAAAGTAAAAATAAAAAAATATAGTATAATAAAGTAAAAATATAGTATAATAAAAAAGGTTCTGGTTGTATTTTAGCGAATAAGATGGTGAAACTGTGCCAATCAACACAGTAGCTGTGTACTTCATTGGCTCAGTTTTAATCTGCATTTGCAAATTATGCCATCTTATCGACCTCTTTGCTTAAAGTGGCCATACATGGTTTGATATTTTCACTCAATCGACACAATCGATTCCCGTACTACTGGAGCAATCAACGAAAAGTGATCAAAATTGGACATAAAATCAATCGAAAAGTGATTGGACATGTTGGTAAATGTTTTTTGATCTTACAAGTATCTGACACTTTCTCAATGGATTTGTATGCGATCGTGCTATGGACAAAGTGCACCAAAGTAAAGGAATTAATCAGATTTTAAAAAAAATTAAAAAAAATCGATCACACTGTGTGGTGGTACAATCTATCTATGTTAGACTATCTATATTTAAAATCACACAAGTAGATAGAATTCCATAATCAATCATGCAAAAGTCAAACCGAGCATGGCTAGCTTTACTTAACAGCCACTTACACTTTTCATGAAACACAAGAGCACTTACCTAAGTTTTCACCTCCCCATACATCCATCATCATATCATACTTTCCCAGCTCTTCGAAATATGATTTATCCATAACAAACAGACCTCCAGCAATCATTGGTGTTCTGGAACAAAATAATCAATATACAGTGAACATACAGGACTGAAATGGGTTATTCAGAATTTAAAGGGGAAAAAGAGAAGACCTTAGCATGAGTGTCCTTCTTATGAATAAGTTCACATTTCACATATTTGGTGACATTTCTCTTTGAAGTAAATGTACACTTTAGTGAAGCAAATGTCCCATTTAGTGAGCAAAGAAACTAAGGTGAGGTTGGGTTCACCATTCATTCTATTACACAAATCGTCCAGTGTTAAGCTTGCCCCTATTCTTCACCATTGTGTTGTTCACCATTGATTCAGCTACCAAGCAGCTTACTAAAAAGACAGATTTTAAAATCTTGGAATCATCCACTCCTGTCCTGCAGCCAATATCTACAAAGATTTAAAATCAGGGGTGGGCAAACTTTTTGACTCGTGGGCCACAATGGGTTCTTTGACATTGACATAGGGGCCGCACAAAGAACCTGTAATGGCCTCCTGGCATAGGTGTCACAGTTCCATGGGGATGTTTAGCAGGGATATTAAACTGTATATATGTGTTCATAGTAATAATTGGGGGGAAAAAATACCATTAATAAACTCACCTACCAAATTCAAGTCACTTTGCAGACCCTGTGGCAACATTTGGACTCCTCTAGGCATTATGTATTCTCATTGCAAGTGAGTAAAGCCAAGAGGGTATTTTCACAAAGCTAAAATGGGCCAGTTCGGGCCCCTGGGCTTTAGTTTGCCCATGTCTGCTCTTTCTAACTACATACAATCTAAAATAAATGTCTATAATGCTAACATGGTCTACAAAAAAGTTGGCGCAGCCATAAAATGTTCATATGTATAAGTCTTAACAACTTTTTCCAGTGTAAGGAATATCACCCTCAGCTCTCCCCAGCAACAAAGAGCAGCTGACAGAATTCTGGCCGCTTAATTAAGAGAAATTGGTTTTTAATTATACTCCGTAGTATTTACAACATCTTACTTCATGGATTCCAGTAACATTATCAGTTGCACACAAGGTAACACAATTCCTAGCATGTTAAACATAGGTTTACCCAATCTCTAACCTTAAATGGATCTTTAATCTTTATGAAGAAAACTTTTTACTTGGTGACCAAAAGAGAGATTAAAGACTCTTACTATGCTTAATCTCTGTGTTCTTTATATAGTCAGAACCAAGGCAGACTTTTGTTTTATTTAATACATTTTCAGCCAGTCAGACACTTTCCCAGCTTGAGTTCCAGGAAGCGGAGAAGCAGGACAGCCCAACCGCCAAGCTCTATGCTGAAAGGTGCGACCACACATGGCCAAAGCCTTCACTTTATAAGACACACATATTTTCCACTGATTCTGGGGACAAAAAAAATTTGTCCAATAGAGTATTATTAATGCAAAGTTAACCACTGCATTTATATATGCAGTTTTGGCACAAAAATGGTTTATATAAAATGAGAGACTGGTATTGTGTTTCTACGGTTCTTAAATGAACTGAGGTCATACTGAACAAATGCTTACTTAATTGGGGCTACTGGGTTTCCTTGTCTTGTTCTCCTTTGTTCTGGTGTCATGTAGTCCCACTTGAAAACCAGGTTCCAGTCAAATCCTAAAGAAAAAAAAAAGAATGTATAGCTGTTGATGTTTCTAATATTTCCCCTAATACTGGATTACTATAAAAGAAGAATAATTCACAAATCAATAATTGTTTTGGCTTAAGTTCTTGAGATGGAAAGAGGAGAATGCATTATTTGTAATCTTAAAAAAAAAAGACACTATTACCTTGGCCATGCCATTACATCTGGGGACTTCGTGTGAGCAACTTTATAAATACAGTACAGTAAATGAGTCCCCCTTGGACAGCCATTTTTTCATTGGAGAGATTATGATTTTAAAATACAAATTTGTAAAGAAACCCAAGAAAGAAAATAGATGCAGCAATCTCATAGGACTGATAAGTTGTAAAATATACATTTGTGGTCTGCAGTCCATAAACATTTAGGAAAAAAATATACATATTTAAAGGGCCATTTTACACTAGCTGCACTGCAGCTGTGATGTGGTATAGTCCTGCAACGTAGTGCAGCTGGGGTAACACATGATATACAGGTTTCCATAGCCTGCATTTTTGTGGATGCAGCATGTGTCGCATACATTTGCATGGGAGACACAAGCACAGCGGCCATGCAGTAACGCAGGGTTCCAAGGGAATGGACGTGTTTAAAACAGACACAATTGCTTTATCTGCCAAAAAACCCACTGCAAATGTTAGCATTGACCATTAGATCCAGGTGGTGGTGACCATAAATCCAGGTGGTAAATAGGTAAGCATGAGAGATGGGTGATGAAGTTGCATGGTGGTATGCAGCTCCACCAGCTGAGGTGGAGGAGGAGTGTGGTCCCCCTATAAAAGACAGATGAGAACAAACATAGAGGGGCACAACCTAGTGCAACAAAAAGGACCTACCACCAGAAATTAATCATTTCATGAATGGCGCTAGAAGTGCCCGTAATAGGGAGGAATGCATAACCCCCCCACCCCACCCCTACACACACAAAAAAACTACCTGTAAGGAATAATTTAAAAAGATACCTAGTAGCCTCTCCTCTCTGCCTGTATTGTGTCGCGGTGCACCCGTATCTCACAGCAGAGATTGATGGGTCACATCTCTAATCTTGGCTGTTTATTAAACTGAATGGGATACATTTTCCCATAGAAAACCACTATAAACACCCCCAATGGCCACTCATGATATTTCACCTCTCATACGATTCCAGGCAACAGCAGGAAAGTACCATATTCTTCAGACTAGAAAAGGGGGGGTGGAATTGTCTGCGTCTTATGGTCCGGATGTTGACCACACGCATCCATTCAGCCGTGACCACCTTGGCTCCCTGCCAGCATCCTCGCTCTCCCGGGAGATGGGAGATCTGCATGCAGCTGAATATCCCAGCTGAACAGTATTGCTTAGATCAGCAGAGCCCCGCAGATATAACCAATGCAGAGAGGTGTGTGGAAAGCTGCACTGACGCTGGCAGCTTCCAACACACAAACAGCTGTAGACGGGAGACATCTTCAGCAGTTCCTCTGCAGGAAGTACAATGCTGGCTTAGCCAGGAGTGTTGATCTCATTCTGGGATAGACTGTATCTACCAAATTAAAAAACTTCTACCACTAATTATCATAGATAGGAAATCTGTAAACATTGGAGAGCATTACAAATACCGTTACAATGAAGTGATAATTAAGACTAATGCTAGCCATACACAGCCCTATAAATAGCCCGATCAACCAAGCCCGATCAAAGTTTTTCGTTAATCGGGCATAAATCGGGTTTTGCCCACATGGTCCGACAGAGCTTTCCCGATCAAAATTTAGCAGAAAATCGGCCCTCACATGATCGGACATGTTGGAAAATTTTAATTGGTCCGGTTGATCGGGCTATTTATCGGGCTGTGTATGGCTAGCATAAGATGAATGGAAACCATCTGCAGTTCATCTATGTATGCTGCATAAAGAACCCTGTTCGGAGGTAACTATGGGCTGACATTTCTGGCATAGCTATAAAAACATTGATTGCTTGGCTGAGCCTGAAGTCACGGACACAGAAAATGCAAATAGCAAGTGAATTACTGGAGTGATCTGCATATTTGCTCCTAGTCAGCGACTTACCATTAAAGTAATTAGATCAACATTATATATAGACAGAGAAGATAAGACATATCAACTTCCTTTAGGCCTTCCTTGTGCATGATGAATGGATATTCCATTACATTCGCGGAACCTGTACAACCTGTTGGCCAACACATACCAATCTCCCAGATATCATCTACTAAAAACGAAGCATGAAATGACACGCAGTATGATAGACCCAGACACATCAAAAGGCCCAACCATAGCCCAAGACCTCTTGGTCAGTGGCTGCTTACTTTCACTAAAGTTTTCTAGCGATCTCACCATCCTAATAACAGGAGACATGGGGAGGGGGCAGTTGCAGTGTCACTTTCCAGGCCCCCTTAACATTTGCTGCCAACTTAGTGTTTTATATTAGTATTTATACAAAAGGAAAGAAAAGAATGCAAAGCTGATTAGTAATACTTCGAAATCTTAGAGGAAAGTCTTTGTTATGAGATGGAAGTAAATTCTTTACCTATTGTTCTTTGTATTTGCAAGGTTTTACTAGACATTGTCCATCATGGTGATCGTCCATATTAGTTTACTGTATAATTTTTTTAGTTTACAACCTCTTTATCTTCTACTCACATTTGTTTCTTACTTTGTACAGTGCCACATAAATTTATAACAAAAATGAAGTTTTTAAAGATTGAAGTAATCTGTTGGGCAGCTTCGGAAAGTAACTAAACCAAAGAAGTTTTGTATGAAAAAATAGGTTTTGCTGGTGCTTTTGAAAACTCCAAGCTGGAAAGGATGGAGGGAATGTAAGAAGGGAAGAAAGATTTTGAATGTGGGTGATGACCAGAGGAATATTTAGTATACTTTTTCAAATTCAGTTGCAACATGCCAAAAAATGTGTTTCAATCCTAAACGAGGGATTTAATGCTATTTATGGCCAATACTGACCAGTATTGATTATTTCTAGACAGAATGCCAAGATAAAAATCATTTAAAGCTGGAACAATTCCTGCAAACCAGGGACCACATGTAAAAGGTACTCTGTATTCTGCTTCAGACAATGATGCTGTGAATTGTTTCATAGGGGCCCAAATAGCCAATGTCATTGGTCATTATCCTGAAGTCAAAAAGGTTATTCAATATGCTTAAGTATTATTTCCACATAAACATATTCTGTACTTACTTCTGTACATTGGACCCTTAACAACAACCAGCTTGACTTAAGACAAAAATTTTAGATTCCTTTTACAACCCAAGTCTTGGCTTGCAACCAGAATTATGGGCAAGGCACGTAATGCGTTTCCACTTCTGCGGCTCTAAACAGAGATCCAGGATGTCAGAGAAGCATTTAGAAGCTGCACTCTGAGCCCAGATACGCATAAAGAACCACATTTGTATACAGTTGCCCATACTTGCGCACTGTCATTAAGCCTTAGCCACCTACTTTATGGTCAGGGGTGCATAAAAGTGGTCCGCCTGTACGCAAATGGGGTTAAAACCTAGTTATGCGGACCTATATTTTTGTTGCTGAGAGCATTTGCGTACGCAGAGGAGGAGCCTGTCACAAAGAAATTGTCTGCTTCCTACCTCCCTCTTTCCTTCCTCCATGTGTGAGAAGAAGCCGAGGTGCCAAGTGCTCACTAGAGGCACTCAGTGGCTGAAATTGGTATTGCCACTCCACTGCATCATGTAGGAGGATTTTCCATGACTTGCAGGCAGTTTGCCCATGGCTTCGAGCCCTATTTGTTTAGCATATCAAAGACATGGAAAAACAGCGCCCGAAAAGCATCAGGCACTGCTTTTTCACATCTTGGGGGCTCGTCCATTTGCTTCGCCAGCAAAGCACGGGGCAGCAATGAAGATGTGGCATTACACAGCTTCATATTACCAAGAGAGGACACTGTCCCATTCATTAGAATAGGAAGTGTCCTCTCTGCTTTTCTCTGGTCAGATTTTATCTTTTGAACCTGTGTCCACTGCAGGGAAAAAGACACACTGTTGGAATGCTTACAGTTAAAATATGACTATGAAATGTTGACATTTGGACAGCAGGTAGTCTCAGGGGTTAGTTACTAACCCAGAAAATTTCAGAGTTACACTACTGAGGTATGAGATCTGGTGGTTGACCTGTGGATGGAGACAGCTAATTGGAGGATAAATCAGGAACAGGGAGGTCCATCTGCAGCAGAATCTACCATGCAGGAAGCTAATGGAGAAGACGGCGAGGGAGACCGTGAGGAAGACTGCACTTAATAAAGCCACGCTACACGAGTACCGAACACCATATCCTGGTAACTAAAAAAGTTATGTACACCCCTGATTATGATAAACCTGAACACAGAAGATTTGCCCTTGCAATTGAAGCACTGACTTGAGCTTCCAAGAACTAGAGATCAAGGTGATAACCCATTGACACAGAAGCATATACAGCTAATGCAATCCTTTTATTGGATGTGCCTGGTGAGTAGTTCAGAGATTTCCCCGATTTACAGATCAGTTTGAATTAAGGTCTCCTGCTGCTTTCTCATTTACGATTCCTGATGCCAGCCTTGATTTGTTGCCTCTTGTGACCAGACTAAATCTTGGGCAGGGGCTATGTACAAGTAGTGAAAATATACACAGCAGTTCAGGATTTATATGGCCACAAACAGCTTTATTGCATTTCTATTATATAACCGCTTAGGAATTTAGCAAAAAAGTCTTCAAAAACTATGTTCAACTCCCTATACATCTATACTGAGGTTTCACATGCTTAAACCATCGTGGGTTGGCTATCATGGATACAGCATGATGTGTTCATGATGCCCAAACTGCGGGTTGGCCACATTTTATTCATTTGAATTGAGATAACACAGAAAAAAAACACGCCGGATGCTTTTCCGAGTTAAGCTGACACGTCCATTGATCTTTAGTCCCCAACATGGGGGAGGGGGCCCACATTTAAAACACAGTGGTGCAGCAATGGATCACTTCCCAGCTCCCACTGGAGATGTGCTGCAAAGAGATGGTGCTGCCTCCAAAACACTGAAGTCAATGGACCCCCATCGATACTCCACATCACAACGAGCTCTCCGGGGATAGGCAGGTATCCCTGATTGTAACTCGGGATAAGTTTGCGGGGTAAGCAAATATACCTGGGTTAAGTCGGAGTAACTGCCCAGGAGGTTAATGTGCAAGACTGCTTGAACATGTTATAAGGGATTGAAATGTGGACGCTTTGAGGTCTTCCCTGTAGCTTTACTTGTCACACATATTTGCATTCCATTTTAAACTCTGTTTAGAATAAGCTTACTCCCTGGTGAAAATCCTAATGTCTGAAACCATGGCTAAAGCTGTCAGAGCCAATTTACAATCTTATCTGGACAATCTTTTTAGAAAGCCCACAAAGATCTTCCTAGATTGTATAAAGGACAAAGCAAACAGAGATTTGTTTCCAACAACTGTTAAGTTGTGCACTAAGTGGTGCTAATGCTAGGCATACACATGCCGATAAGCGGCCGATTTTTAATCTGACCGACGGGCGTGCGCGCTCGCGCCGTCAGTCAGGTTCAAAATCGGCCGCTAATCGGCATGTGCCCACATGGGGCGACCGATCCCCGTCGCCCCACTGCTTGGCCGGCCAGAGAACGGACATGTCCGATCTTCTCTGGCCGATGCCATAAGCTGCAATGGAGACGGCGTCTTCATTGCAGCTTATGGCCGGCACACAAAGGGTGCCCAGCCGACTGAAGGGGCCCCAGAATGCAACGGGGTGCTAATGTGATGACGGCCGCTGGTGGTCGCATCTTGGCTGCCCGCCAGCTCCCCCGGCACGGAGATTAGCCGGAGGAGCTGGAGGGAACTGTCAGTTGAGAGATGCCGGCTTGTGCCGGCTCTCTCAGCTGTTCTGTAAAATTGCCATTGTCAGAAAAGAGAAAGAGGGAGAGATGGACTGCCATCTCTTCATCTCTCAGTGTCAGTGGGAACTGCAATAACTCGGCACTTCCCACTGACACACGGGCACAATCACAGCTGAGCTGTTTAGAGGAGAGGAGAGAAAAAACACGCTGCAGATTTCTGCCCCCTCCTCCTCCCGAGATCAGTGTAAAGACATGTGCTGAGTCACTGCTGCTAGTGACCCCTGGTGGCTGAAAAGAATATTGCCAATCCATTGCATTAACTCAATTGATGTGAAAACGTAATATTTTTTTTTCTGGATTTCCTGCCCTAAAAACTGTGTGCGTCTTATGGTCCGGTGCATCTTATAGTCCGAAAAATACGGTAATAACCACTACAAATAATCCTAAACAATATGTAAATCATTTAATAAGCTACATACCTCCTTTTAAATCTGCTGATGCTCCAACGTACTGGAAGTTGTCCATATTGATGACATCAATTATTGGGGATACAACTCTAGATCTGTCCTGCAATTTTTTAGAAAGATAAAAACAAAAATTCAGTTTACATGTGAAATTAATAAGATTACACTAGCATTTTGAAACCGCACATTTATACATTTTTAGGAGAATCATTTGGCCATACAGATTATAGTAGTAAATGCAACTTCTAATATAGATCTCTGAGAAAAAGCCCATAAAACATCGTACAAATTATTCCTTTAAAATATTACCTTAATACAGTCCTTCAACTGAAGTCTTATTTAATTAAAAAGGCAATACCATAGGTAAATTCTTAGTACATGTTAGCACCACTTACCCAAGCAGTCTTTTACATGGTATGTTTTTAATATAAAAACTGCAATAAAATAATACTATTTAGCAAAAAGTGTCAATTTCTTTCCCTTTCTTGCAATGAAAATTAAATGGAGGAGAATAAATGAATGGTAAGAAATCAGTTATGTCATACAAACCCCATAATACTGGTCATGTAGATATCAAAGTATAGATTGTGTGCTAAAGAGAGTCAGTGACCAGCCCCATAGCCTTTGATCTTCATAACCACCAATGTGCACCAATATAACACATACAGATATGTATTGAATAATCTCATACAGCATAACAGTTTTTAGGTATGACAAAATCCTGCAATTTAAAGGAGTAGGCACCTAAAAAGCATATACCGTAAATACTGGAGACACATGTTTTGGGACACACAATGTGCTTAAAAGAAAGAAATTTAGCTCGATTCAGATAAAAGTTGCAAAATTTCCTGGGGCGGATTCGTTGTAATTGCAAAGCCCCTGAACATGGAATCATCACTAAAATAGCTGGAGACGTAGAGCGGGGTTGTAGAAACATTTAAAAAAATGATACCTTTTAGCTAATGTAGGTTTTTGCATAAATTAGGTTCAAAGTTAAGCTCAAATTTATAGGGTCAACCTGAACTTAATTTATGCAAAGAAATGAGGAGTTAAAGCAATACTTTTTCAAAAAATATTCCTTCAACCCTTCCCTACATCTCCGGCAATTTTGGAAAGGACACATTGTTCAGGTGATTTGCAACTAACTCACAAATCGCTTTATACCTGACTATACATAGAATAGGATGACACAGACGGCTACTGCTCTGATGCATGCTAGCATATTTCCAGATTGACTCCGCCGCTTTGCGGTGGGAGCGCACCCTTTTGATTCAGCAGAGGAAAGTCGCTGAACAGTGCCCGAACAGCATACGTTTTTACGTATCTTGTATACACCTCCATTGATTTTCAATGGAGGCGTCTCCTGGGGCACCATGCAGTGCTGCTATGAAGACTCGGCATTCCACAGCTGCAAATCAGCACTGCAGGCGCACCGCTCAAATAGTGCAGAGAGGACACTGTCTCAATCATTAGAATGGGAAGTCTCCACTCTGTCTTTTTCCCAGCTGCAAACGCGCGCCAGAAGTGGACAAAAGCCCTAAAGCTAGCCATACACGGGTAAATTCCCATGCAATCGACCCCCAATCAATCACAGCGTG
>CM070035.1:130050473-130063523 GCA_036250615.1 Ptychadena robeensis
TTTGATCGAATTGATGATCGATTTGATGTCAATTGAACCATGTATGGCTAGCTTTAGTGTGGGAAGAGGAGAAGAGGTGACAAACTTACATGACAAGCGTATGTAAAAGCCAGTTTTGGCAGGGGGACATCGGACAGGGCCTATGCTCCCACTATTCCACCAATGAACTGGGGGTGCTTGTAAAATATATATTGCGGCACTTAACCTGAGAAAGGGGAAAAATTATCTTTGCTGATATCTATGAGGCGCATAAATATGCTTAAAGTACAATTTAAAAAAAGTTTTATTATTTAAAAATCAAAAATAAGGTCTTCTAGCTCTGCCTGCTGTCATTTTTCATTATAAAATGCTTATACAAGTCAGTTTAGATTGAAAATGTTATCACCCTTGTGGCCCTCCATATCAATTCAGTTGCCCACTACTGTTAAATCATGAATGACTTTCTCTTATCAGAGAAGGCTTTTCACAGAATTGTAGATTGTGTCAGTTTGAGCTTGTGCCCACTCAGCCAAGAAAGCACTTCGAGTTTGGGTATTAAAGTTGGATAAGAAGGCTGGATTGAAAATAGTGTTCTAATTAATCTCATAGTTTGTTGGGTTGAGGACAGGTCTTTGTGACAGCATCTTCAGTTCATCCAAACTACATCTTTATAGAGTCATATATATATATATATATATATATATATATATTCCTATATAGGAACAGAGAGAATGGTCATGAGAATAGAATTTCGCAATAGCCAAACAGCAATTTGTATTTTGTAGCATCAACAGTGCCTTTTAATGGATTCCCTAATTTGGCAAGTTCTCCACAATTTTTTTGTGTGTATTTAATGCATGTTATTTCCATGTAACTATTCCTTGTATATACATCCAAAAGTCCCAAGGTCAATATTCTGCAGCCCCATATTGGATATAATGTCAGTAGACTCTGTGCGGTCACTCAAGTGACACTATAGACATAATTATATTTATATAATGCAAATTAGAATTTCTGAATTCTCATTTATAAGCAGACAATAAAAAGGATACTCACCACTGTCACTGTAATCATCAACTAGTATAATTTCCTTTATAAGGTGGGGAGGACTTTTTTTTAGTACACTAAACACAAGAGAAAAAAAAAACGTTATTTCACTTGTAAATGTAAATTAGGCAAGGTCTTACAGAATGCAAGAGGGGTTTGGAGAGAGATATTAAATGACTAAATACCTGCTCTGAGTCAATGCCTTAAGTACTGAAGAAGAGCAACAGCAACTGGTAATACATTGCCTGGTCAAAAAAAAAGTCACCACCTGCATTTAACTAAGCATACAGGCTTGAGCCTCCTATTAAATAGATCTGAGGTTGCTGCAGTTGGTCAGGTCTAGGTTCAGCAACAGTAGGTTCTCCAAGAATGTGGTCAGCTGAATATACTGAATGACCAGGTTATTCCATCAACGGATTTTTTCTTCCCTGATGACACTGGCATATTCCAAGATGACAATGCTAGGATTCATCGGGCTCAAATTAAGGAAGAGTTTTCACAAGTGGATTGGTCACTACAGAGTCCAGACCTTAAACCCATTGAGAATCTATGGGAAGTGCTGGGGAAGGCTTTGCCCAGTGGTCAGACTCTACCATCATTAATGCAAGATCTTGGTAAAACAATGTTGCAACACTGGATGGAAATAAATTGCAGAAGCTTATTGAAACAATGCCACAGCGAATGTGTGTCATAATTAAATCTAAAGATGGACCAACTAAATATTAGAGTGTGACCTTTTTTTCCCCAGTTTCAACATTTTACCAATTTTACAACAATAGCATGTGCAAATGGAAATAGGGGTCGATTGGCCCTTAGTGCACAAAAGCAATCGGATATAAACATCAGTAACTCAAAGGGCATTCCTGAAGTGGTCTAGTAACAATTAAAACTATGATCAAACCGAGTATAGGATCAACGAACTAGGCCTGAAGTGTGGCAATAAACCACGCTTGCAATTCAAAATGGATAACTGAACAAACCAATAAAATAAAGGTTAAAGAAGAAGACAAGACAATGTATAGGGAGAGAGCAGGCAGGTGAGTAGAACAGAGCAGAGAAGAAAAGAAAAAAAGAAAAAAGGGGAAAGGGGGGTGTTCCAGGGGGGACTTGACCTTCAAACGAAAGGGCGGTGGGGAAAATAGCCTCCGGTTATCTGAGGCAAGCTATAGATATGTCAGGCTAATCATGGTCGGATGGTAATCCAGAATCCAGGGCTCCCAAAGAAATGGCTCATGTTTATCCTCCAAGATACTAGCTTTTCATTAAGCAGTATGGCATCAACTCTGTACCTAAATTCCTGGAGGGGTAAAACAGCTTTTTCCAGTTATGGGCCACAGCTTACTTGGCGGCAATGAGGCGGTGGTGTGCAAATTTACAATGAGGGAGGTGTGACCTTTTTTGTGGAAGGCAGTGTATTTAGTGGTACTTGGCACACGAGCAGGATGATTGAATGAAAAGAGCTTGTGAAAGAGCACTTCTTTTGCTTGCCTCTGCATGTGAGCATCATTTACAATAGTGTCAATAATGTTTTGCCTAAGTGAACAACCAGCACATTCTTCACTTTAATCAATTTTTTTTTAACATATTGAATAGCACAGAATAGTGCAGTATATTGAAGATATGAGTACAGCACAAAGTATAGACCAATAAGTGCCACCATTGTTATCCAGCAATAGTACCCACCAGGATATATGTAATTAGGCATCGCAGAAGAGTGTACCCAAGAGACCACTAATCCACAAATATACAGGCAGCCTATGGGGTATCGTGGTGATTAGCAGGTAGCCAACAAGCAGATCTTGGTCGATCCGACCAAGTGGGCGCACATGATTTGCAGCTGAGCGACCACCGGGAGGGAATGCATATGGCGGTTGATCGAAAAATTGGGCAGCAATCAACCCGTGTATGGCTACCTTTAGTTTACTTTTACAACTATGACAATTTACTCACCTGACAACAGTGCGGAGTAAGGCAGATCTGGCCTCATTATGAAAAGTTATAACTACGCTTGTTGATGGTAAATCTGTCTTCCAGTGCTTTCTTCTGCATCTATAAAACATTGGAAAATATATCCTGGGTTAATACATTTTAAGAGTAAAAATGTAAGACATTTTTGATAAACACCCTTCCATGCCAGGCAATCAGTACACCAATGACTTAGTCATTTTAGATATGTAAGAAGGCGTTTAGGCGGCAACCAAGTTCATATAGCTGTATCTAAATGTATAAACTTTTCAGCAAGAATATCCCTTCCTGAATATCGATTTACAAAGATCGGTGAGTTGCTCCTAATAGTAATAACAAAAGCTGTTTGATGTGGATATCGATAAGATATTAGCTTAATGGCAACACACAACCATGTCTAATATGGAGAGTAATGCACTCAATTATTAACAGGGCAAAACTCGCTCAATGAGATTTGAACTGAATGAGACTTGTATAAGGGTGCAAACCACATATTGTGATGCCACTGTAGTCATTCCTCTAGCCTCAAGTGTAATATGAGGAGAGCTTCAGCTACATCTGAAAGTTTCTTGGAACCCAAGTCACAGATTTGGGCCATATTGAAGGCCTCAGTTTAATCATTGGAATCATTCAAAATGCATTTCCTTAGTCCTGCAAAAGCCCATTAACAGTGCACTTACTCAGTCCCTTCGGTTAATCGAATATAGCTTTAACAGTTTAGTTTTTGGTTTTAACTAATTGTTTTTGGGTATAGAGATCATTTAAGCGAATGTCCCCAGTAAGCATTTCATGGCTTAGTATTCAATGGCAATTAGGCCATACAACTAGAGCATAAGATGTTGAAGCAGAAAATGTTTTGCATTATTGACAGTGACATGTCATTGCTACTTCGTTCATCAATCAACTATCTTCAACAAGTATTTCTGGTTCTAAAAGTATTGCCACTCTAAGCAAAGGTCAAATCACCTGAATAGTACTAAGTTGTGTAGTCCTAAATTTCAGTTTTAAGGTGGTAAACCGTCTAGTCCAAAAGACACAGAGAGCCAATTGTTTACTTGCTAAACTAAACGTTAACATACACGTAGCAACCGCATACCGATGGGTCACAAAAAGTCAGGCGGGGATCAGATCATGTATGGCAATCTTAACACAGAAATCAATACCTGACAAACCAATAAAAATGTAATTGAAAAAAAAACCCAAGTAAAAAAAAAAATCCATGTGGTCTCCACTAGAGATGGTCGGAAATTTTTGACTAGCTGAATTTGGAAGTCGATCGCAAAAACCTTGAACATGGTATCATCACCAAAATTGCTGGAGATTTAAATAAAGGTTGGAAGAACATTTGAAAATAAAAAGTATTTATTGCATATATAGTTTTTGCACACATTAAGTTCTAATTTGAAATATTGACTTTAGTTCAAAGTCCAGTTGAATTTTCAAATTACCTCCCTGGCAGTTTGCCCAAGTCCAGTTTGGGGAGGGTGTGTTTGTTCACACCGGGGTGGAGGGAGGGCGGGGAATAGCAGCAGAGTACCATGTACTCTGCTTTGTTTGCCTGTACCACGTCGCTGGAAACCGGAGGGCATGGGCATAGCGCCAGGGAGGTTAATGCAATAACTATTTGTGTTAGAAATAGTAGAACTCCAAAACTCTACTCAATTCCCAACAGGTGTATGGCTACTTTGAGGCTCGATTGACCCGCATCACCCCTCCCCTGCTATGGTGTTGCACTGTGGTGCTATCATTCCCTTTTCTCCTGGGTGAAGACTTGGAAAGGCGGACATCACTGCCTTAATGATATTTCATCACAGAGTGTCAGGAAATCTTTCTTCAGCATTAAAAAATTAAAGATAGAGGACGATTGGCAAGAATTTAATAACCATTACAATTAAGATTGGATCTATATATAAATGTTATATATTATGATGTTTTAATGCATTATCATTTTTTTTTGTATAGATCCACTTTAAAATAAGTCTACCTGAATAACATTTCACACAGAAGACTAAATAGATGTATATTCATTCTTCTAAATGTAACATCTTGTTGTTTGTATGCTTCATATACCAGTTAGGTCATATTTATATCAAACCTGTCTAATAGAATCTTAGGATTTATTGCAGAACTATTCCCCTCAGAAGCAATTTGACATATAGTAGTCAGAACATTTCTAAAACAAATTTAAAAATGTTTTAAGCCGTTTGAGATTAACCCACCATATTTAAGAAAATGCAGTGCAGAGGGGAATCTGGTAGAGCCGCTAAAGGAATACTGACACCTAAGCTTTTTTAAACATAAAATAAATGTGCTGGCTTGCATGATTACCATAATGACGCAACAATAGGACAATTATTTAAGCTGGGAACACACGGCTTGATATTTGAGCTGTTCAAGATTCCCGGCAGCTGCGTGATGACAGACAATGAAGGAACTGGAGGTGCAGCGCTGCTGTGTCATCCAGCTCCGACAATACTTTGAAATCGCCCGTGATTTACAGTCATGTCCGACATCCCTGTTTTCGAGCATCCCTGATTGATCCCGTTTGAAAACAAGGATGGCCGCATTAGATATGGGCCAGATGCCCGTGAGCGTGCAACAAGCTCAAAGCGGCTATCAATCTAGCCCATATCTATGCGTGTGTTCCCTGCTTTAATTTAGTATTACTGGAGACCTTGTAGGTTACTTGCTCCTGCTCTTCTCACCTTGTCAGATCCACTTTAGATCCAATATGTCCATCTAATCGATGAAACACGTCTGGTTTAAGCGTCTCCTGAGGAAGCCATCACACGAAATGCGTTGAGACTAAAATGCCTAGACGATTGATGTCATTTTAAAGATTATATTTATTGCATTTGCAAATGTTATCTATGGATTGATGGAACATGTTTTTAAGATGTATTTATTGTATAATCAGTAAAATAAAACTGGAAACTTAATGTCCCCTAGTCTACATTTATGTATTTATTTATGTGTATAGAAGATTCATCCTTCACTTTTGTAGTATTTAAGAAAATGCAAAACAAAATGTGAAAGACTTAAAAAAATTTGTAAGATTGTGTTCATCAGAGAAATGCAGGATGAGAAAAATCCAACTATACTCGAATTTAAGCCAAATTTTTCTATTCGGGTCAAGAAATGAAAATTGTGGCATTTTGTAAGTGGACTTTATGAGTGAATTGCAAAACTCCCTGAACATCGTCACCAAATTTGCTTGAGATATAACAAGGGTTACAGGAACATTTAAAAAAAATATACAGCTCTAGCATATGAAGTTTTTTGCACAAAATAAGGTCCAAAGCCAAGTCAAAGTTTTCTTTATTTGAACTTATTTTGTGCAAAAACTACATATCCTAGAGCAATACTATGTTTCCACAACCCTTCCCTACATCTCCAGCAAATGTGATGATGACAGCATGTTCAGGGGCTTTGTAATTAACTTAAAAATCTATTAAATAATAACATCTCCTAACAAAAGCACATTTGCTGTGCGTTTCCGAGCCTTAGCTGCTGCATTCCACCATCCCCCTCCATGCTTATACTCGAGTCATTTAGTACCTCTGCTTATATCCGGGTCTGCTTATACTCTAGTATATACGGTAAATATAATATCACATCATTCCCAGGCTACAGACTTTTAATCATCTTAATCTTATTAAAACATTCTGCATTCTAAATACAGAAGGATACTTTTAATCTCTTACATCCTTCTGCAAATGTCATCTCTACATATTGCACATAATTAAAAAGTTTCCAAGTTCACAATTATAGGTCAACCAGCTCAGTCTATCAAGTACAATACAATATTTATATAGCGACAGTGCATGAAACAAGTATATTTACCTTGTACACCATGAAAGCCAGAGTCGGGTTCCAAAATAATTTTCAAAAAGAATTCCTAAAAGCTCAACTAAAAGCAAGACCTAATCTTAGTAGGACTGGGGTCCTATATGGACCAGAACCTACTATGTATGCATTAGTTAAACCTGGTAATAAATTAGCTTAAGAACATTTTCATTAAGTTGAGTTTTTTTAGGGTCCAAATAATGAACATTACCACCTTAAGATAGGACAGTGGTTCCCAAACTGGGTGGTAGGCGCAAGGTATTCGGGGGGGGGCTGGCCCTCATTCTTAACCTGTGTTTCAATGGGGAGGAGGGGGTCGATAATGTCCCTAAATAGAAAAAGGGGGCCCTGCAAGGAGAATTGGGAACCAATGGCATAGGAGATGTATGGGCAGGACCACCAGCCAACATGAGACCTGTATGCTGCAAGTGTAGATACTATGGAATCTACATAACCCATAGGCTACTAAGTCAGACTGTGGTTGGTAGACTCATCCAAACACATCCCAGAGCTGTTAAAAATGCTTAGTAAGTATTCCTTCAACAACTTTTTCTGATTTAATAACACAACCCAAACTAGCTCTGATCCCAAGCATCGGACCACATCCAATCAGTTCTAAAGCTCACTACACATCCTTTAATCTCTCTGTACAATTTCCTTCCAACAACCATAGTAGAACACTCCCCCATGCCATAGATTTGGTAAAACATGTATAAAAACTATATATAAAAACTATGGTAGTCTTAACTTTCAGAGACAATTTAATCACTCAGAGGTCTAACACTGACATTTCTTACAAACATGTGTAACCTAGGCCCATTTATCTATAACACAGGCACATCACAGATATTGATTTGTCCTTTTTCTACAGTATGGCAAATATGTGAGAATCACAGGCTACAAACCTATTCATGGTTCAGTTTTGCAGTACCACAAGCCAACTTTTCACCTCCAGCTTGCAGGAAAGTGATGCAGTAAGCTTGCAAGATGAACAGGAAGACAAATTTTAAAGAGTTATTAAACCCTTAAGTCATCAATAACATCATACATATACACTATCAATTTCATGCGTTTCATTGCACTTGTTGGGTTACATTTTGTATAAAGCAGCAGCAGGCTGCACCCAGATGGTCGGTTGAAAATGTGTTTTCTTCAATGACCGGTTGGAAATCATCACTTTTCACATTCGGTGGTCTGTTTCCCATAAGGTTAACATTGGCTATAAGTGATTGTCCAACTGCCTGCACACTGTGTGCAACCACCGCACAGCAGAGCATCTGCAGTTCCAAGGCAGCTTGAAACTATAAGCCGTCCTGAAACCAACAGTCTGAAAGCAGTTTAATATGAGCTCCAGGTATTTTCTGTTGTGGTGGCTTTCTTGGCTATTGGGAATCTATGGAGCACCATATAAGTAGCCAGTCACATGTGTGTGCATGGCCTGGACACACTCAACAAGTAACTCACTTAAGTGCTTTTGGGACATGTACTCAGAAGGGTAAACTCCCAAAACTGAAAGTTTGGTGCAGCACTGGCATAGGGAGACAGAGAAAAGAACACAAAATAATAGTAATTACAGTAGTGATTTTACACAAGTGTTTATACAGAGAAATCTGTCCAAAAAATTACAAATAGTCTGACATACTACAGAAGACTTTCTACTAATAGTAAATATTTAGAAATGTAATAAAAGATGAAGTGAATTGCATTTAGATTTTAAGTTGTCACCTGTTTGAGGTCACTATTGGTCCAGGTATGAAATGGATAGGAAACTTAAAATAGTACAGTTATCCATAGAACTATATGGGGACGCCTATAACAACAAAAAACATAACTATCTGGTACCAACACTCCTAAGAGAGGCTTGGAAGTTTTTTTTTTGAAAGAACATCTTAACTGGACATTATTCCAAAACCAAAAGGTAACAAGTGAACCCTGTATAAAAAATCAAATTGGCAAAGTTTTACCATTAGAAATATAAAGGGGAAAAGGTTAACAAAAGCAACCAAATAGAAGTCAAATGTCATTTAACAGAAAACATTAAAAACAAAAATGCCACCTGACTCATTGTTCTGGACACTTTGGTTCTTAATCTTACCCCCAAATCTCTATGGATTCATGAAAGCCCGGGCATACACAGCTCAATTCCTTAATAGATTTGAGCACAATCGAGCATTGTGTGCGTTCACGGAGCACAATTGTGCTCGAATCTATAAAAAATTCCAACATGTTCGACCAAGCTCCTTCGAGCAGGATCGAAGGGTCCCCATCTCAAGTATGGAACACGCTGGCAGCCACAGGACTGTACTGGTCGGGCTTCCTTGAGCTGGAGGAAAGACAAGCCATGTGCGCCCATCTTTTGTCCTTCTTGATTAATGAAAGCATCCCTAAGTTTCTATGGATTCTTGAAAGCACTACCAAGTATCTATATGGATGGGATAAATATAGGATGTGGTTCAAACAATGACTAAAGCTAGAGCCGAGAATCGGCTGGGTGCCCTTTGTGTGCCGGCCATTATTTTTGGCTGGGGACTGCGGTCCCCATCCGGACTAAAGGGATTGGATCTGAATTTACCGCAGATTCTTGGTCAATATGACCAGTTGGCGCACCAGATTCCCTAACGACTCAACTGTCGATCGATTGCAGGACCACGCACGGCAGGAATCGGCCCGTCTATGCCCAGCTTAAGCGATAGGTAGATATCGCTTTTCATATTAATTAACTAGATTGCTAACTTAAATGTCTTTTTGCTAATTTGTTGGACTGTTGGAATATTCATGGAAGTTTACAGCACTGTATCAGTAATATAATAAGTGGGATTGTTCTGTTGCTATGACAATGGCCTTTCTGGAGCAATGCTCCGTTTCAGGTTCTGCTCTTTGTACCATCTGCTACAGCTTCAGCTACTGAAAAGAAAATGTGCTTGTCTGTCAGCTGCCTTTGTCTGTGTTGTTCTAGGTTCAGGGCTGCTACACAGAATAAAAATCAGAAGAAGATTCTACGAAGGTAAAAAAAAACGCAACAAGGGCCATGTGCAAAAACGCTCAGAACTAAAAAAAAGGTCAGTCCTATTAGGGAAATGGTGGAATGATTAACAACCTAATGGTTTACATCCTCCAAGTCAGCAGTGAGTGGTCTACACACATAGCATGGCAGCTGGGCTGTGAGCTCCCAACTTCAGGTATAATTAAAGCAAAACTCCGGGCACATTGAGAAAAAAAACACTAACTTATCAGGTATGTGCTCATTAAAAAAGTTAAAGCTGAATTCTTGGCAGATATATACAGAATATGATACAGATCGGCATAAATTACCTGAACTTATTAATGCGCACGTTTCCTGCAGTATTGTATACATTCTGTACTGAGTGATGCTCTTGCCCCACTGCTCTGACCAGAAGACACATGCAAAAAGGCGTTTTCTGTGAGGTTTACCCACAGGTTTTACACAGCCATTAAGGTTTACTGCCGACTAAGGCTGAGGCTCCACTAAGGCGATTTAGGGGCGGCTGCAGCGCGTTTTTTAGATGTGCCCATACTGCTCTGATTGTCCCCATTGTGCCTGCCTTCCTGGTCGCAGATCAGCTGTTTTCTGAGCCGCACCGCAATCTGCTTCCTAGATGCACAACCGCGCTGACTACGTCCATTGACTTCTAATGGATTGGACAAGGTTTTTAGTCCATTGACAGCAGTGAGAAAAACAAAAAAAACCCACAAAACGTGGCAAAAACCCACAGGAAATCGTGGCTAATCTGGACTCTAAGTATGCATTGCAGTAAGCATGTGTTTAGAGTCCAGATTAGCCACAGTTTCCTGTGGGTTTTTGCCACGTTTTATGTATTGTTGTCCGAATTAATGGAGCATAAGCATGATGGCAGAAGAATGAGAACATTGGCCATTCCGCAGCTAGACAGGGCTGTAATGTGACGCAGACTTGTAGAGATATCAGAAATTTATTTAAAAGAAATACAAATTCTATACATATATGAGATAGGTCATATTTATATAAGAAGCTACCATGGATTACATTTGATCAGATGCTTTGATTTTAGGTTAAGCAACTTGGGCACATTTGATTTTAAATCTACCACTTCCAGTTCTCTAGAAGTTCCATTTTATAATTCTATAAACCAGATGACAGCTGGTAGTGCACAACACTTAATATACAAAGCTCTTGTGTGTAGTCTTTAGATTGTGACCCGTCATCACACATGGTCAATCGGCCCAAAAAATTTGTCACAACCGGCCAGGCACCCTTTTTTTGTGGCAGTACTCTGTCGGGGTCCCCTTAGCTGCTCGGGCCGCCGTCAGTGTCCAAGCAGCTAGGGGGACCTGGAGGACAGCATCTAAGCATCTATGGACCCCGGCCATGAGAAGAGGCTGCCAGGTCACTGAGGTCACTCCACTCTGATAGAATGCATAGTAATTGGAAGGTTTAGAAAGGTCCTCAAATTACATGGTTTTGGTAGAACAAAAACTGATTGTACAGAAATTGTATGGTAAGATTGTATGGGGGCCTTAACTGATTACAGGTCTTCAAGATTTAACAGATGTAATGACCGGTTTCAGGTGCCTTTATATAAAAGTATGAAGAATTAATAAGGAATACATACACCAAGACTGGCTTTCCAGTAACTGTATTTCAAGAATGTGAGGAATTAGGGAGATTTCTTTAAAAAATCCTATCCTGAAGGCATGGAATAAGAGGATCTCTGTGTAATGGAATTCCCTTCTAAAACACTCTCAGGGGATCAAGTGCACTGAAGCCAGTAGAATTCTGCTACAGAAAGTGTAGTGTCTTAGTGCACAATTTATACACATACTGGTCATGTCTTGTATCGGGAACGCTTCTGTCCATTCGCAATTTGTCACTTTCCACTTGGTTAAATTTGTTCCGTGCATAAGCATCCTGACCAGGTCGCACTACAGTACTTCCAACATAAACATCTTGATCGAAGTCCTGCCACCGTACTTTGCCTAAGTGTAAAAATAAAAAAATAGAAAAAAAGAGGTTTAATTGTCTGGATTTAAAGAGATTCATTCAAAAATAAAAATAGCTGTCAAGATCAAGTCTTTTCATTGCTTACTAGTAGCCCATCAGCATTTTTTATTTACTTGCAACATATCTCTTAACTTGTTAATATTCAAGTCATGTGACAGCCTTCTCCTGTTTAAAGGAGTGCAGTTACTCTCTTTGGGTTTGTCCCCACTGAGGCTGGGGTCGCCACGAATCGCACCCATAGACATAGATTGGCCCAGACAAAAATTGTGTCCATTTATTCTCTATTGCCGGGATCCGGGGCAAACTGGGGTGGCTGCATTGACTCTCCATTATAATAAAAAAAACAGAGACCGCAACCGCGCGTGAACTACTGGCAAACCGCGAGCATGGTGCAAAACCTCAACGTGACGCGGCTAGCTGCCAAAGTGGGGACAAACCCATAGCTGCCAACCAGGCGTAATACTATAGATTGTCACTTAAATTACATCTCTGAGTCTGTGGGTGCTACTGAAATCCCATATAAAGATGGTGGTGCCTGGATTCCAGTTTTTTTGTATACATACAGGTATACAGTAAACTTTCCATTGTCTAAAATCCACAGGAATGGCTAGATTCCATCTAGTTGGTGTTTGCAAGAGAGTGCCAATAAAAATACCAAGCTTGCAAGACTACAAGTCCCAGTAAACCATACCACAGTACTGTATCTACACTCCATTATAGCTACAGATATAATACCAATGAGTATAGAGTGTATGCATGCACAGCTTGCCAATTTTAACGAGTCAAATATACCTAAAAAAACATGACATGAACAATAATCTTTAAACAAGTTTTCCCAGTGTCTAATAATACAAGGTAACAGCAGTATGAACAGAACAAATAAAATTTGAATGTTCACATAAAAGCGTTCATGCAACACGTGCGAGTTTAAAAACAGGGTTTGCCTCCAGACACATTTTACATATTTTTAACGGCGGTAACCATGCCAGTCCTTTGTACTTGCCATGTGCCAGCTGCTTTTATTTTGTGAAATACTATTTTAGTAAATTGGTAAGTAAAGTATGCAATTGGACCTTGAAATGTTTCAGATTGTTTTTTAGAATAAAACATTAACAAGTTGTTTACTAACCAACTGAGGCTCAATCTAGACCTATTTACCGTATTTTTGGACCATAAGACGCACCGGACCATAAGACGCACCAGGTTTTTAGAGA
>CM070035.1:130063623-130074387 GCA_036250615.1 Ptychadena robeensis
CAACATTAACTGTAAAGGTTAATACCACTTGACAGCGCTGCTGTCTGCCGCTGTGTTCCTCTTCTGTGTTGCCTGACGTCCAGCGTGCGGCACTTGTGGCTGCCCACAAAGGGGGTGCCGAACTGAACATACGCCCACCCTCCATCAAATGTGCCCAAGCCTTCTGGCACCCCCCTCTCACATATGAATACGAGCGGGGCGTGCCAGAAGGGTTGACTGATTTGATGGATGCCGATCGGCGGCGCCTTAGTGGCGGGGACACCACGGTAAGTAAAAAAAAAAAGGCCCCTGTACTTCTGCATTTGGATCATAAGACGCACCCTGATTTTCCCCCCACTCTAGGAGGAAAAAAAGTGCGTCTTATGGTCCGAAAAATACGGTACTTCATCTCCACCAGACTAAAGGTGGCCATACACGGTCCGATTTTACCATTTGATTCAATTGTGGGTTATGTTGGTAAATTTCAGATCGTTTAAATATCCAACAGTTCTCAAGGTATCATACTATGTAGGGAGCATAAAGGAATCTGTGATACACACTGTGATCTTTCCATTTGATCCACTTAAATCGTATTAAGTCGATCTTTCTAATATCACCTCACCTTTTTTGGATCCAAATCAAATTGGATTGAAATTGAACATAAAATTGATCGAGCAGTGATTGGACGTGTTGGTACATTTCAGTTGATCGTACAATTATTATTTCTAGATATTTCGATCAATTTGTATTTATTGGTAGTATGGAACATGCGCACAGAAGGAAAGGAAAGGAATCAATCGATTGTCAATCACATGATGTGGTGGAAGGGAATTCCCCGCGGGGGAATTTGCAGTCTGGTCTCCCTCTCTGCGCCTGTGTGTGTGAGGATGCGGCCAGCGAGTGCAGCTTTCTCCACACTCTGCATTGGTTATATCTGCGGGGCTCTGCAATATAGCCAATACAGTTGAGATGGGAGATCGGCTGTGCGCAGATCTTCCACCTACCGGGAGAGGTGGCGGTGAGCCAAGTTGCGATCACCGGCAGCCAAATGACTGCGGGTGGTCAGACATTCGGACCGAAAGACGCAGTTACATTCACCCGCAATTTGGGGGGGGGGGGGGGGGGTGAAAAAAGGCGTCTTCTAGTCTGAAAAATACTGTACATTTTGCTTGATTGTACAAACATTTGACATTTAGGTATTTCTATCTATTTGATCATCATAAAAACGATCATGTTACTCATACGTTCCATGATATGATCATAAGCCGATTGTGTTCAAATTATTTAACACGATTGGCATAACCGCCTGGCAAACCGCAACTGCCAGCTGTAAACGTTCACTTGCTCCATAGCGTGAAACGACCCTTGCGTGTCAGCACACCCAACCCCAGGTAATTTTTCTGGGGATGCTGAAGTCTAACAGCCTGGATAACGACCGTGTAACCAAGATCAGCTGCTTGCCATTCTATAATTTCCTTTTTGGGAAGTATCCTAATGAATATCTTCGAAGTCTCTTTTTATAAATCTGGTCTAGCAATATGAAGCTAATGCTCTAAAATACAGATCACTAAACTGGTATCCAGAGGAAACCTGTGTTACTTTTACACTTGCCCTATGTTTGCATTAACGCCAACGTGCAATGTCGGCATTTTTGCACAGAACATTGCAAAGATAATATGTCCGTTATGGGCACAGAACTCAACCGTAGGCGCAGATCCATAGTGTTGAAGGCCAGTCAAACAGAAAATATATTTAAATCACTTAGCCCACTCTTCCCATCCGGAGGAATAGTTCATAAATATAAGTTTCTGAAATGTAAACATCTTAAGGACAAGGAGAGAAATTGGATGGAAAGCAGGGTTTCCTCCAAACTTCCACATGTTAAAGGGTGTAGAATGTTTGGAACTTGAAAAACATCCTCAATCTGCATTATTCTCACAGGAGGAAAATAATAATCTTGGCCAGATATATGCAGACACATGTCCAAGCAACAATAGTTTTCGGTCCAATTTATTTAAATAGCTTCTGGGTCAGACGAAGCGATCCAGTCATTACTATTCACTCTGTATGGAATAGTCGAAAATGCGAAACCAGACTAGAGTGTTTCTCCCTAAGAATTTTAAGCAATAGTTTAAGATCCTTTTATTTAAATCTGCTAAATACATTTCAGACGTATCCAAATAAAATTCAAGAAGTGTTAAAATGTGTATTCTTTAAAATGTTTGTTGAAAAACATAGGGAGATATGAGATACCACTATGTTGTTTTTTTCCAAGGGGACTACAGCAGCCAATCTCAACCCTCCAACAGAAAGTCATTAAAGTTTGAAACACGCCATTTAAATATAATGTCATCAGGTTGCCTAATACCCAGAGATCCAATATGCTCCTCATCAGCAGAGATAACAAAAAACTTTAAACATTATGTGTCAGTTTAATTATTTTTTCTAACACCCAAAAGCTCAAATAACTCACATCAGAAGCATAAATGTCAAGAAAATGTCTATTCATGTTAGTTCATTTCTTACTTTTAATGCCATATTAATGATCCCTCATCCTTCCACATGCCTCTTCTTTGTGCCTCCCACATACTAAATCTGGCAGACAAAACTATTTCAATGATATATGACATACCTAGAACAGCAATTCCAAAATTGCATTATTGCTTTATTTTTGTTGGATGAACTGATGAGAACATTGAATGAGCCGAGTACAAAAATATCACAGTACAAATCTCATTTTATTGTACCTTTAAGAGTCAATCTACATATATTTGTTTGATTTTAATATACCAACTGAAACTTGTTGCTGAAGGTTACCACCATTTATGCAAATCAAATCAGACAGAGTTTAAGATTTTTGGAGAAAGCAGGAAGAGGTTAAAGCGGACCTACCATCTCCGATTCTATTATCCGCACAATAGGGCAGATCAGAGGTCAAATGTAAAAAATAACACAAAAAATTCCATGACGCTCCACCTCCCCTATTAAAGTGCCCCATGGTGGCTCCTAGGGAACATGAGGTCACTTCTGATGTCTCCTTTCCCATGTGCCCACAGCTGGCAGGATCTGAATCGGGTGACATGAGGAGGCGGAGCCCAGATTCAGATACAAATAGGTGTCGCTCTTCCGGGCTCGCTCCTCCATCCTGAAGCCTGGAGGAACGGACACTCCAGGCATGGCAGCGCGGGATCAAGCAGCCAGCAAAGGCTTGTTGTAGGGGAGTAAAGCCCCCCCCCATACACCTTTAGATCACTGTATACAATTTCCTTTAGATCTACCAACATCTATGTAGTGCCAGGTCCTCCCTGATAGAATACATAGTGTTTGGAAGGGTTTAAAAGGTCCTCATAATACATGGTTTTGGTAAAACAAAAGTGGATTGTACAGAAATTGTATGGTAAGATTGTAAGGTGTATGGGGGCCTTATTGTGTAATTTTTTTTTTTATCCACTTAAAGTTTTTGTTCTACCAAAATTGTGTCCAAATAAAAAGAAAATTTTGAAAGATTGAAAGTTTTCCTTCACAATCCTGGCGTCATTGATGACGTGTAGGGCTGTAAAGAGGGTAGGAGGGAGAGTGGAAAAATCAAAGCAGAATACTCTGTACTGATTGCCGTACTGCTTCTATCAGCAGGGCTCGGGTGGTTGAAACAGTTCAGATGAGGGATCTGGCTGTGGCCATATCTCTCATCTGACAGCTCTGGAGAGCTGACAGAAAGCCAAGGAGCGACTTCCCGTGGCTGCAGGGGTCATGCATTTGGACCCTAAGAGGCAGGCACTTTCCCTCCCCCCGATTTTGCAAGTGAAAAAGTGCGTCTTATAGTCAGAAAAATACGGTAATGAATAGCCTAAACACATTAATATTAACATTGACTAAACCCATAACCACATATTCACTTTTATATTTTTACCCGGTGGAAGAGTCTCCAAATTCTGCATTTTCTCTTCTTCATTTGTGCTGTGTGGATCTTTTCTTTTTAGCAGGCCATTGTCATTCCAATCATCCTACAAAAAAAGAAACATTTTTTAAGTTTTATAGTGAGCACAGACAACATCATTTACCTTCACAACTCAATATTAAGTGTGTCGTATCAAGAAAAATGATCATAAGTAGAACACTTGCCCACTAACATGAAATTTCTATGTAAACAAGGGTGTCAAACTCCAACCCGGGGGCCAAATCCGGTCCATGGAGTAATTTTTTTTAGCTCACAATATTTCTATTTAAGGAATGATGTGACTTATTTCATGTCACATGTGTTAAGGCCCCCATACACATTACAACCTAACTATACAATTTCTGTACAATCAAATTTTGTTCTACCAAAACCATGTAATATGAGGACCTTTCTTAAACTTCCAATTACTATGTATTCTATCAGAGAGGACCCGGCACTACATAGCTGTTGGTAGATCTGCATGGAGTGATCTAAAGTTGTATAATGGCCCTCTTGATACATAGTGATTGGAAGGTTTAGAAAGGTCCTCATATTACATGGTTTTGGTAGAACAAAAGTTGATTGTACAGAAATTGTATAGTAAGATTGTAAGGTGTATGGGGGTCTTTAGAGAATCTCACTTTGGTTGTTCCAGATTTAATGTTTAGGTAAGGCTATGTTTCGTTTACGTCGGGACCACTCTGCTAAGAGTACACGCTTAGCAGGAGGTCCCAACGTAGCAGAAAAACGTACCTACTCCGGGGAGACTTTGTCTTCATTGTGTTGAGCCGCTCTGCTGATGTAAAGCTAGCCATACACGTGTCGGATTCCATGTCCGATCGATTCATCATCCGATCGATTCCGGCGATTCTGCCGGGAATCGCAGGTGTGATCAATCGGCCAATTAAGAGTATCCATCGCTGCATACCACCTTGTCCAACGGATTCCGGGACGATTCCATGTCCGATTGTCCACCTCACAAATGGCAACTCCCCCTGATCTGGGCAGAATCAATCTGATGGAACCAACATTTGGTTCTCTGTCGGATCCGATTCTGGGCCCCTGAACGATCGGACCTGATCGATTGGACAAGGTGGGCTGCATGCGATTCCGGCACGATCGTTTCGCGTGCACGCGCCCGGAATCGATCGTGCCGGAATCCGGTGGGAATCCGACACGTGTATGGGGGCCTTAAGGCTGAACGTAGTCGAGTACGTTCAGCCTCTGCACCGGCGGATGTGTAAACAGTCCATCTGCCGAGCAGGCAATGACTGTGTGATACGTCGGGACCCCTGCTAAGCGTATACGCTCAGCGGAGGGGTCCCGACGTATAATGGAAACAAGCCCAAAGACTTAAGTTTATATGGATGGGCTGCATAACGACGTGGAAACCTAGCCTTCCTGGAAGATTGACACAATGTTTGACTGGGCAACTACTCATTTGCTTTGGTAGCAGATTTATTTGCACTTTTCCTCCTGATCCTAAATGCTTCCTTCGGATGTTTAAACACACGGATGGTTATACGCATACCGGCAATTACCCTTGTCTGCTGTGCTTTGTCAGGGATTTTTACACCATTTACGTAAAAAGCTATACTTATCATAAAGGATCACTGGAGAAGCCCTCAGAATACAAAGATATCATGTCGGTGTGATTATGGCACACGATAGGAAACCTGTAAATTAAGGGGATCTTTTCTCTTTTTGGCGTAACATTGCGACACACAAAAGGTCAAAAGATTCTGTTTGCATAAATTGTTAGTGCAGCACCAAGACAAGAATGAGTCACATCTGACAGAATGGGAAGCAGTCCAACGGAACTATTTACACCAGTGTGCTGAAGGACGCTCACGGAACTTACTCAAATGTAATTCAGTGTCCAGAACTCAGATTTTACTAGCAAGTTGTGTCTTCAAAGTTTTTGTTCTTTGGTGGCCTTTTTCAGTTGAGGGTGGTCTTATTGAAACACTATGCACCACTCCAGGAAAAGGTATGATGTCTTGTCTACACTGCCCTGGACCTGTGCATGGCGCACATTGGGCAGCACAGGTGCGGTTTACCCAGGCAGTGCCTTCACCAGGCCAAAATCCATGCGTTCGGTCACGCCAAACACAGTGATTTTGACGCAGGGAAGACATCTCACTGTTTTGGCATACACAAGATCACAGTTTCGACTGTGGGAAAGGAGAGGGCAGACAAATGATAAAAGGTAACCAGAGATGGCATTGGCACTACTCAAATAATTAATTTGGAATAGGAATAGAAAGACTTATCACTGGGCCCCAGCTGTCCGCGCACACACACACAAACCTTGAACAATTACCTCTCAAACAGCAAGTATTTCTCTTACTAAAGTCTGAAGACTTCTTTCCACTATCATACACACTGGAACAGGGGTGTCAATGTCAAGTCATGGGGTTAACCTTGAGATTTTTTTGGAAAAAATATCTAGAATTGAGGAAAATTTCCTTCTAATCAGATAGAATGATGATCCTTTTAATAGGTTTAAAGCAGACCTACCACCTTTAAGGTCACACTGCAATCTGCCAATACTTCGAAGATCCGCAAATCGAAAATAAAAAACCTTTTTCTGACAACAGGAGGGGTGATTTTTCAGGGATTGCCCATCCCGCTGTCTGACATACAGATGCAAGCACATTTGGGACACCTGTCTCAAGTGTCCTTGCAGCTGTAGAAAGTCGTGTCTGCCCAGTCCCGATGGATTGTGACGTCAGCGTCACATCTGCGATACTTTGTGATGAGAGGTGAGGAGTGTGTCTCCACCCTAAATGCACACTTCTCATCACTGCAGTCGACAGCCCCCTCCCCCATCTGAGCTCTCTGAAGTTTCAAATGCTAAAATATTTGTTTAAAAAAATCACATTATAAAATTAAATAGAAAACACAAAAATCTGCTCAAACTAGAATTCATCTTTTAAAGCAACCAATACTGACAATGAAGTCTGATACTTATACTTGGGGAACAATGTCGCACACTGCCACATTTGGTGTCAAATTGCCTGCAGCTTGTCTGTGGCTTACTGCTTGCTCCTGCTGCATCGGCGGGAGTGCACCCTATTGACTTAGCGGAGGCAAAATGCAGAAAAACCGAGCACGTACTGCATTTGTACATTCAGTACGGGCGCTGGTTTTCTGCATTTTAGGACACCTCCAGTGATCTCCAGTGATCTGAGGTGTCTCTGGCGGCAATGTGCGGTGCTGCAATGAAGACACGGTATTCCACAGCTTCATATCATCACAGCAGAAGCGGCACTCAAATAGCGCAGAGTGGACACCGTGCCATTCATTTGGACGCAAGCCCTTACAAAGTATTTACTTCTTATGCGTTTTCTTTTATTTTGAACTTGATTGCATACAGAAAAATCAATCCAATCAAATCCAAAATGATAGAAAACTCATAAGCAAATGCATGGTTTTTTTTTTTAAAAATTAGATTTTTAATTGAATTGGAGGCAAAAAAAATCGCTCCAATCAGGCAGAATGAAAGATAAACCAAAAAGAGCAAAAAAAATATATATATTTTTTCCAAATGTTGAACTTCCCACCCCTCCCCCTTCCGATGACGTCATCGCGCACCCGCCGGCGCGATCCCGAGCACCGGGATCTGACGATCAGACAGCAGGGGACACAGGGAGAAGAGCAGCTAGCATCTGGGCTGCCTGCAAGCCATCTGGCTGGGTTAACTCGGGCTGATCCATTTCAGCAACTTTATTTAGCCCGAGTTAATTCGGGCTGAACGTCCAGAAGGTTAAGGGCTTGTCCCCACCGGTGAGGCTGGCCGCGTAGTTCTGAGCTGCTTCCATTATTAATGGGCTTGTCCCCACTTGCATCCGCGTTTTTGCCCACCAGTTGCTGCACTGAAATGTATGTTAGCGGCGGCAGCGACCGCTCGTGCACTTTGTTCAGGGACTGCGCCGCCTTGCAGCCAGCGGGACCCACCACATGGGCACATCGATTACCGTTCAATAAAGAAGTGCGGCTAGCTAGGGTTCTCTCCAGCTTCCAGCATGTGAATCATTCTGAAAGCTGAAGAAGAAATCACTCTCCACGGCTGCAGTGAGTGCTGACTCCGCCCCCTTCACACAGAGCTGTGCTCGGAGCCTGTCACTTCTTTGTGATGATGTCGGCTTTCCGTGCAGCCTGCACTCTACATGAAAACATTTCATGTAGAGTGTTGGTGATTGATTGAATGTGGTTTTCCAACATGTTGGAAAACCCATTCAATCGAGATACTTCGAGGGGGCTCTATTGAACCCCCTCGAAGGACAGCACACACAGGAAGGATTGTAAGCAGATTCGAGTACAATCAATCACCGTGACCGCGCACGTTGATTGATTATACTCGAATCGTTTTACAAATCTACCCGTGTGTGGCTAGCTTTACTCTATTCTAGATCAAATCAGCCAACACAGCAAACTGTTGTACAAATCCCCGACTCTGGTTATTCTAGATATCATTTTGATGGTTTACAAATATTTGCCGTTAGTAATCACTGTTTGTCTTGATAAATTGTCTTTGATAGTATCAAATGTTTATTTTTGTTATACAAAATACAAGATCATATCTTAAGGGCTACACTGGTATAAAGTTCTTGCCAATGCACAAATTAAAAAATCATTTATAAGCTATACACACACTTTATCGTATGATTAATATTGTTATCGGGAATGGGAGGAAAGAACGGAGCAGATACAATACGCAGTTCAGAAGGCAACGCGCTCCTCAGGAGCTTTCTGCATATGTGTTCATTATTCCTAAGTAGATTAATGACCGAGAAGAATTAGCGCAGCTTATTATGGGGGTTTTTATCTCATGAGGGCATCTGCATATGCCGCTTGCATCATTGCTAAATTTGGTATCCCTTCATTTTTACCGTCTCCATGTGACCTGAAACTATTTTTACTTACGTCTGGTCTACGAATTTTATTGACAGCTACTACCTCATGATTGGCTCATGAATTGAGCTGAAAGTGACGGAAATGCTAAATAAGGAAAGGTTTACTCTATGAACCACCTGCTCAGTGCTTATGTTTAAGGGGATCACCAAGCTCTACAATTGCCTTACAACTTCTGTTAGATCTAATGACTGCTACAGTCTGTTTCATCATGAAAAGCAGTGGTAGGGTGTTGTACCATGCCACCCATCGATCAATGCAGGAAGTTTGAAGTTCAAGTGCTACGCATTATTTGCCAACTAAAGTTATTAAAAAAAACAGCTTGCTTCTTTAGGGTCCTATCACACTACACAGGAACGCTAATACGTCCATTGAAGGTAAATACACCCTGCGTCACTGTATGCTGCTGCTCTAGGTCTCCCATATTAAAGTATACAACAGTGGGTCTCAACCTTTTTAAATACGCGACCCCGGAAATGATGTGGTGAAGTGTCACTTCTTGTATTTGGAACACGGAAGTTCCGGTCACTTTCACATTCCAAATACCAGAAGTGGCACTCCGAGACATTACTTACTGCACAATCAGGTAATTGTAACGTCCCCTCCCTTATACCCCCCACCGTGCACATCATTTTCACAAGCATTAGGTCATGTCTCCACAGCGCTAGGCGATCCGTCGGGACCCTTTCCGTTCAGCGCAATGCTTGGCGGGGCTCCCAACGGATCACATACACTTTACCTGCTCGACGGATGCTCTGTTCCCACTGAGCCATAGTGCAGTACGTTAACCCCTGCATAAAGTGTAAAGGTAAAGTGTATGTGATCGGTCGGGACCCCCGCCAAGCATTGAACGCAGGGGTCCCGACGGATCACTCAGCGCTGTGGAGACATGCCCTTAGGAGTCAAGAGGGGGCATTACTCTCCTATCCAACTTCCTACCCTGCTTGTTAGCAGCAGCTTTGTTGCTTTCAATGAGCTCGGCGACCCCTGTGAAATGGTCGATCGACCCACAGGTTGAGAACCACTGGTATAGAAGATGCTTGCTCTGTAGTAAAAACATTATCGCTCTCCATCTGTGTGTTCTGGCAAAAGGAAACAGCACAGTGTGAATGATACTCTTGGTTTCCCTGTGTACCCTGCGTTATTGCAATTGCGCTGTGCTGCGATATAGGTAGTCACTTTAGCTGCAAACCTTTACCATAAAACAAGAATGCTTCAGTTGTCACCACCATCCTGACAAAAGTCATACAACAGTTGCTGAAGTGCACGATTGTGAACAACTTCCAAACGGCAGTATAAGACCAACAACTGTACTGCAAGAGATGGAAAACTAGAATTCCAAATCTCTATGGCAGGGGTGCCCATACTTGTAACTTGTGAGCTACTTTGTAAATGAAGTACTAGGTCAAAATGATCTACCAACATTAAAACTCCCCCTTCAGCTAATACAGAGGAGCTTGGGAAAAAAAGACATGGGCGAGCTCCTCAATCTACTCCCAGTGCCTTCACGATCACTCCCGATTTATAGGCAAGTACTATAGAGGACAATGTAACCAAATGTGGGACTATCATACTTCCGACCTCAACTAGTATGCAACTTTGGAGGGGCAAGATAGGTTAGGTGTAGAGTGTAGGATACAAAAGTTTAGTTTGGTTGGTGTTCTTATTCTTTACTTATACTAAATGTGCAAGTTCTAGGCCTGTGGTGGCGAACCTATTGCATGGGTTGTCAGTCAGCACAGAGGCAAATGAGGGGGCTGTAGGAGAGACCTGCAGAACACAGCTGCCTATTCGCTCCCCCGACTGTCCATTCTCTTCTCCCCCTGCTGAATGCACACTGTCCCCCACTCAAATATTTATTTCCTGCACTGTATTTAGTAGTGATGCTCCGATTGATCGGCCGCCGATCATGATCGGCCGATATTGGCTTA
>CM070035.1:130074487-130115879 GCA_036250615.1 Ptychadena robeensis
GATTATATCAAATATCGGCCGATTCCGATCTCTGGCCGGGCAATCGGTGCATCTCTAATGCTAAAGGATTTACTTTACGTACTACTCCATGGTTTAAGCTAACCCATAGCAGTGTTTTATTAAATATTTCTAAGGGTCGCCATACACCTTGAGATTTCTCTGTCAGACTTCATTTAGATTTCCTTTTGTTTTACCAAAATGAGGCACTTTCTAAACCATCAAGTCTACCTGTGTTCAATCACAGAGGACCCTATACTACATAGTTGTCGGTAGATCTAAAGGATATCTGACAGAGATCTAAAGGTGTATGGCCAGCTTAAAACAATTATGTGGCATAAAAAAAGCAACAGAAAAAGAGGGCATTAAACAGAAAAGTTGACTAGTCGATTTCAGCAGGCATACGTCAATGGCTCCGGAGAGAAGTCAACAAGCCACATTAATTTCTGTATTCACACTTGTATACACAATGCAGTCACTGCCTCTGGGTTACACGGACATATGTTCCTTGACTTAATTATTATAGTCACTTCATAAAAAGGTCAGGAATATATACACAAGATGAGGGACATGGCAGCAGAGACAGTAGGTGACATACTAGGGCTGGACAATAATTCAATATCAATATATATCGCGATATAATTTTATATCGAAATATCAGAAATGTATATCGGAAATGTGTTAACAAATTGTATCATTTGTCACAGAATAACGTTCAGTCAGGGGCGGTCCTAGGGAGATCGTCTCTCTGAGCCAGCACTCCCTCTGCCATGCCCCCCTTGCCCCGAGAGAGATCACGCTGCCGTCCCATGCCTCCCTTTGAGATGTACAGGTGTAGTGATCTAGTGACTTTTTCTCTATGTTTTGCTGCATTTATGCACAGAGAGGCACTTCTCCATAGAACAGGGGGACCCATCAAGATCAGCCTCTCAGTGTCACTGACGTTCATTATGCTGGACAGGGGACACAAAGGGGGGAAGCTGATCCCGACATGCCCCCTGTCCATAGAATGAACTCTGAGTTACATGGGGGGGGGGGATCCCACATACAGGGATATCAGTTGAGCGGTGGTGGGTGCACTGACCCCCCTGGTGCTATAGCGCTGCCCATTCCATAGCGCTACTGGCGCTGTGCTGGGTTTGCTGGCAGCCGACATCCATTTTGTGTGTGTTTTTTCTTGAGACTTTTTAATATTGTCCATAACGATATCGGAATTATATCGTATCGACCAAATTTGGGCATATCGTCCAGCCCTATGACATACACACATCACAAGTATGGAAATACTTTACTCTAGACCGTACGGTGACCTGCACAAACTGCACGTCCGTGTTGAAGTACGTATACAAGTATTACCATTGTATGTGTGGCCATCTGAAATGGAATCCGCAGGCTAACACAGGTGATGCTCTTTTGTGAGCCACAGTGTATAGTGTTGACTCATTCTGTGCACTTTACCAAACAGTTCAAGGCATTCGCCTGTTTTGTTATATTGTCATATTGACTGTTAATTTTACAGAGAACTTATAAAAGTTGTTAATTACTCTGCTGTGTGTGTGATGTCATCAAGCAACTAGTCAACTTGACCTAAGCTAGGCACACATGGGTAGATTCCAGAGCAATCGACCCCCGATCAATCACAGCATGGTGACTTTACCACGCTGTGATTCATCGGGGATGAATTGAATGGAAATCAATGTGCACCACATGGGCACATTGATTCCCGTTCAATGGGGACTCGTTCTCCCCAGCTTGCAGCACGTGTGAAGAACACACGCTGCCAGCTGAGGAGAAATCACAGGTGTCATATATAAATGTGTTTAATCTAATACAAATCGCCCCGACCAACAAACACAATGCTACGGTTTTAGTTTGGTCATTGCACAATTGACGAAAATTTTCCAACATGTCTGATTCACTTTTCAATTCAGATTTTACAGGGAATGTGACCTGCCGATTCAGATTTTTGCATATGACATTCATTTGAATCCAGCTGTTGTGAAACCGCAAGTGCTGGGACTTGTAGTGCCACAGCAGCAGAGATCCACATGGTTTATCCATCCAGGGCAGGAACTTTGATCATGAACTGTATTTTCTGATATCCCTGACATCCAGTGCAGCACCTCAGGAGGTTAACTCTTCATCCAGGCAGTAGGAAATGCAGCAAGAAAAGGTTCAAAAAGTGAAAAGAGAGGGAGAACCAGGGACCGATCCTGCCCGTCCCTTCTTCTCCATAACTTTCTTCCCTTCCCCCTGACTGCTGAGGACATGTTGCTGCTCCTCGTACCAGTCCTTAAAAAGCTGTATGGGCAGAGAGCTGTAAGGACAAGGCATCCTTATCAGCAGGTCACCGATCTGGGGCGATTATACAGAAAACCTGCCGATTCCGATCACTAGCCGATCACTTGGTGCACCTCTAGATTAACGTTCAATCGATGTAAACTTTGTTCATTTTAAGACGATCAAAGCTAAAATTGAATCGTGTACACCTAACGTTAAGATTACCAGATAAAGGGGAAGAGCATGACAAAAAAAAAACCACCTTATTAAACAAGTGGTAAGCTCTTGATTAAACACACCTATCGATAGGATCAATAGCATTACCTGACCTCTAACCGATCTAGAAATAATCTCTTTCATGATTGTGTTCTATTTCATTTGACTTCCTTTTAAAAAATATTCAATTATTATTACCAGTATAAAAGAGACCACTAGAGAACTACATTCTATGATGAATGATATGCTAGGTATCCGTCTCCAAGCAACATACCGGCTAAATGATTGGCACCATTAGCATATGTCTCTGCATTCTGTCACAGAGCAGCCCCTTCTTGGAATGTTTATTACATCCTACTTACATCCAGGATCAGATGCTCGAGGATTGTCCATCTGGTTCATTTGCTTTGTGTGTGCTGACGAAGAATTTATTCAGTGTGTCCCCTTCACCCAAAGGGAACTCACAGTATGACAACTATAAAACGTTTGACCATCTTTCTGCGATGACTAGAGTTTTCCATTGTATAATCTAAAGCTAGCCACACATGGTACAATTTTCGATGGAAAAAAAGATCGATTGAACATTAATCGATGTACTGCCACATAGTGCAATCGATGATCGTTGAACGATTTTTGGTACAATCGTCGATTGAAAAGTGATCGGACAAGTTGGAAAATTTTGGTCGATTGGTCGATTTTTTTTGGCTCCATTTTGTGGCTCGATTTTTTAGGCTACTTCCCTTTAACTTCCAATTGAAACTAAAATCGTAAGAGGAATTCAATCGACGATTTTGGATTACTTCGATTTAATTTCAGTCGAAATTGTTCAATTATCGTGCTTCCCATGTGGAGAACTTCGATTAAATGACAATCGATGTTCGATTTTTTAAATCGAAGTACAAAATCTAATCGAACCTCGATTGAATAATAAATTGTACCATGTGTGGCTAGCTTTATTCTGGTTAATCAAATATTAAGGCGATTCAATCTCGAGATGCGAGCTGTATCGCCAAAGGGCGGTGTGGATGGAGGGGGTCAGGGCCATTGACCTCCATGTAATAAAGACAGTGTCCTTTCTTTCCCACCACATCCCTGACATCAACAATGACGTGGGGGAAGTTTAGGGTACAGAATCTAATTGTTAAAAAAGAGCTCCAGGAGCTTAATCTAGCATTACACGGGTCAACTTTTGCACAATAGATCTACGAATCTATCGAATCAATAGTGAGAGTTAAGCTGGGTACAGATGGCTCGATATTTGAGCCGTCCGATGTTCCCTGCAGCAGTGTGATGACGTCATCATGCTGCTGTCAGATATCGGCGAAACTGGGGAGACAGCCGATGCTTTGCCTGGAGACCCGCAGCCTTTGTGCAAACCATCAGACATCTGCTGTATTTATGGTCATGTCCGATATGGCTGTTTTCGGCGGGATTGATTGGTCCCACTCAAAACCAGCGATGGATGCATAATATATGGGCCAGATAGATGGCCGTGAGTGCTCACAGCGCTCAAAGCGGCCATCGATCTAGCCCATATCTGCATGTCTGTACCCTGCTTTAAAGTGGGTTTACACGTGTAGATTTTTTTGTTCAATCAACAAAGAACAAACGAATTTTTGGTTGATTGAACAAAAATTTTGAATGGCCAATTTGTTTGATGGATACATTTTGTTCGACCTCGAACAAAAAAATCGTTCGAAAGGTCATCAAACATGTTGGTAAATTTTTATCTGTCATCATTTTTTATGTATTTTCATTCGATATATGAACAAACGATGTTCGATAATGAAAAAAATCTAATTGGCAGCTGATTGAAGGAAAAATCTACACGTGTAAACCCACCTTAAGTCTAACATCGATCTATTGTACCACCACACCATGTGATCTATATAAGCACGATTGATTCCTTTACTTAGTTCAGTGCGCATGCTCAATATTACCACAGCATTCAAACCGATCAAAATACCTGTTAAAATGTAGTCAATCGTACAAGTATCTGACATGGTTTTCGAACATATCCAATCATGTTTCAATCAATTTCCTTCACTTTTAGTCGATCGTACCAGGTGTGCGGGAATCAATTTCAGTAGGATAGACTTAAAAATTTATTGTTTTAAGATAATCAAACATAAATATTGAACCATGTATGGCCACCTAATAAGAACCCATATAACTCAGAAGTCAGACAACACATATGAAGGGTGCGAGTACTTAAACAACCCAAACAAAAGCCTTTTGAAAGACAAGTTATATTGGAGTCTATACAGTTCAGATTTCCGATTAAGGAGATATAGTGTCAAGAGATGGTGCAAATATCTTGCATCAGTTTGGGCAAAGTCCAACAAGAAAAGGAGGCCTATGGGGGAGGACACATCAAGTTGCCACTTGCTTGTCCTCCTCCCCCACCACCCTCACTGTTCGTTCTTCTTAAGCTGGGAACACACGGCTCGATTTAGGAGCCATTCAAGGTTCCCTGCAGCAGCGCAATGACGTCATCACACTGCTGCCAGATATCAGATGAGCTACAACAGTCTCTATTCAAAGCTATTGACAGTGTTTTACTGTTGTGTTCCGATATCCCTGTTTTCCCGCTCGAAAACAGTGATGGCCGCATTAGATATGGGCCAGATAGATGGCCATGAGCGCGCACGGCGCTCAAATCGGCCATCGGTCTGGCCCATATCTAGAAGTGTGTTCCCAGCTTTAACCTTTCCCTTATCAATAAGAGCCAAGTTGTTTTTTCGACAAGGGGTGGGCTAGATTTATATGGTCATGAGCGCCTGCAAACTTGTGCAGACGCTTTGCGGGTAGTTTTGATAATGACCCTATGACAAGTCTATTGGGTCAAAGACCAAAAACCAACCAGTTGTGCCAATAGCTTGTTTAAACCGACCATATTAACTAGCCCTTACACTGACTTTCACACGATCGATCTTAGATTCAACTTATCAACAATCAACTTAACTTGGGAATTAACATAGATCAAGATGGTACCACCACACACTGCGATAGATTGAAAAACAAACGATTCCTTTCTTTAGGTCTCTGGAAAAACCCATCAGATATTTGTACAAATAACTGAAATTTATCAACATGTCTGATCACTGCCCAGCGATTTTATGTTCCATTTCCATCACATTTAGTCAATTAATTCAGGTAAAAAAGGAATCAATTACCAAACTATCTACTTAAACGACAATTAAATGGAAAAGAAAATTGATCCATGTATGGCGACCTTAATGCTTCATATAAAGTTAACTTGCACCGAGATGGTCATAAAGTGAAGGGGAACTCTGGCATTAATGACCACACGATCTCCACGATGGAACAAAGACTTTTATACGGTTGCTGTTTGCTTCTGTGCATCTAGGTTAGACACAGAGGAATACAATGGTGCAAAAAAAAAAATCCTGTTTTACCTAAAGTTTGGAGTCATAAAAATTGTATTGCTGGTTCAACCAGTTTTTAGTCTATTTAAGAATCAAGGCAGAGGGAGGTTTTTTTCTTTTGTAAAGAGCTCAACTAAAATTATGTTTCTTAAGGCCCCCATACACCTTACAATCTTACCATACAATTTCTGTACAATCCACTTTTCTTCTACCAAAACCATGTAATGAGAGGACCTTTCTAAACCATCCAATCACTATGTATTATATCAGGGAGGACCCGGCACTAAATAGTTGTTGGTAGATCTAATGGAAGTTGTATGAAGTGATCTAAAGGTGTATGGGGGGCTTAAATGACCATTGTTTCCATCAATTCTGCATTCCTGAGCCAAATACAAGATCCTCCACTGGTAACCAGATACAAACACTGGCCATATGAATGATAGGAGATCTCTTCTATCATCTCCTGCTCTCCTTCCCAAGCACCCCAAAAGTGCAGTAGATTTTTGGGTGTTTAAAATGGGTTTTTTTTCCCAACACTGGACAAGTACTTCATACACTGTGTGAGCACTGCACACCGCTACACTTTTAGGGCAAACCTTTGCAGCAGGGTGGATTTGATTTAAATCAAACCGATTTAAATCACTAGTCAGTAAGGCTCTATTTAAATCAATCATTCTCGCTGGTATAACTTTAAAATTCAAGTAGATGAAGATTTTTAGAGTAACAACTTTTCATATTATCATTCATATTTGGACAACTTTTCTGTTGTACTTAGTTTTGAGAACTGCAAAAGTAAACCAAGAAGTTGAAGTTGATGATGGTGTAAGCACATCACCAAAATTTCCCCATGAATAGACATGGGTGAGAGGACACAAAAGCAATACATGTATTATACACCCAGTGCAAAAAATGAAGTAATGGCCATCATATCGATCAGAAACAATGCCATATCTGTACACGTGCTTAGACAATTAAAATAGTCCAAATGGCGCAAATTTCACCCCAACGTGCGTTTTGTTGAAGACTTCTTCAGGGGGGGTACGATATGTAATTTCATCGGCCAAATCTACATAACACAAACAGCCAACACAAAGGGATCAGTCATATTGAATAACCCAATCCACATAAAAGTGTACACAGACCCTCAGGGGTAACTCACGTCCATAGATCAATATAGGGGGAAAGACATAATTTCTGAAGATGGCGTCCCCACTGGTGATCTGCGTAACAAGACCGACCCAAACCATCAACTGATCAAGTTTACCAAAGTAAATGTATTAAAAAAAGTGTATTGTATTCAGATCACCACAACATTTATGTGGTTAAAGTCTGTCTCTCTGGTGTTGGTGCAGTGGGGACGCCATCTTCAGAAATTATGTCTTTTCCCCCTATATGGATCTATGGAGGTGAGTAACCCCTGTGGGTCTGTGTCCACTTTTATGTGGATTTAGTTATTCAATATGACTGATACCCTTGTGCTGGCTGTTTGTGTTATGTAGATTTGGCCGATGAAATTACATGTCGTACCCCCTGAAGAAATCTTCAATGAAATTTTAAAATGGGGTGAAATTTGCGCCATTTGGACTATTTTAATTGTTTAAACACGTGTACAGATGTGATTGATATGATGGTCATTACTTCATTTCTAGCACTGTGTATAATAAATGTATTGCTTTTACATATTGAGTGGCCCGTCCCCTCACCATTGTATATTCAAGGGAAAATTTGGGGTGAGTAGTCTATGCCATTATCAACTTCTGTCTAATGGTTTTGGGATGTTGGCCACTATACATCTGAGAGTGTAGTTTTATTGATTATAAAATCTTACAAACACCTCTGGAGGAGCCTGACATTGTGAATGGATTCATGGAATTTATTTACCAAAAATTAAACATATACAGCCTTATTCTACATAATTAAAAACTTATCTTTATTAGTAATAATAATAACCTTGAAATGGTAACATATTTTCCTCAAAAAGCACTTTATTTTTTTTAAAAATCAACTTAAATCCAAAAAATCTGATTTAAATAATAAAAAAAAAATTTGATTTTTAAAAAAAAAAAATTTAGATTTTTATCCACCCTGCTTTGCAGGCAACATGTAGAACAGTGGTACCCAAATTTTTTTCCTTAAGGCCCTTATTGCCTGTGTCCAAAACAAGACAGACCTACCAAACAAGTCCTACATGTGTACATGCTCTTGCCCTGGGCAAGAGAGAGTGAGACTGGTCATTTGACTCACTTTTAGGCTGTGTTCCCACTTAGGCAATCGCCTGCGGAATCGGTCAATGGTCTACAATATTTTGAATGGGCTTGTCCCCATTGATAAGGTCGCATGCGTTTTTTTTCCCTGATCGCTCCCATAGACATGAGTGGACGATCGCCCGTCATCACGCTGCTGTCAATATCGGAGGAGTCTGAGACAGCTCTGCTCAGACCCTAGATTTCCATGCAAAGCAAATGGACATTGACCGTGATTTACTGTCATGTCCGATATCCCTGTTTTTGAGCAGGATTGATTGGTCCCGCTAGAAAACAGGGATGGCCGCATATGATCTGGGCCAGATAGATGGCCGTGAGCTCGCACGCGCTCGAAGCGGCCATCGATCTAGCCCATATCTACATGTGTGTACCCAGCGTTAGAGAAATATCCAAAAGTAGAAAACCATGACAGGGATCCACAACTGCAATCACTGAGGGCAATGAAGATACAAATTTTAGGGCCACAGACGCCATCCCCTGCAATGTAAAGGTCCCCATACACCTTACAATCTTTCCATACAATTTCTGTACAATCAAATTTTGTTCTACCAAAACCATGTAATAGGAGGACCTTTCTAATCCTTCCAATCACTATGTATTCTATCAGGGAGGCCACTATACTACACAGTTGTTGGTAGATCTAATGGAGATCTTGTATGGAACGATCGTAAGGTGTATGGGGGGCTTTAAGTAGCAACATTGACCTGCCCAGACCAACACCCCTAATGAATATGAAAGGTGCAGGAAAGCATGAGTATATTGTCTTTTCTCATTCATCCGCAACATTGTGCATTGTGTCTGATTGATATGATGGTCATTACTTCATTTCTAGCACTGTGTATAATAAATGTATTGCTTTTACATATTGAGTGGCCCGTCCCCTCACCATTGTACATTCAAGGGGAAATTTGGGGTGAGTAGTCTATGCCATTATCAACTTCTGTCTAATGGTTTTGGGATGTTGGCCACTATACATCTGAGAGTGTAGTTTTATTGATTATAAAATCTTACAAACACCTCTGGAGGAGCCTGACATTGTGAATGGATTCATGGAATTTATTTACCAAAAATTAAACATATACAGGGCCCTTTTCTCATTCGCCCTATAACTAAACGAGCAACTGCCCCTTAAACTGGGATTAGGGAACTCCATGGAGTTATCTTTAAAATAAATTGAGTAATTGTAGAGCTTTGACATTTCAAAATGTTACAGAGACTAGGGAACAGTCTGTGTTGTTTGCAGGAAGACGGTAAATGTCACACTTAGTACAAGGTTGTACGTATAGATATATTAAATAAGCCAGTCTACTTTACAACCATTATAAATGAATATGTCGTGTCCTTGAAAACGTCCAGTCATGGCCAGTCTTTCAGAACAGCTCTTTATTCTGAACACTGTGGGCAGAAAAATGCAAACAAATGCGGAGTCTACCCACTGAGCTTGCACAAAACAAAAAAGGAGACAACAAGCGTCAGGAGCCAGAAAAACAACATAAAGTACACCAAAAAAGAATGTGCATCTGTTGTCAACAACACACTAACAAGAGAGGACAGTGAAGGTCAGAGCTCGGAGGAAGGCTTGGTGAGAAGACGCAATGACAGCCAGGCTGAAAGATCTATAGACGAGTGATCAGATAATGAAACCATACACGCATCTCTACAAAACAAGTTGTGGAGCAAGATCGGCCGCCAACCGCAGGTGCCCACAGGTCTGTCGCCCCAAAGCTTGGACAGCCAGAGAACGGACCGTCCGTAAATCTTTGGCCGATGCTATTAGTTTCAAAGGGGACCTGGTGTCCCCATTCAAACAAATGGCTGGCACACAAATGTTGCTCGTCGAAGCTGTGAGTGATGGAGAGCAGCGTGATGACGTCATCATGCTGCTCTTCACAGATCATCTGTTGGTCCCCACTCGATACGTGTGTGTGGGGACCTTAAGAGAATAGCAAGTCCAATTGTTTTCCGCTGCAGATAGACCAGGGGTGTCAAACGAAGTGGGCCAAGCCAGTGTTCCCATCCAAAGTATTAATATGCTAAAAGAAAAGATTGCCCAATGTGGCGATTCTCAAGTTACCATGTCCCGATCAACCGCACAGCTGAGGCCCGAATAGTATAGATACTTTAAATCAGGGTGGATAAAAATCAATCAATTTTTTTTAAAATTTATTTAAATATTGCGTGTTTGTGTTATGTAAATTTGGCCGATGAAATTACATATCATACCCCCTGAAGAAGTCCTCAACGAAACACGCGTTGGGGTGCAATTTGCGCCATTTGGACTATTTTAATTGTCTAAGCACCTGTACAGATGTGTACATCCGCAACATTGTGCATTGTTTTTCATTGATATGATGGTCTTTACTTCATTTCTGACACAGTGTATAATAAATGTATTGCTTTTGTGTCCCCTCACCCTTGTCTATTCCAGGGGAAATTTGGGTGATGTGCTTATTACATCATCAACTTCTGTCTGTTTCTGTAAGATTATTGGGCAGTTTCTCTGCTACAAGATATTATCACAGATGCTTGGTTTACGTTTGCAGTTCTCAAAACTAAGTGCAACAGAAAAGTTGTCCAAATATGAATGATTAACCTAAACTGGGGATAAAAGATTAATCTGAAAAGTTGTTATTCTAAAAATCGTCATCTAAGTTATACCGGCAAGAATGATTGATTTAAATCAAGCCGTACTGACTAGTGATTTAAAATCGGTTTGATTTAAATCAAATCCACCCTGCTTTAAATTAAGTATTTAAAAAGAAAACTTCAGGATTCACTAAACTTCACTAAAACACTCAAACCATTTGTACTCTTGAATTAGTTTCCAATAATGGCGTGCAAAAGCCAACAATGACACACAAAAACACGTTGTCTTGATCTTTGAACCTACTGCAATTGAGAAATTGTTACGTCGCAAATTTTATCTTTGTGGCCAACAATATCTTTGCACCTAACAGAAGAACTTTACTTTTGACCTATCGCAATTCCTTTCTCCAAAAAGCAAGGGGCTAGTTGTCTTAGCATAAGTCAATGTATTTACATAAACTAATGTGATGGAATACATTTGCTTAAAGCCGACCTACCACCTGGGAGGTCACTCAGCATCATCAGCTGCAGCTCAGCCGATATTGCGGACATCCTTAATTCTAAAAAAAAAAATCTTATTTTGACAGCTGGAGGGGAGCTGGTTACGAGTTCTCCCCTACCACTGCCTTACATCGCGCCTAGACAGCCGAAGTGGTGTTTGAGACCTCTCTCACGCAGGAAATCGCCAGCAGCTGATCCCCCCTCTTCACTCACACACACACACACACACACGAGTCTCTGCAGCTCCGACAGATAAGAGACAGGAGGGGAGGTGGAGTGAAGGGGGGGGGGGGGGGGAAGTGTTTGCAGGTCTCCAGGAGCTAAGATGCCAGCATGAGAACTGCAAGCAAGTGAAGCCAGTATAGTGTGGGGGTTTTTGTGTAGCAGTTTCCCAGCATCTGAACTGCTGACAGGTGAGTATTGTGTCTGTTTAATCTATGTCTGTTTTTTCGAATTTGAGTTTAAACCCGCTTTAAGAACAAGAATGCATATTACACCATATTAGATGGTTGCTATTGAGAAGTTTTCTTTTCCTCAGATGTGTATACCAAGTCCTATAAATAAGAATTGAGATGAATGTTGCTCAGTTATCAAATTACATGTACAAGTTCCCTGGTGGGTAGCAAGCCCAGCCTTTAAGTGTTAAGACCTCCAGTAGCTCATTGTTCTGCTTCAGTTACCTGTATCCCCTGCAGGTCCTTACGTCACTAGAGAAAGCAGCACTGACGTAACTAAGAGGGAGAAATCACAGCTTACAGCAGAGACCAGGGATCCAACCACCCCAGGAAATGTTAGATACAAAGATTCTGCCAGAGGCGTTCGCTCTTAGATAAAGAAAAGAAACGGAGACTTTGCCACTTGTCAGAGATTTGCACGTTTTTCTTTTTGAAGTATCCTTCCGAAATAGCGGCTTTAAACAAATGCACAGAAACACATTTTTGCTGAAAATAAAGGAATTTAGAAGTATCCCAATAGATCCATACAACATTATAGCTACAATAACAATAGCCTTAGTTACAATTTGATGAGCAATATTATAAAAGTTGGTCATCCCTCAATACTATGTACAAAGAGTACCTGTAGTCACATTTAGTAGGGGACAGCAAAACCTGCCAGAATGTACTGTATTATCGGACTACAAGACGCACCCAAAGTTTTGGAGAGAAAATTAGAGAAAAAAAAAAAACAGCCATTCAGATATCAAGTGAATATACAGAATGTTTCTGCAAAGTAGACAGGACTGAACCATGCAGTATTCACTCTATATTCCTCCAGTAAAAAGGCCAGTGCCAGGAGGGAGGTCATCGCTGCAGCAGTGTCAGGGCTGAAACTTTACCATGTGTTTATACAGTAGTTGTACCCATTCTCTGAACACACTGACCAACTTATGAAGAGACACCTCTTTACAATCTGGCACTGAACAACTTATCCATGAGCAGCTATTTACATATGGGATGAGAAGTCTTTTTAATTGTAAAATGTGTCTCTCCATAAGTTGCAGTCAAAGCGTTCAGAGAATGGGTACTGCTAATGCAGATAAGATCTCCTTGGCAGTGGGTTTTTGGCTTGGCTGGAGGGAATAGAATAAATTTCTGCCCCCTGGGATTCTGAGCTATTGCTTCTAGTATGGTTGGGACAATTTGTTTTTATTTTTTACATATTTGGACCATAAAATGCCGGGGCATTTTCCTATTGAGTTTAATAGTAAAAAAAAGTGCGTCCTATAGTTTGAACAATATGGTACCTTTCCTGCAGTTATGTCACCCTCCAGCGCTGTCTCTTAGCCTCCTGGAGCACCCATTGAAACAGCCAGACCCTACATATCTATCCACAGGCAACGACAGACCACTCTGGATTGGAGAAGTGCATTAGGATCTGGTATCAGTGGACAGCACATCGTGTCCTAGAAGAGAAGACCCTTGAGGAGGTGCTCTGAATGGTTCTAAAAGTGAGGTCGTCAGCGTGGAAAAGGAATGAGCCGATATTGTATGATGTCAGAGTTTGACACAATTTGTTTCTTGTACTGTCCACTTCATCACAGAGAAATATTTAAAAAGTGTCTTTACTGGAATACTTAGAATGGACTGCCAAGATACAAAACAAATACTTTAACATATGGAATGTATGGTTGAACATGCCAGAAACGTTTGTACTCGCTTTGCATTGTGCATTATGTAATAACATGTTTATAACATTACTACAATGCATAGGTGTGTCTATAGCTAAAAAAACATAACTTGCCATTGCCGGTCTTTGGAAATGGCAACCTTTCTGGCTGATTAATAAATCAGGGATTTACTAATCCCCTGACATTAGTCCTATCCCAGTCACAAGTATACAGATCAAAAACGTTCATTAAGGGCGATTTAAACTATACGCATTTCATCACTGGTACAGTATACTGGTTGCAACTTGCACTCGTTACACTATGCGTGCGCACAACACAACGCACAAGCTTCTCATACTAGTATGGGAGGTGTGACATTAGCGTTAACTCTAGGTAAAAAATGCAATCCGGCTGGTGTTAAAGGGCCCTTAGGTTACACCTTAAAGTACTAAATCTAAATGTGTATAATAGCTAGAGGACAAGTATTTGGAGGTTACTAGTGGGAGGAAGGGTTCCTTTCAGAATAAGGTATACTTTCCATAAGATCTACATCATTCTGAGGAACCCCCAAACCCTCTTAGACAAATGTCCATGTCATGTCATGCAAAGAGCTCAGAGCTGTTCAGTAGTAAGGCTAGGGCTCCACATTGCACAAGCTGCCCACTGATCGCAATGGGGCTATGACAGGGCTGTCCCCACAGTCCCTCAGAGCTCCCGATCAGTCAGTCCGAGCCTCTGTCATGTTGATGTTGACGCAGCGATCCGCATCCACAGGAACGCAACGGAGGCTTACATGGACATCAGCGAATCTCAAGCCTAAGCAGTAAGGAAAGCGGCACACGTCCCTATGCAGGAAACCGATCTTTACTGGGATGTTGGCAACTCTGGACACCTTACCTTCTACACAGTAACTTTGTATAGAATTGAGTTTGTAAATCCAAATCAGTTTTGCTTAGCTTAGGCTAGAGTAGAGAAAAGTCCATACTCAAAAAGAAAAAAAACTAGTGAAAAAGTTTTAGGATCTTACGATTATGGACATGGCCATATCCGAGCATCACAGAATAAAGCCAGGGCAAAGAGAAGATTAAATCTTTTAGTACTTTTTGGATTTGTTAGGAAAAAATCCCCAAACATTTTAAGCATAGGCACAGATCACTGTCCATTATACTTTAGGGGGGCACCAGACTATTGCTAGGGGCAGTAGAATATGCTCCAGTAGCAGTGGCTTAGACTTGAGAGTCAGTAATGGTAAAAAGAGCGAGCACATGTGGCCACTGAGAGGAGGAAGAGTACCACCAATGTTGGCAACAGTGAGGGGGAAAAGTGCTACCATCCTTGGCATGAATGCATCCATGGCATTCTTGATTAATAATTCTACCAAAGTTGCCATCAGTAAAGTGATATACCACCAATATTAGGCTTCAGGGAAGCGAGAGAGTCACCCTTGTTGGAAAGAGCTATAGAGACACCATCACTGAGGTCAGTGAAGAGGAGCCACCAGGGATGGCAGTGAGGAATATACTGCAATAGGACTTGGGATCAGAGAGGGGGTTATAGCGCCACCACCGTTGCTGCCATAAAGGAGAGAGATACAGTTCCACTATCATTCACATCAACAGGTAGGAAATATTGCCATTAAGGGCATCATCTATGGTGAACAGTACCAAAGTACTTACTATTAATCATGGATGAATAGTCCCACTATCAATGATGTTGAGGGGTATACTGTCATTACTGTCCACATCATTGTTGGGCAGAGGAAAACAACCTTATCATTCTTGGTGTGAGAGGCAAATAGTGCCAACATGATTGTTTAAAGGGAATAGAGTCAACATCACTAGCATCAGGGGAGAGAATATGTCCCCACCATTCGCATCAGCAGAGGGAGACGCATATCCAACTTCTTTGGTTTAAGAAGAAGGGGGGCAGGAGGATAGCGCCTTCATTGTTTGTATCAGAGGAAGGTGAAATTGTGCCATCATTACAGATTTCAGCAAGGAGCGACAGTGCCAACTCTTAACTTCAGTGGTGAAGGAGTAATGTCACCTGTACCAGAGTCAACAGGCACAGAGAGTACCAACACTGTCCGTGGTGAAGGAGTAGTGACACCATCATTGGTGTCAGAGGAAGGGGATATAGTGCCACCATTACTGAAGTCAGAAGGGAGTGACAGTACCAACGCAGGGACAGAGAGTACCAAGAGAATAATACGAACTTCAGCGTTAGTGGTGAAAGGGTAGTGCCACCATTACAGGTTTCATAGATAGGTGAAATAGTGCCACCCTTACCAGTCAGCAAAGAGTGACAGTACCAATGCCGGGAGGGAGAGTACCCATGCCTTCAGTGTCAGAGGTGAATGAGTAGCCATTAGAGGTGGCAAAGGAAGGCGAAAAAATGCCACCCTTACCAGAATAAGCAGAGTGACAGTACCACGCCGGGAGGGAGACACCTTCAGCGTCAGTAATGAAGGAGTAGTGCCGCCATTAATGGATTCAGCATGGTCACTTGTGAAGGAGTAGTGTCACCATCATTGGCATGAGTAGGGGAATAGTACCCCTATTAGAGGTTTATGGAGAGACCCATCATGCTGCCGATATAACCGGTTCACTTTAATCACGTCTGTCACACTGTTACACTAAATCTAAGCACCTTGGTGCACCATAGTGCTGCAGATCAATACACTGAGAAGAACTTTGAAGAGCAGTGATGTAATGATCTAGGTAATGATCTATGATTGTTATAGGAACAATAATCACTCAATAATGAAGAATCCCAGCAAAGGCCTACAATAAATGAGAGTGAGCCCCCCCCCCCCCCCCCCCCCCCCCCCCCCCCCCCCCCCCCCCCCCATAGCAGGGTCAGTCCTAGAAAGCAGAGGCAGACATTATCCTGAACATACCATATAGAGGGGTCTAAACCAAGGTCACCCAGGAAGTAGATCCGGGGACAACGCTGACCCCCAGTCCCCCCATTCCATTGGACACAGAGCACCCCACTGACAGGACAATCATTGTGCAATCCTCACACGTCAGACGTGGCTGACCATCTACAGAAGGAAGTCTTCCTCTTCCTCCTCCCCGGCACACATAGGGTGCCATTACTATTCATTCCCCCTCATTACCTTTCTGCTGCTCACAGAGCTCCCCGAGTACATGTAATAGGCGATCCCCAGGAGCCACAGGAAGGCGAAACACAATAAGATCCGAGATTTCCTCCTCATTGCTCTTCTATAGCACCGGGCAGAGAATACTGACAGAAGAGAGTGCCCTGCGCTGCCTGACGAGAGTCCTCCCTCCTCCTCCGCCGCCGCCTCCGTGCAGCGTCAATCAATCCCACCCTCTACCTCGGGCTCTCCTTTTGGCACTGACTCGTCTGACTGCAACAAGGCCAGCAAGCAGGAAACAGCGAGCATCATCAGGTCAAAGGGCAAAGGTCAGCCTTCGCCTGGTCAGCCAATCGTGGATCAGGAAGGGGGTTGCCGGTAGGGAAGGGTGGGATTCCCGTCGTTGCCATGGTTACTGTACGCCGTTTGTGCTGAGCTTCCGCTGCGTCCTGCTTTGTGTAGAATGGGGAATGGCAGCAGAGCGGACCCCGAAGTGTTCTGGGTTGTACACAGTTTATGTTTTGTGTAGATGAATAAAGTTATTGTGTGTAATGAGGGAGAATTCACACGAATCCTTCTTCCACACTGGAAGCTGACTTGGTGTACTTTACATTCTCAAAATAAGAATAAAAGTAGACTTAAACTGTAAAGGCTCCCATACACAGGTCAGTTTCCCACCGGATTCCGGGACGATCGATTCCGGGCGCGTGCCCGCGAAACGATCGTGCAGGAATCGCGTGCAGCCCACCTTGTCCGTCCGATCGGGTCCGACCGATCGGGGGCTCAGAATCGGATCCGCCAGAGAACCAACATGTTGGTCTTTCGGGTCCGATTCTGCCCAGATCAGCGGGAGTTGCATTCCGGGAGGTGATCAATCGGACACGGATCCGGCAGGACAAGGTGGTATGCAGCGATCGGATTCCTTAATTGGCCGATCGATCACACCTGAGGATCCCGGCGGAATCGCCGGAATCGATCGGATGGTGAATCGATCAGCCAGGGAATCCGTGCCGTGTATGGCTAGCTTAAGTGAATGGCATTGGGTTGTGTGTAATATAAACAACTGTGTCATTGTTTTTGTTTGGGATGACCTAAGTCTTTGCAGTTCCGTTATCAGGCTCTTATAGAGTGCAACAGCAAAGCTTCAGTTATATGACAGTTATGTGGATGTAAACTTTCTTTCCACATGTACATAGTTCAGAAAATAACAGCTTGAATGTAACTGTCATTCTCCATAGATCATCACTTGGCTACCTTCCATAAATATGCCACTGATTTCCCTAGTCCAGGTTTGCACTGACAGGGAGGTCATCGGAGCCCATATATATTACCTGCCTGTGCAAGACGATGAGCCGGTCCGCCAGTTGAAAGGTTGACGTGCTGCACTACGTGAAGCTCCAGCAAGAGTACTGGCTTCCTGAAAACAGGCGGCGCAGTAGGCAGGTATCTGGATGGGCTATGTCGGCGTCCCTGTCAAGGAATGCGCTTAATGCAAGGGGTATCTCCCGCCCCCACGATGCTATGGAAACATACCCTAAGGGCCCTTTCACACTAAAGCTGGCCATACACCTTTAGATCTCTCTGTCAGATATCCTTTACATCTACCAACAACTATGTAGTGCCGGGTCCTCTGCAATTGAACACAGGTAGACTTGATGGTTTAGAAAGTCCCTCATAAAAAAGGAAATCTGACAAAAATCTAAAGGTGTACCACGTTCGTTACCATAGAAAAACTCACATTTTGCACTTTACTGCGCTTGCAAAACTGCATGCAACAGGGCGTTTACAGTAACTCGTAGCATTGTACCTTACCGTGAAGGCAAAGGCAGGGCCAGTGGCAGCGAGTCTAGGTCCACAAGTGCTGTACCATGACTAGGCTTGGGGCACTGAACAGTTGTATATGCCCCGATGATAGTCATCAATGTGTGGACATTATTGGCCGAGGCCTGTGTATAAGCTCCAGGCTGAGAGAATGTTCCGTAGGGACACTGGTGGTCCAGCAGTCTCTTTGGAAACTGAAGGTCCAGTCTTGTCCAGAGGGTTCTTGGTCATGCTAGTGCAAACTGCTTCAGAAATAGTGAATGACCTTTACGTGTTCAAAGGCACAGACAAGATCCTGTGTTAGCCTTTCCTTTGCCAGGTCACTCTAGCCACTGTATGTAGAAGGACTACAGGACCCAGCCAGCCATACAAAGATGTGCTCAGGGAGAGGGAAGAGGCCACCAAAGCTAGAGGTAAAGATTTCACACAGTCTGCACTTTCAGTATCAGTGAGCTATCAGTATCACCCCCTAAAAGAGGGGCCACCACCCTCATAAGGAGACAAGTCACACACACAGCTACTCTACTATGCTAATCTATTATTATTATTATGATTATTAACTTTTATTCATATAGTGCCAATATAGTTACCAACACTGTAGATTTGATTAGAGCAGAGATGCAAGTCAAGCATCTTTTCACAGGAACAGACTATCATCAGGAGAAGAGAACCCTCTAAGAGCTTGGGGAACAGAGTATAGAATAGGTGGGGGGAGGGGGGATGGGACTGGCATGGTGTCAGGAATGGAAAAATGAGTAGACCAGACTAAAGAGGTGGGTTTTTTAAAGTGTTAGGAGCAAGTTCAATGGGAGAGAGTTCCATAGAGCAGGAGCAGCCCTAGAGAAGTTTTGAAGCTGCACATGTGAAGATGTCATGAGGAGGATCATAGGAGGAGCGGAGGGGACGGTTACGGGTATATTTATGTAGCAGGTTGAAGATGTAAGTGGGACAGGAGGTGTGGGGTGATTTAAAAACAAGGCACAGAACTTTGAATCTGATTCTCTGGACAATTGGAAGCCAGTGTAGATATCTGCAGAGAGGAGCAGCAGATGAGTGGTTAGAGAAGTAGATGAGTCTAGCAGCACCCTTACTGATGAATTGTTGGAAGAGTTGAGAGTCTATTTTGAGCAGTGGTTCTCAACCTCGACCCTCTGGGGTCAAACGACCATTTCACAGGAGTCGCCAATCTCACTGAATGCATCAGAGCTGCTGCTAACAAGCAGCACTGATTACCACAAGTGGATTGGGAAGTTAGAAGGGAGAGTAATACCCCCTCCTAACACTTGTGCAAATGATGTGTGGGAAGATATAATAGAGGGGACATTAAACTTATCTGATCGTGCTGGAAGTAATGCTGTGGAGTTTCGCTTCTGGTATTTGGAACACCAGCACTTCCGCATTCCAAATACAGGAAGTGACACTATACATAGGCCCTTCTGCATTCCAAATATAGGAAATGACTCTTTGTGACATGTGCCGTGAATCTAAAAAGGTTGAGAACCACTGACTTAGAGGAAGACCAGAGAGGATGATGTTGTAGTAGTCAAGCGAGAAGTGATGATGTTATGAGTGGGGATGTCATAAGTAGTTCAGATAAGGAGCAGAGGGGGCGGTTAGGGGTAAATTTATGGACCAGGTTAGAAAAATAATATATATTAATAATAATATATTAAAATAAATCTAATTCTATTACCTCGCTAAGATATCAGGAAAAGGTGTAGGATAAGTACATTTGATGTTGTAGAAGACACACAGAGCAGTAAATAAGAATATATCTTTTTTTATTAGACATATTGTCATATCATCAGATATAAGCATTATTGAAGCAACTTGGTTTTCATGTAAGGCCGAGGCTCCACTGAGGTTTATGTTGTAAACGCATGTTAGGGCTTGTGTACACTGCGTCTTTTTCCCCACAGTTGACATGCATGCGCCGCAGTGAAAAAAGATGCAGACAGGACACTTCCTATTCTGATGAATGGGGCAGTGATCACACTGCGTTATCTAAGCGGCACTGTTTTTAAATCGCGGAATGCCGCATCAATGAATGTGTCTGCAAGACGCAGCGGCCGACATGTCTTTGTTATGTTACATTAATGCCCTAGACCACAGGCAAACTGCCTGCAAGTTGGGGGAAATCTGCCGGCAAATCAGCCACATCTCAACTTTTTTCAAAAAGTAGTGGACACATGGCCTAAAAATCAAGCGTGTTAGGGGACGGTTTGTATGCGCTTTGGACGTGCTTTGCATGTGTCTTGGAGGCAACTTTTTTTCATAATTGATTTTAATGTAGTACTTGCGTCTAAAAACGCATCCAATGCGCACCCACTGTTTTCTATGGGTGCCTTATTTAGGATGTGTTTGCAGCGAGATGTGCTGCGTAAAATGCATTCAGCCACGTTTTCAAAACATAATGCGTTGTGCCGCAAGTGTGATGTGCCTGTGTGATGTTTCATTGAAAACAATGGGGGGCGTTTCGGGTGCATCTTAGGGGTGCACCTGAAATGCCCAAGTGGAGCCTTGGCCTAAGTTTAATATAGAAAATGAAAATAGCAAAGTATCAGCAAGCAGAAGTGATTAAACATATCTATGGACGTGCATGGAATGGTCGCTGTTGCATAAGATATGTCCCTGAAAAACCTTTGATTTAAAAGTCTTATAGTTTGAGGTTACAGCTACATGCTCGCTCACAATTTTTTTCTGTGAAGATTTAATTTAATTTAAGAATGACATCAACTTTTTTTAGTGGCTGACAGTGGATGTTTCCAGAGAAGGAGTGTTGGCAGCTTCACCTTGATGTTCTTGTTCAGACATCTGACTTTCTTCAGCAATTTCCGCAGTTTCAAACGTTTCATAAAATCTCTAGAAATAAGAGTCAAAGAGTTACAGCAGACATCTATACAGGATGAAAGTTTTTCTTTTTCCACAACTCCCCACATAGTGGTGGTGTATGGAGCCAACAATGTAAGAATGGTGTCGATGTCCCATTATTTATGGACCTGACTGTATATCAGAGCTTCGCCTACTGCTTTCTGGCAATAACATCAGGGTGTCTGCTTCAGGGGCAAGACTCAATGCTTTGAAGGGACATATATGACCCCCAGGCTGTAGTTTGAGGACCCATGGTCTATGGACTTCTTTTTGCTGATACAAAAATCACCTGGAGTATTTTGTATCAGCAGATTTTTTTGTACTTTTGTTCTTAAGTATTGCATGTATTGAACAAATAAAATATGTGCGAGGACAAGTGGCCCCTAGCAGATAGCAGTCAGCGTTTCAAGAGAACACTACAGGAAGGACATTAGGATTAGTCAGAGAGAAGGAAAGGAGAACTACATGATCTACTATATTGGGGTCGGGTGGGGGATCATTTTAAGCTCTGCTGAGTTTTTAATAATACAAGATTAAAGATATAATCAATGACTAAGAGGCAGAACCTGAAAGAATCATTAGACATATCGACGTACAGAGATGCCACTGGCTTCCTCCAGACAGGTAAGATACCCCGAGTTTAGAAATGTTTGTAAATAAACTCACCCCAAGCTAACACATGGCAACCACTCAAGAGATTAATAGATTTATTCATGGAAATACTGAAATAATATGAGTATATAACAAATATTTTATTCAAGACATGTCTGCTATTCAGCAAGTCCCACATTCTGCAGCTTCACATAGTTGCCTGTATCATAGTTGTCTGATGAGGTTTTTTTATACCTGAAGCCTTGTTAGAGGACTTTCTTTCTTACTTTTTGTCCAAACATCATTTCTGGACAGAAAGTAAAGGTCCCCATGCACGGGTCGATACCTGCTTGATTAATGAATGCTCAAGCGCAGTGTGATGATGTCATCCCACTGTGCTCAAGCATTTGTTAATTGAATGGCGAATCGACGTGCACCACTTTGTGCAATCCATTTCCGTTCAATACATTGGACGGGGGCCCTGGTCCCGATCCACAGTAATGACAATCAAGCAGGCATTTACCAACATGTTGGTTCCCTGTTCAATCGTGTTAGAAGAAAGGGAGTCTTCATTTGATAATCGATCACCGCGCATGGTGATCAATCGTTTGGGAATCTAATGAAAAATTTACCCATGTATGGGGACCTTAAAAGGGAATCAGAAAGATGAGCAAAGCTATTTCAAAGGCCACCTGGATATCTAGCCTTTTCACACATAGTTTGGATTCCCCAGGTTATTGCTATTCAGATCTGTTTTTTATTTCAGGATTGGTTACCACAGATGTCATATGGGGAAGTCATTATCCCTGTTTTATGTTATTCTATTTACAAATTTCTAGCAAGCAGTAATTAAGCTTTAAAATAGTGCTCTGTAGCTGCTGGCACTTTAGAGTAAAGCCTTGTCTCCACTACATCTTTTGCTATTCCTTCCTATTGTCTATACAGGCAATCATAGCCCATACCGCACCATCACAATGTGGGGCTGTAAATGGACAGGTCAGCTTGATTTAAAAAAAACTTCCCTGACCTTTTTCTGGAGGGATGTTTCAATACAAATAGCCTGCGCTAACACCAACGCGCACTAAAACATAATCAATACACGGGCCATCCACAGGATGGGCGTCACGCTGATGCCAAGTGTAGACATGGCCTAATGCACCCCCAGCAGACACAACGCAGCCTTAACGTCTTCTAAATGTAAACCCAGAGCTAAAGCTAGGCAAAGAGAATCAGCAATGGCCAACTGTTAAGAAAACAACATCAAGGTTTCTACTGTGAAATTTGTGGTTGGATTATTCCACAGTGCTTGGAGCTGTAGGTGCAAGTGATACATATTTCTAATGTTCATTTTCTTATTGTGTAATAAATGTGAAGGCTTGACAACAATTATATTACATGCCTACTGATTCCCTTTAGCAGAGACTAAAGTGATTTAGATTTTTTTAAATTTTTTGGCTTTTTTTCATGCCTGAAATTGGGGGAAAAAGTGCCTGCGTCTTATGGTCCGAATGCGTGACCACCCATGGTCGTCGTACCTTGGCTCCCTGCCTGCTCTCCTGTCAAGAAGATTAGCCAGGGAGGTGAAGGAGCTGTCAAATAGGAGCTCTGCCCACGGCTGGATCTTCCAACTGTACTCAATTGTTTATATCAGCAGAGCCCTGCTGATATAAGCAACACAGCAGAGAGATATAGATGAAAGATGCCAGCTGGCAGCTGGTGTGTGAGCTGCACTCACTGTGCAGCTTCCACACAGCCTAGAGGGGAGACATGCAAGCAGATTCCCCCGCGGCCCCCCTTCTTCCCTGTGCGTGAGGTAAATGACGATGTGCTGTGGAGTGTGCCCCTAGTGACATCTAATGGCTGAAATTTGGTACTGCAGGGTATTTTTCCCCCTATTGATTTGAACACAAATATTTATTTTGCTGGTTTTCCTGCTGGTCTAAAACTGGGTGCGTCTTATGGTCAGGTGCTCCTTATAGTCCGGTAATTTTAGGCAAAAAAAGCAAATTAATCTTTGCCTGTCCTGCTGGAAAGGGACACTGTACAATTAAACATGATCTAAACAAAAATCATTTAAAAATTCCTTACTTACCTCTGCTTGATGTCCAGTTCTAGAAAGTGGACAAACTACAATATTCACACTACCAGAGGACAGTGTGTCTGCTGTATTGTCTCCATCAGCGGCTGAGAGACCCGACAACACAAGTGCACTGGAAAAGCCCTTCTTTCCAAACAAAAGGCTTAATGTTGAATTTGTAGATGATGTGTGACCGGACTGCTGCAACTCTCGAGATTGCTCATTTATGTTTTTATTTGCATGAGGAAAGGGAGAGAGGGTGCAATTTGGTAGACAGTGTTGACTGGATGACAATCTTTTGGTCAAGTTGTAATCAGTTGTTGCATCACAACATGCATGACGTTTCTCTTTGTTTGCCCCAGAAAAGGCAGAAATCTGGTTTAAAGAAGAATGGGTGTGAGCAGATTTACTCTTCAATTTTCTTTTCCCTGTAAAACCAAAAATTATATAAATAATTATTTATGGGATTATATATATTTCTGCTTAATAAATATGACCATATAGAAACCATAAGTGTATTGGTACTCTGTCACTACTACCCTGTTTCCCAGAAAATAAGGCACCATTACATTTTTGCCTCACGCTGAAATATAAGGCATCCCCCAGAAAATAAGGCACCCCCTAAGATACAGTACTGCAACTCTGGACAGGGGGGATCAGACGGGGCAATCAAAATTATACAGGAGGATCAGAAGGGGTACTAAAATGGTAACCCCCCTCCCCTCTAAGTCTCCTGTGCAATTTTGCTTCCCCCCTATGATCCCTCTTATGACAAATTTTAGTGACCCCCCCCCCACCATGATACCCCAGTGCCCTATTTTTCATAGAAAAATAAGACATCCCCCGAAAAGAAGATGTAGGGCATCTTTGGGAGCAAAAACTTATATAAAACACTGTCTTAATGGTCTTTTTCATCATATCAGATGAAATAAAGATTTGTATTTCTAAACAAAACTATTGAAGTGAAAAATCAGCTTGAAGCTGCTCAGTCAGAATAGCTCTTTAAATGCCTATTTAGCATAATTTCTGAAATGTGCTCTTACTTCATGTCACAAAAGTGGACACAACAACAGTGTTTTTAGATTGAAAACTACCATACTGGAGAATTGGTCATACTGGCTAGTAAAAATGAAGGCTATGGTGTCAGCCTATCAGTCAGATAACAAATTGGTGGAAACTAGATTTTCTTTTGGGATTAAACCTTATATGTGGCTGAGGACAATTTCTCTATCCCCATGTGAAAGCACTGAATGCCTGGATGACCAACTACAAAACACGGTGGGGGAGTATTAGAATTACTTTGTACAAAATTACTTTGTTTTAATGGCTAAAAAGAGTGGCAAAAAAGAGAACAAAAGCAAAGTAAGTTTATACAGCCGGAAAGAGCAGTATTAAAGTGAACCTACATTGCCCTGAATAGATAAAGCACGGAAAATGGTTGTAATTTATATGGATAAATATCAATGTCCAACTAAAAACACAGGCTTACCTTGTGGTTGTAGACTTTTTATTTCCATACATTTGGCATCTGGATTTTCATTACAACCATTCTGAGAGTTTCCTAAACTTTGACTTGTATTGCTTTCTGAATAGCTGCTTACAGAGGATAAACTTTTGCCACATTCAGCCTCTTCAGGATTGCCTACGTTGTCATTTCCTCGGTCATTCTCTTTTCGTATTCTAGATCAAAGGTCAATAATAAGCTAAACAGTAAAAACAATTACCGGTATACGTTTTTGAATTAATAATTTACAAAGTGCTTTTTAAAATCCAACAAACAAGGTGATGTCAACTAGGATTTATCAGTTGCTGTATGAGTGCTCCAAAGACTAGTGTGTCATTTGTCACATTCAAATAAATTAGGTTAAGATTTTTTTGTTGTTTGGGGAAGAGGGAGAAGTATTAGAATCCCTAACAAATTTTATTGATGTTTGTTAGCTGTGAATATTCTCATTATTTGTCATTCAGTCTGCAGTCAGCATGAAAAAAGATACGGAGAATTCTTTACAAGAGAATACGTTGGGGGGAGATTTTCCAACACCTTGTCTGGTAACAAGAGGGTAATTTGCATTCCTTTGTAGATATTTCCTCTCAATTCATGTTTAGACTGTGGGGCGGAAAGCAAAATCTCAGCAAGAGTACACAGTCAGCAAGCTGAAGAAAATAAACACCGTTCACTGGGCTCATTAGCCCATCCTATACTCTATGCAACGCTGAAAACCAAAACCAACAAACCTAGTTCTGCATTTTCTCTAAGACTCTGTGTAAAGGATACATGGACCTTAATAAAGAGTCTCACAAATGTTGTCATTCGGATGTTCCCTCCCATGGATTGATGGACAGATCAACTATCTGCAGGTCTCTGTATGTGAGCGGGCAATCCGTCTGATCTCATACAGAGCTGTGACAGCATTCAAAATATAAGAAGCACTAGTTTTTTCCACCCAATTTTGGAGGGAAAAAGTATTTCTTATAGCCTGGAAAATACAGTAAGTATTATATGTTCCAGACTATAGTATTTGAATGAATTCTATAAACTACTTTAAGCTCACATACTTGCATAGGAAGCTACTCGGCTGCGTTGTCTGCTATTAAGCTAACAGCAGCTAATAACTTTCTTCTCCATCCCACTTCTCTTTAAGTGCCCAAGATCCTACCTCAACCTCTCTACAAACTGGAAACGTCTGTGTATTTCCTTATGTGATTGGTCAGCCATGTTATAGGTGAGGCACTAGGCATCTCCATGGCACTGCTGAGATAATATAAATGTTTTAACAAATAAAGTAAAGAAGCCAGAAGAGGAAAGGGTTTTATGTTATGGGTATGTAAAAAGTACACATATTTTATATACTGAGTTGAGTCCCCTTCGGCTTATACTTAAGTCAGGGTCCCTCCAGACTAGTACCCGCCAACCTGTGTGACCAACCGTGTTCAGCGAACACCCACACAAAGCCCATGTCTGTGCATGTCCGCACAGAGACCTGGGATCCTCACCAGATCAGAGATGCTGGGCTCTGTGTGGGTGTTCGCGGGTCACTTTGGCATGACAAAGTGACAACTACAGGTGTATGACAAAGTGAAAACTACAGGTACGAGTATAGTAAATAGAGTTAAAAATATACACAGCATGGTACTATTTTTACCCTACTGGTAGATGCCTGGGGCAAGGCTGCTGTATTTCCCACCCTAGGCTTATACTAGAGGCAATAAGCTTTCCCAGTTGCTGTTGACAAAATTAGGTAGCTCTCATTATATTCTGGTCAGCTTAAACTCAAGTATATACAGTACAAAACTTCTGCCTTGCTCCCAGCTCTTTCCTCTATTTCTTCAGCTGTGGACAGTTTTTTGGTGTCCTGTTTTACATTGTGAGATTAAAAGATATTCTGGGGATGAGAACAGAGACTGCAAGCTCAGTCCAAAGCACTGGATAGAAAGATGTAGGGGATCAAGGAAAGGGTAGTAAAAATACCATTGCACTATATGTTATGCTTATCCATTATTCATATGCATGTAGGCTGACTGGACAATGGAAAGTGAGTATATAGTGGAGATGTGATGAGTTTTAAATTTCTGCCCCCCCCCCCCCATGTTTTATGTATCATGTTTTTAGCTCAAAGGTGTGATAGGATATGGATATTGAATGTTTAACCTTCTTATGGAAAAAAAAATTAGAAACCACCATGACCCTTTTTCCCATAGTCTCCAATAAAGAAAAATATTTCCCCATGGTGATAATTGCTCCTTACTTCCTTTTCCAGTAACAACAGGAAGTGAGAGAAAACATTTATTCACGATCTATCCCAGTGAGAAGGTACTTGGATGGGAAGTGTGAGTGAATCTCCTCAAAAGATAGATAAATAAGCACAGAAAGTTGTAAAAACCAGATTATCTATCCCTAAAGCAGGCCATAGACACTTAGATTTCCCTGAGATCATTTTGTTATAGGATCAGGACATGGGATTGAGTCTTCGATCATAAGTCGTACATTGATTGAAAAGTACACCGTTTCGGGACGTAAGTAAAGATCGGCTACATAAAAAAATGTGATTGGAAATTATGGAAGTGGACAAGGCCTGCATGGGTCGAAAGAAATGATTCCATGTCTCTAATTTTCCTCGATTGCAGATCATTTGGCGATTTCGTGTCATTCGGTCGATCACACACTTTATGCATGCATGGATTTGTGATTGATCGATCGGCCAGAAATCGTACAAAAAATCGAGACGTCTATAGCCAGCTTTATTCACACTATTTAAAGTTAGAAGAAAGTTTTGTTCTCCCAAGATACCTAAAAATTTACCTCACCTCTAATATCATTCAGAAATAAAACACATTTGACTTTCGGGAGCAGATTTAATTTGATTAAAAGTGGCATGTTCCTGTCCTTTCTATTAAGTTTCATATGCTAAATATTTCAATTTTAAAAGCATTAGTTAAATCCCCTCACACCATTTGTAAGGTTATATAGAGGAGAAAAGACATAGGAGAGGAATAGTGCAATTAATTTTGCCCTTCACAGTTTCATTCACGGGTCCCATTTTACATACTGTTCGGTGAAATTTTATTTGATCATTTAAAAATCATATTTCTTTCCGTTGTCATGGTGAAAAGAATAAAAAGATTCATGTTACTATAATAAACACTCCAGGCTTATTTTTTAAAAAGGACAAAAGAAAGGGTCATCTTATATGCATGATTTCTAAGAAGGACAAGTTTTGTCAGCGCCTAAATCATATACTTAAAGCACTGTTCTGCAGATTATTAACAAGTTTAACTCTGTTATTAACATATTAACTCTGTTTTATCATTCCTATCCATCCCATTATGCTTCTACCACTAGTTTACCAGTTGGCCACATGATGTTCTGTCTGGACTCTCTTTTTCTTTTCTACTTTGGTATCAGTGTTCATCAAAAATCTGATGATGCACCCCCATTGGTTGTGTCCATGCCAGCCTGGATCCAAAAGTAGAGGATTTAATTATTCGTTAACTTACTGGATTTGCTGGTTGTAATAAGCAACCTTAAAATGTGCACCAGGCACTTTCTGAATTGTGGTAGCTACCTTAGACGAATCTATAGAGCCCTGTATGTAGCCACTTGTCACAGATCACTGTGTCACCCAGCCATCTGTAACTGCAGATGTGCCTTCTACCAGCTCTGCTGTTTCTCTTCCCAAACCAGATCAGCTTCCTCTGCTGGTGATGGAGATTGTGGCACTTGATGTGGCTCCTGCTTTCTCTACTTGGCTATATCTGTTAGCACTTATTATCACTCTATCCTTTACAATCAAGTCACCTGACCATGTATTTAAGAAAGCCTCAGGCAACAGGAAGTTCAAGCAAAGAAATCTTCCAGTCTTTGGCTCTGATCATATAAGTCTGATATATTGTTACTGACCCCTGGACCGCTTTGACTACCCTGTTTGCCGCCTGCCCCAACTTATTGCCTGCCCTCTGACCTCACCTCTGCCTGCTGTTTCTGTGCCTCGCCCTGGAATTTTTGCTGTCTGCTGCTACCAGTTATTGTCGTTAAAGACCGTAACCTTGGGCTCCTTAGACTCTGCGCTTTGCCTTACACTTGTCTGGGGGCACCGTGGGTTCACTGATCCTGTGGTTCACCCATGACATCCCTGTTGTGTATGAACCATGCATCACATTTTCACGGATATGCTGGAAGTACCATATTGCAGGTGGCTCTTCCCTTTCCCTTTGACAATGTATGTGAGCTGGGCTCAAGCTGCCCAGTTCACATACAGAAAGCAGACAGACAAAGGAAAGATCCACCCTGCCTTTTTAAACACACTGCAGTAGAGGAAGGAAGATCCACTCGCTTTACTCTGCTGTGTGTATAAGCTGGGCTCCAGCTGTCTAACTAACATACAGAAGCTCTGCTGGTCACTGCCTCTTTGAACCTGTCAGAGCACGGAGCTCCGACCAGTAGAGCAGCAGTAAACCAAAGTATTTTTAAGGAATTTACTGCTGTATAATGGTCCAAAAAGTTAAGGAAGGGATCCATTGCACAGACAGATGTGCTTGCTCCCCAAAGAATGGTGAAACAGTGGCACAAGAAGATAGAGTAATGAACATTAAATAAAGATAAAAAAGGGTTTGTTTGTTTGTTTTTTAGTAAATTTTCTATGTGGACAAGCACTAAGAATGAAATAATGGTTTAGAAAATTGGGTGAAAACAAACAATAATGTATTGCTTTGGTCAGTGGAAGCCCTAAAAAGAAAGCTTTTAAGACATTTTCAAACACAATGTTTTTTAACCAATGTTATAAATGAATCCAGCTCTATATAGTTCAAACTGTTCCAAGTACAAGATCAATATCATGATTTCATGTTCCAGATTTCCAGAGGTAAATTACATTTTCAAAATGATTTCAAAGCAAACAAGTCACTTGAGAACAGTTGGAACAGTACAGGGAAGAGTAGCCTCTGAAAATGACTAAAGTCATATTTAAAGCACACAGGACACACACAGGCCTCACAAAACATTGTATGTAAAAAAATATATATTGTATTACTTACACTCGCCATTTTGTTTGAAACAATGTTGTAATATGGCCAACATCAACTGGTCCAGCCAATAACTTATTGAGTTGCTCATGCATTCCCAAGTAGGAGATGGTTATAGGAGAAACATATATTGGGTAACCCAGAGGCTGATCACAGGATGAATTGATTAGATTTCTTAATACATGTTTGTTATTCTGGATGCTGCCCCGTTCATGATCACGGTTACGCAGGAAAATTAATTCCTGTTGTTGTCCAGCCCAGAGCCCTCTAACACATTCCTTGTTGACCTGAAATACAGAATGAAATAATACTTTATAAACAGATGTACCATATTTTTTTTGGACTATGAGACACACTTTTTCCCCTTTAAAATCAATGGGAAAATGTCTTCTGGTCAGCATGTGTACAAAAAAATACATTGCTATCAAAATAACATCAACTAACTCAGCTATTACTGTTGTGACCTCAGTCTGTTGTTGTGAATATATCATGTGATACGCTCATAATTACCTTTACATTTTTCATTGCATTTGTTCAGCCTTATTATATAACTATAAGTGATGAGCAGTATAGGAAATGTTCAAATTTGCCTCATTTCGCGAATTTTACTAATATTCAATCCAATATTCTTAAATTTGAATATTCGCTGTATGACCATGCATTGCAAAAATATCAACACAATTGTAAAAATAATATTCACATTGTGAAAATCTTCGAAAAGTGAATATTATTTTCACAATTCATGGCCATATTAGGAATATTCAAAATTGCGAATATCCGCAAGATATTCGTGAATTGCCAATATTTGACATTTGAATATTCAAGCTCAACACTAATAACTATACTTCTGCACTTAATTAGGTAAAACTATTTGGTACTTGGTAGGTTCTCCTTCCCTTTTGACCCCAGAACAGTCTGAGTTATGTGAAACATTAACTCAAAAGATTTCTGAAAATGTCTCTTAGGACTTATCCATAGTAAAAAATATCAAACAATTTATTGTTTATTCATAAGCCACACATGCGGAGGCCATTCCTTTCTATTTATCCTTCCTAGCAGTTGAGACTAACACAGTTCATTCAGTGTTTGGGTTCGTTTCTGCACCTGCAGAAAGCCACAGCAATTCTCTAAATGCTGCAGCATTTCTGAGGTTTCGGCACCACCCTGATCGCTTCATGGTAATGTGGATCTGGGCATGTGAATGGAGGTGCGTCTTTTTTGTTCCATTTTCATCACCTTTGGTAGATCAATCAATTTGCAAATTATCGATTTTTTACCACCTTTAGCTGCATTTCCATTTCATAATAAAACAAACATTCTATATAGATCAAAAAACCTGAAGTGATCTAAGTGAAGTAAAGAGTATATGTTGTCAAATTATTTTTAGATTTCCTCAGTGACAAGTCTTACAATATATGTGAAAATAACACTCGAAGAACGAATGGAAGACATTACCTTTATAACTTTAAAGCTGAGATAACTTTTCTGAAGCATTATCACACTATAGTCATCATTTCCTTCATCTATGACATGTCTTAGTGTGAGAAGCTCTTCTTTGTTAGAAAGTATTGCAGCCCTCCATGCAGGATCCTTTTCATCACAAATCACAATCTTTTCTTCAAATACCCTAATTGCATCAAAAAGTGCAGGGTGGTCTTCATATTCTTCTGGACAAGCAAACTGGCTCTGTGAGCAAGGAAAGGACCATATATTAGCAATATGTTCATGTTTAGTTTTTACATGTTTTCTATAAGGAGCAAATTTTATACAAGAGAGGTATACATAGTATAAATAGATAGCTAGATAGAAGTATTGATCTCAGTCAATATGTGATAATTAGCTACCTGTCCAAGATCCTATTTAGAATGTAAAATGGGATTCCCTGCTGAGATGAGTTAAAGTCAGGGCCGTTTGTAACACTGTCCTAGGGGCCCCCAATGGTCCTCTGTGCTCTACCCCGCACACATATTCCACATGCTGATCACTACTGACAGCGCAACTATAGCACCGAGCCACCCAACCCCCGCTCAACAACTCATCAGGAGGGGCCTGGCTATAACTTTGCATGGGCCCATGAAAGGCTAGAAACGGGCCTGGTTAAACGTAAACTTAAAAAATAACAGCAAATAAACAAAGTCTATGTTAACAATGCAGAGAGGCTGCATTGCCTATGACATTTTTTATTTTGCATTTCGTTTTGCTCTAACCTCCCTAGCCTGATTTCCATACCAAAAGTGCACCATAAACCTTAATGGATTTTTTTTTATGTTGTAGGTCTGTAACTTCACAAAATGTTTGAAACACACAATTATGTAAAAAAAATGTGTTATATGTTTAAAAAAATAAAAATAATAATAAAAGGTATTAATTGAATGATACAATCTCTTAAATAATTATTCTGTATGATAGATAGAACAGTATGCATTTATATTTGTTAATTGTTTATAATTAAAAAAAATATTCATTTGGAAATGTGTTTTTTTTACTTTACTTTAAGCTCCTGATCCTGGAAGTAGTTTGCCAAACTACTAAATGATGAATGGCATCAGTTAGGCTTAGGCTACATTGCATTAAAAAATCTTAGCCAAAGGATTTTAGTGCAGTGCACAAGCCCGGCACTGATGGCAATGGGCTATGACACTGCTGTCTACACATCCCTGGGAACGTTAGTCATACTGTCAATAGACACGTCACACTATGACTAACCAGCCCAGGCTTTTTTCTAGCTCCTGTCAATGTCTTTTGAAATTTGTAATATATGTGTCCTAGTGAAGTGGTTTTCAATACACTAAAATACACAGTAGAGCACATACTTGGTGGAGCTTCAAAGACATCCGAATAGCTGGAGCAATAACAGTGTGTAACAAGTCCATATCCACAAATACCCATTCTTCTTCTTTAGATATTCGATAATGTCCTTTAAATAGGGTATGAAGGCCATGGAGAAATGAATCCAAGCTGAAAAAGTAGTGGCCAAACCATATTACATTAGGTTAGCTAGTATGCAAATATAGTTTTTTTAACCAAAGAACTCAGGATATTAAGAGAATCATAACATTTAATGCGCTGTTTAGGCAGCAGATATTATTTTTAATAAGTTTAATAAATTTTTACTGAGACTTTGTGAAAGTATCAAATTCAGTTCCTAGCTGGGCTTAAAAAGTAAAGCTATGCGGTCATTGATCATACTCAGAACAAAGGTTACAAAACAATGTCCAATCAGTTGGCAGTGGTAGAATTCTGTGTAGTTCAGTCTGTGATAGAGTATTAGGTAGACCACGAACAGTGTCCCAACAACAGAACATATACAATATTTACTTAAATAAGCAACCCTTTACAATTCTGTGTAAATATTGTCAGGAAAAAGAATTTAATAAAAGCAGTTGACCCAAAGACAGTAATTGACAACTAGAAAGATCATACAGGTAACTAAAGTTAGAATGCTTCATAAACCCTAACATGGATCAATTGAAAAAGTATGCTCAGAACCTTTGCAAATCTTCCTTTTTTACAGGAAATCCACTTTAAAGGAAATTATGCCAAAGACTTTGGTCTGTATTTTAATTTGCAGAAATATTTCAATTCTGAAACTACCTGCACAGAACTAAAATATAATATGTATTTAATATTTTTTTTAAATAACACAACAACAGTAGTTTACCATGTTAGCAATCCCTTGTTGTAGGACATTTAGTGGGGGGGGGGGGGGGGGGCAGGGCCCCTAATGTTTTGTAAAGGGGACCAGATTTGATGGGGTAAAAATGTGTGGGGGCCATTGAGACTGGCATTCATTGACCCATTAACATTAAATGAAATGCAAATTCACTACAATATTTTTCACACTTGATGAATGGATTATAGGAAAAAAAATCAGTGCATCTTATACTGGAAATGCGTAACCACATACAGAGGTCTGCAGAGCAGAGCCAATAAATGTATGTGAGCAACCAGCTCCAGCCCACTAACTGAGCGGGCTGAAGTTGCCGGCTCACATAGAGAGATCTGTGGAAACAGGAGGCAGGAAGGCATATGACAGCATCCCCACCTCCTTTAATCCATGAAGCTTAGACCAGCAGAGTAGCAGGACCGGGATGAGAACCTCCGCTCTATAGGGTGCGTCCTATTCAGTGGAGCATATTATAGAAATAAAGATGATCCACCGAATAGGTACACCATTGGGACAGATCTCTTCATTCACACATACTCGGCATCATGGACGTTATCAGGCCGATTTTTTCGTGAGCGTTAAACTTTAACATTTCTTAAATTTTCTTTTTAAAAGAAAAGCTACCTGAAAGACAAGTGATGTGTTGCTGCTGCCAAAAGTCTTCTACCCAAAATGCAAAGTCCAAAGCAAATAGTCACCAAAAAAGAGTCTTCATCGCACTCCATTTTCTAAAACAATTTACAACCAATACGTTATTTAACAAAGTGCAAAACCAGATAACATGCAAAATGTAAAGAGTAAACTACCGTAGGTGAATAATATCTTATAAATCATTCACATTAGATTTTGACCAAAAAAAAGAAGTAATAAGGTCTATAAAATTGCAGAGCCGCTAATTTGAAACATCATGGTTTTAACAACTACATTTCCATTTCAAATTGTAAAAGTTTAAATGAATCACTGTACAGCATGTTCTTTTATCTGATTTGGGGTTTGGCAGACTTTTTTTCTTGGTAGTTTGCCCATTCAAAAAACAAAATTTAGGTTTTCCCTGCAATAATGGCTAGATACTCTGTAAGGTTTAAAGGATATAGATCATGACGCTTTTCCAGGTGAATATAGTGAATGTTGACCCTTCTGTTTAGCAATTTATCTAATTAGTTAAAAATGTATTCAATTTGTAAAATTGGGCATAGAAGGCACAATGATGTTGATGGCGTCATTACGCATGGCTGGCTGTTCCGAGAATTGGCGTGCACTTTGTGTGCTGTCATATAGTTTGGAAGGGGACACTGGTCACCATTCAAAGTAATACAAGTAAAGTAAAAAAAAAAGTAAAGTAAAAATGCACATGAACATTCTTTGGCCAATCGATCTTTGTAGAGCACAGGATCTTTCCAGGTGGATGGCTTCGAATTTTGCCTGATCGATTGCCGCAACTGCGCATCGTGGTTGATCTGCCGTAAAATCGCCAGCGGATTGAATTGTTTATGGCCGACTTTAAGGATGCGTTAAATGTGCCAGATAATCCATATAATTAGAACTTTAAAGCTGGCCATACATGACTCGATTCCTCTGAGATCATTGTGTGATCGATTGCAGAGTGGTTGCGCAAGAATCGGCAAATGATCACACACCAATCTTTCTGAAAATTGATGGGGCAATTGAATCCTGGACGATCGGATCTCTGTTTGAACAAAATTTTCTTTGAGCCGGACCGATTGCTCCAGGTGGGCTGTGTCCGATTTCCAAATGGCCGATCGTCATAAACTCGCACAAACACAAACAAAAAATCGAGCCGTATATGCCCTGGCTTTAAACTGTACTGAAACTAAGTATTGTTACAATCATTCTGTTTGTATGGAAAGTCAAAATTAGTAAGTTATGTTAGTTATTGTTATATTTTATTAAGTTTTATCAAACACATAGAAAAACATGAAAGTGTACAATTCTTCATTCACCATACCTTTGTATTTTGTTTAGCACAGTACTGAATCCAGTCCAGATAAACACTGCAGAAGCTGGCTCTTGTAATACCTTGCAGACATGGAATGTAGTCTTCATCTATGTTAATATTGAACATTGTGTGATCATTTTCTACATGATCCCACTTTGTATATGATTGTAAAGCTTTCTGCATATTTTCATCATTAAGCCAATGAAGAAGCTTCTGTGAACTTGTTGTAAAGTATATTATACTCTGTGGACAAATACAGTTATAGACCTCAATACTTTGATACATTAAAATAGATATGCAACTCTGTAAATCTAAAAGAACTTAAGCAAATTTGAGTCCAGCTATTTGTCCAAACTGTATAACTGAATAACTGCATGACATATACTGTGTGCTAATATTATCTTTTTAACAGACTTATGTACTTGTAAATAATCTCAGAAGAGTCTAAGGTCCCATTCACACTTTCGTTGGTAAAAGTGTCATTTAATGCTCTCCAAGCCCCCTCCAGTAGCTGTAAGCATTAATGATACGTTCATCATGCTTATAAAAGGCAGGCTTTTGTTTAACTTTCTGGGCGTTATGCCTAAAGCCAGTGCAGTCACAGTTTGTTCTTAAAGCAAAGAGGAGGGGAGTGGCGCCATAGACCTCCATGTTAATGGAGGGGGGCATCACTTTTCCTGGCCCACATGTGTAGAGGTGAGGGCGGGGAAGCACAGCAGAGTACAGTGTACTATGCCACGATCTTCCAATTTCACACCAGCAGTACAGATGAACTGACGCTATCAAAGGCAAAGAGCCATACAAGGTAGAGACTAATCTGGACACCTGGCCAATCCCAATAAACAGCTAATCTCCAACAGATACCCATACAGGGTTTCAAAATGGATCTACAGATCAAAAAGGGGAGCTGGGGACTGCACCATCCAAAACTCACCACTGGGTGGCAGTAATGCAGCTCTACCCTCTCCTCTGTGCAGGTAAGAGCCTTGTAATGGCCTGGAACCTACAACCCCCTTGGCAGTCATCCCTGTATATTTTAAATGCAATGGCCATTTGGATCATTTATATGAAAAAAAAATTCAAAAAGTTTAAGAAAGCAATAGAACATTAAAAAGAACTCATACCTTTATGTAATATCTGATGAGAATCTTTCGAAGATCGAATACCTGAAACAGATTTGTTGCATTACTATAAATGACATTATAGCCTTCAAGTATATATTGGCCTCTAACCACTTCCCATGTCAGCCATCTTAGGTTGAATGCTGAATTACATGAAAGGACATGTGACAAATGACCAGGCTGAAAGCAGCAACATCCTTGATTGACGTCGTAACCTTCAGTTATGGCTTCCACTTCACGTTGATGGCAGTAAGTTCCTTTACAAATTACATGGACATAAATGTGGTTAGTTTTAAAAATGATTATTATTTTTTTATTCTACCGTATTTTGTAGCAAGACATGATTGCTTTAAAATGCTGAAGATGTCATGTTCTTGAACAATTGACATTTACATTACATTGAAATTTTCAAAATAACATGGTGGTAGAAATCAGGTCCCTGTGTTAGGGTCCCCATACACCTTCAGATTTCTCTGTCAGATTTCCTTTAGATCTCCTTTTGTTTTACCAAAACCATGTAATATGAGGGACTTTCTAAACAATCAAGTCTACCTGTGTTTAACCTCCTTAGTGTTCATGACGAGCCCATCTCGTCCAGAGTTTGTGTGAAGCCGCATATCCCCGGGAAGCTACGGTGATGCTGCTTCCAGCCGTAGCATTTCCGGGGTTCACTGATCGCGTTGCGGTGACACGGAAGGGGGCGAGGGTGAGCAGTGCCATAGACCTCCATGTTAATGGAGGGGCCTCTGCTTTCCAGCCCTCCCAGCTGGTGTCATGAATGACACTGGCTGTGTGGAGAGGGGAGGGAGGAAATTGCAGGCAGTGTACCTCGTACACTGCTGCCATTGCCTGTACCACACTGTTAAAAACGGTGCGGTACAGGCAGTGCGCTAGGGAGGTTAATAACAGAGGACCCTATACTACATAGTTGTTGTTAGATCTAAAGGACATCTGACAGAGAGATCTAAAGGTGTATTGCCAGCTTTAGCAATGTGCTTAAAAATGGTTACAACTGGATGAGTGGTATAACCTCTTCAACATTACGGAACAGGTCACATTGAGTTTGGCTTCAGACAAGCATCTCAAATCTAAGGCAATGCTCTAAGAGTTTCTTAGAGCATAACAATTGTACTTTTTTACATATTTACCTTAATATATAATATGTCATATCCTAATGTGTGCTGATAACTGACAGCACTGGGTCAATTCTGGTGCTTTTTGGACTGCACACCTACCGTATTTTACATAATGTAAGGCACACCAGGCCATAAGACGCACCCAAGAGTTTTGGAGAAACTCCAAAATGTTCCAGCAAAGTAGGCAGTACAGCATCATCCATGATTTACTCTATATTTCTCCAGCCAAAATGTCAGTACTAGGAAGTAGAGCACAGTTTCAGCAGAACTGTGCAGAGTTAAAACTTTAGCATGTGTCTATACAATAGCAGTACCTATTCTCTGAACACACCGACCAGGTAATGGAGACACACATTTAACAATCTGGCACTTACAACTTAGCCATGAGCACCATTAACTTATGGGAGTCTGTATCACATACCGTGTATACTTGAATATAAGCCAATTTTTTCAGCACCTGAAATGTGCTCAAAAAATAAAATTTTGCTTATATTCAGGTCAAAAAATGTAAACCGCTGCACTTTGTAGGTGGACTTTATGAGTGAATTGCAAAGCCCCCAAACATGCTATCATCACCAAATTTGCTGAAGATGTAGAGAAGGGTAGTGGGGATATTTGAAAAAAATATGATTGTAGTTTTTGCATAAATTTGGTTCAAAATCAAGTCAAATTTGAAACTTTTTTGTGCAAAAACTTGATATGCTAGGGCAATACAAACAATTTCAATGTTCCTACATCCCGTCTCTACATCTGCAGCACTTCTAGCGATGATATCATGTTCAGGGGCTTTGTAATTAAAAGTTTACTGAATTAAATAATAACATCTCCAAACAAAAGCACATTTGCTGTGTGTTTCTGAGCCTTAGCTGCTGCTTTCCCCCTCTCATTTCCCCTCTCAAGTCATTCAGTTTTTCCAGATTTTCCTTCTAAAATTCCAGATTTTCCTTCTAAAATTAGGTACCTCAGCTTATGTTCGGGTCGGCTTATATTCGAGTATATACGGTAATTTTTTTTTTTTTATATTGCAATGCAGAATCTTAATGTAAATACACAACTCATGCTATGTAAATAGACTCAATTCACCCAGCTGGTTGGTCAGTGTGTTCAGAGAATGGGAACTGATAGATAATACAGCTAAAATCTCCCTTTGGGTAGTACCTTTTGGTTTGTTTGGAGGGAATGGACCATATTTCAGTCTCCTGTGATGAAGAGCTATTGCTCCCAGGACTACAGTAAAACAACCATATTCAGACAATAAGACACTTTCCCATTGATTTTAATAGTACAATGTCTGACTGCATGTTTATCTCTGTGAGCTAAGTAACATGTTGCATTTGTGTATATAAGGTATATAAATCAAGGTGTGATGTGTTCATTTGATCTTCTTACCTTTAAACTCAAGTCCACGGAGCTGAAAAGTAATGAAACCATTTCCAATTTCAACCAAGTGCACTAGTGCATTTAGATAATCGGATGCTAAAATGAAGCAGTCACCAGAAGAATAATTTCCCCATCGTCCCAAGATCAAGTCTCCACACAAAGAATGTTGAAGAGATCTTGTAAGGTGCTCATAAAAAATTGAATTTAAATTGTTGTCATCGTTTCCTGAATGCAATATGCAATAAAAAGGGTAAAAAAATATATGCAATGTGTTATCTATCAACTTTAGTATTAAACATTATGAAAGAAAACAATCCATTAGTTGGAAAAGGCATGCACACAGAAATACAACAATACATTTAGTTGTAGTATTTTAAGAACACAATCAACTGACGTCATACTTTAAAAATGGACTGCTGTGGTAGTTGGCCACTGTGGTAGTTGGCCAAACTGTTACTATAAACATTTGCTATGTATATGAAAAACTACTTTTGAATTAGATGGCATGTATGGGTCTGCTCTTAAATCTAACACAAAAATTGAGCAGCATACCCAGTGAAAAAATACCATGTTCAGGGGTTTTGCAATTTGCTCACAAATTACACCTGTGACATGCCAGTTGACGCGAGTATAAGCTGAATTTCAGTACATTTGGGGTGCTTATATTGCACTTTATATGGTAATACTTTAAAGTAGGGCATTAATGACATAAGATTAAAGTTGTAGTTGAGCCGACTAGTTGTTTCATGACGCCACACAGACGTAGCAGAGGGACACAAGTGTCCAACAATATATATACAGTATCTATATATATATATATATATATATATATATACCGTATGTATATTTAGATGCAAAACAAAAAGCAGCAAAGACACACAGAGTGAGTGAGCGAGTCAACACTATGTACTATACACTGTGGATCACAGAGCACATTGTCATTATAAAATAAATAGAACGGTAAACCTACTCAATGTGCTCTGTATCACCCATGTTATCTTGCAGATACCGTTTCATATGGACGCTCATAATGGTAATATTTTAATGGAAGATGTGCAGGTCACCATGCGGTATGACTATTAAATGATAATTAAATATTTTAAATAGGAATGGAGACTACCATGTCACTCATTGGTAGGTGTGTGTTTAAACTGTCAACATATATTTATTAAAAGCTGCCTAAATAAGTTCATGTTGCAACCTTGGGGGTTAATGTAATGAATGAACATACTGTATATTGATTTATAAAGTGAGTGATACAGCACATAAAATATATTAAATGCCAAGTCCACAGTACAAAAAATTTTCTATTGTACATAAATGATACCAAAGAAAAAAATTATTTTACAAAATAAAGTATTGACATATTAAGAATTAGGCATTTACCTGGATCTTTATCAATTTGCTGTTGTAGTCTTGTATTTAGGTTGTCCAGTCTCACTGTACTGAGAACACACAAATGACATTATGAATATTGTGTTTTTTATTAATAATCATAAAGTAATTTTTGTAATGCAAGCTTATGAATGAGAGAATCAGGTCATCTATTAGTATTCAATATGCCGGATCTAATCTGAAAGTGCTAGACTATTATAAAAGAAATTGTAGGGGCAGAGTTCCAATAGGTTACCCCTTATGCTGAGCCCGAAACCAAAAATAAATTTGACAAAAATCTAGAGGTGCACCGATTGCAAATTTCTTGGCCGATTCCGATTTCCGATTTTACAGTAAACGTGACCTGCCGATTCTGATTTTTGCCGATTCCGATTTTTTTGTTTTGTTTTGTAAATCACGGCCAATGTCCATTAC
>CM070035.1:130129618-130146539 GCA_036250615.1 Ptychadena robeensis
CCCCCCCCCCCCCAATGTGCAGCACCCCCCCAAAAAAAATCTGCTGTTGATGGGGCACATCATAGCCTGCTATATGTTATATCAGGGATCATTTGACGCAGCCATTGAAAACTAACACAATGCGTTTGTTGTTTTTCTGGCATGTACTGTACACGTCATACCCATTGGGTGTCATGGACACATAACTCTGAGAATATTTAACTTTTCATGACTTCTGTGTCAGAGGCTCTTATTTCTTTTAAAAATAATTGGTATTACCATGTAGGTTTTATGCCTGTAGCATTGTTGTTTTGTCTGTATACCTAAGGAGACTATGGCTTTCTCTGTAAAAAATGAATGGTTATGTTCAGCTTTACTAAAATAATTCCCTGTGGTTTTCAATGAAGCACTCTGACTATTAAAAATAACAGCACTCCACATTCATTTTGTACCTACCAAGAACTTCTCTCTGTTTATATTCTTTGTTTTGTAGAACTGGCTGAGAAATCCATAGCCAAGGATGATGTTTTCGAAGCTGAGGAATTACATAGTGTGCCAGGACACCCACTAGTAGTGTTAAGGCAAGTAACACAATACTAAGAAATGGCTGCAAAAAGAAAATGAAATAGTTGTTTATATACATCATTCCTCTAAGCTTAACTCCAAAGCTTGAACTGGGTATATCAGGTTTTATTCTGTCACTTGGCTTCATAATAAATAGGTGGAGCAGCTGTCACTGGGGCAAAGTGAGATGTACAAACACAGTCAGATGTTCTAACAGTTTGCCACTTTTTTTCTTTTTGCTTGTATTTCTGTTGTTAACATTTACATCACATTTTTTCCTAACCAAACAACAGTGAAAACATTTCTTCAGATTCCTTACCCAATCCAACACATATGTATATATTTTGGCATTATGGGCATTAATAGCTCAGTTCTGGCCAAAACATATTAATAGAATGATTATAATACACCATAACTACACAAAAAATAAGTCACCACCTGGATTTAACAAATAGGTACGAGCCTTCTATGGGATAAATCTGGGGTTGCTGCCGTTGGTCAGGTCTAGGTTCAGCAACTGTATGTGCTCCAAAAATGAGGTCAGCTGACTACCTGAATATACTGAATGACCAGGTTATTCCATCAATGGATTTTTTCTTCCCTGATGGTGTGGGCATATTTTAAGATGACAATGCCAGGATTCATCTGGCTCAAATTGTGAAAGAGTGATTCAGGGAGCATGAGACATCATTTTTACACGAATTGGCCACCACAGTCCAGACCTCAACCCCATTGAGAATCTTTGGGATGTGCTGGGGAAGGCTTTGCACAGCGGTCAGACTCTACTATCATCAATGCAAGATCTTGGTGAAAAATTATTGCAACACTGGATGGTTTTTTTTTTGGTGACTTTTTTTTGGACAGAAAGTGTATATATTTATTGTCCGTCTACATTTATTGCTTAAGTTTGTTCGTCTATTTTACAAACATGTTTCAATACATTTGAAACAGACAATACAAAAAAGCTAAACTGATAAATAAAATTACAAACATTATTGATCCCCCCCCCCCACCCAGTGTTTTCCTTTGTAAATATTAGCATATATATAGTATATAGTATAGTATATATACCAGGGCTGTGGAGTCAGAGTCGAGAAGTCGGAGACATTTTTGGGTACCTGGAGTCAGAAAAAAAGTAACCGACTCCTACTAAATTTAAATGGGAATTAAAAAAAGAAATTTACTTCAAATGTCGCAAAAAAATTCATAATGAACGACTTCTCTGCTATAAGAATAAATGCATGCAGTGCGTAACATTACAGCGCCCACAGTGAACCTAGCCTAAAGTACCAAGTGGGTGCCGACAGACCAGCTCAGATGAGCTCTAGAGTGCAGCATGATGACGCCGGTCTTCATTGAAACTAACAGCACCGGCCAGAGATTATCGGACACGTCTGTTCTCTGGCCGGGCGAGTTGTGGGGCGTCAGCGATCTGTCGCCCCATGTGGGCAACCCCGATCAGCGGCCGATCTTGTCGCTGACCGACGGCCACGGACGCACACGCCCATCAGTCGGCGGCAAAACCACCGCTCGGTGCGTGTATGGCAGCCTTAACTCTCGCTGATAATGAAGTAAATGTGTGTTGCCGGACTAGAGACGCTTGTATAAATGAAGGGAATGGATCGCCAATAGTTCAAGACTGAAGCTGTAAAACATTTGAAAAACCGCTGTCATTCAGCTGAGGCGACAAATACTAAGATTGCTAGGTTCAACTTTAATCATGACTCTAGGATTCTAGGGAAATCTGGAATCATGTATGAAGTGCCCCTTCGACCTGCCTCTTCTTGGAGCCTTCCAATGCCCTATCTTCAGCAGAAGATCAGAACACTAAAGCTAGGCACACACAAACCTACCCGTGTGTGCCTTCCTTCGGGCGTGATCAATAGAGCCCATTTGAAGGAACTCGATTGAACGGGGTTCCAACATGTTGGAAAACCCCTGTTGAATCTCCAATACTTTGCATGGAGGCTTCATGGAAAGTATTGGAACAGCTGCGGCTCCACAGCCGTCGGCTGTCAGTGTGAAGGGGCGGAGCCAGCACTCCTCATTTAGAAGCTGTGTGAGTGAGGCAGCTGTATGAGACAGGCAGCTTCTCCCCAGCCTGTGGCGTGTTGTGATTCACATGCTGCAAGCTGGGAAGAACGGGCCCCTATTGAACGGAAATCGATGTGCCCATGTGGTGCACATTGATTTCTGTTCAATTGATCCCCGATCAATCACAGCGTGGTGCATAGCTTAAGGAAAAAGCAGCATTTGTAATGCTGTGCAGGCATAACCACCCACACACAGTAGCTATTGCAGCTGCCCTAATGTATTTGCTAAAGAAAGCTTGATCAAACAGGTGACCAACATGTTGGTAAATCCCTGTGTGATTGCCATTACTTTGACACCGACGTCACCTCGTCGATCAAGCAGGTTTTAACCCGTGTATGGGCACTGTTTTTCTACAGTAGTCCCCCACCCCACGCCCCCCCTCCAAGGAATGGCCCTGACAGTTCCTGTGTGCTTTATGGACCTTTTTACCATTTGTGATCACATTATACCAGTGGTTTCCCAAACTTTCCTTGCATTCAAACACAAGTTTTAGAATGAGGGCCCGCACCCACCTCTTCGTTCGCGCCCCCCCCCCCCCCCACTAGTTCATTAGTGTATAAATAAAAAATGCACAAACAACTTACTTTTAAAGACAGAAAGACGGTACTGGCACTGACTGCAAATGTCAAAATAGCAATCACAGTACAGACAATAAGATCTGATATTAGAATTTCTTTCTGAAAAAATAAATAAATAAATAATATGATATCCATGATTTATCTGTATAACATTACAAGACACATCTACAATCAGAAATACACTTACCTCATTCATAATTATCAAATTTATTCCATTTAATTTGCAAAATAATCATAATTTGTCTGTGAAGGTTCTCATTCATCCAAGTCATTGTATATCTGTTTAGTTTAAATCAACTGGACTTGCTGTGCTTATTTCTTGAAGACGTTTTGCTAGTCATCAGTGGGAAACTTCTTCAAGAAATAAACAATGCAGAGAGATGGAAAGTGTGGTGAAGAGTGGAGGATTGACCTCTAGGTTTCTTTGACATAGGACCAGGTCCTTACAGTTTTAAGCCCCCCATACACCTTTAAGCCAGCCATACACAGTCGGATTCCATGGCCGCTCGATCACCTATCCGATCGATTCCGGCGATTCTGGACCTTTCTACACATTGGAAGGTGTAGAGGACCTTTCTACACATTGGAAGGTGTAGAAAGGTCCTCATATTACATGGTTTTGGTAGAAGAAAAGTTGATTGTACAGAAATTGCATGGTAATTGTATGTGGTGTATGGGGGGCTTTACAGTAGCAGACACCTATTTGCTAATTAAAGATCAACTGTGATGAAAAAACCTTTCCATGAGCAACTTATCTAGCTCACTTATCACAACTGTACAACCCTTTACACATAGCGGTAATGCTCGTTACATGCCATGTTGAATGTATTTTTTCTAAATGGCACACCAACACACCCTGCCAACAGCAGCACATTTAACAACACATGGTATCATGTAGCATTTCTACTTTTTTTCTGTATCACCCATATTTATTTTTAAATACGTGATGCACATCAATATTTTGTTACGTTTTAGATCACATCATCTGTAAGGCTGGGTCTACACTATACCACCCCAGCAACCACGGAGGGGTGTTATGGGTACGTCGACGTGTCCATAGCGCCCGCCCGCTGTTTAGGGCGTGGTATTCGCCGTGTTGGCAATACCGCATCCTATACATTTCTATTAGTAAATGGCCACACACCGAGCCCGGGACACCCCTGGATCCCGGGTGGGCATTGTGAATCCTCCCCCACGTCGCCCCTAACCGGGAGAATGATGCGCCAGAACAGATCAGTATGAACTGGAACATCATTCCCCATAGGGCATTTCAGGGGGCGTCTGCACTGCAGATTTCCATAGTGTAGACGCAGCCTATGTGTCTATTCAGAGCCAAATCAATAAATATTGAAAATGTTGCACTGCTTGGAAAAATTACCACCAAGTTCCTTATCTTCTGGGGTAAATTATCTTCTTGCTGTGTTGGAATAGTTTTCTCATTTTCACAAAATAGTCTGTTAAATGCTTTACACTTAACCAGGGATCTAAAAAACAAATATGATTGTTAGTAAGATCATTTCCTCCTGCTATTTTAGCACCAGTTACATATTAACTGCATATTTTTAATTACCTAATAACCTCTGCTAGACATGAGGATAATTTACATAGAATGTTAAAGAAACAAAATAGGCCCAATATGTGTGTGTTGTAAAAGCACAAAATGGAGCAAGATCAACCCTTCCTAGAGGCACACAGTCACATAAGCCCCCCAGTATCTCTATCCATCAACAAGCCAACCAGGAATTAATATCCTAGGTTAGTTAATGGAGTAGCAGGTTTGTAAGAAATGTAGAAAAAAAGTGGTGGACAATCTACAGCCGCTTCATTGCCTCAATCAAGACATTGTGCTATGGTACAAACAATGACAGTTGTGTGTAAACTATATAGTGTGCGTTTCAAGTGGGTGGATGCCATGAAAGAAAGAGGGAGGAAACTCAGGTTTGGGGCCTTTGATGGACTAAACATTTCTGGTGGGAAAAGTAAAAAACTGGAACCCTGAGGAGAAGCTGAGAAATAGGAGTTAAGTGATAGAAGGAAAAGAACAGAGAGGAGGAGAAAAGAAAAATAAGTAGGAGACATACTAAATAGGGGGCGGGGGGCCATAACTGTCAAGATTTTCCATACTGATTAAGGGAAAAATTACAAGAAGTGACGTCACTTCTGGTATTCAGAACAAGGCAGTACTGAGGTGGAGTGATACTTCCGTGTTCCAAATACTGGAAGCGACGTATCAGGAGGTTTACCTCCACTCCCTCATATATAGAAAGCTAACTTTGGTGGGAGGGGGCGTTACTCTCCCACCTAAGTTCCCACCCTGCTTGTGCAGATGAAGTGTGGGGTGGGAATTGAGAAGGGAGAGTAACTTCCTTCACCCCCCATATAAACCTGATTTAAAAATCCTGGGAAAAACCAGGGATATATTGAAATCGGCATTTGGCATGAAAAGTCACGCTATTTAACATGTATGACATTGTCAGAGTGCAAATTAATATAATTATGTGTACCAAAATGTACAACATTTAGCTGTAATTATTTGTATACCATAACTGATTTTATGTAGAATTGGTTATGGTTTTGTTTAGACAGATCCCATGTGGGATACTCGTTGGAGGAACAGGACCAGTTCAATGAGAATTTAGACTTTGACCCTACAACATGCCAATCCATAACTTTTTAATTGATTGTGAATGTATGGTTTGCGTACTATAATTTAGATGTGTCCATCTACATTTTGTGGTTCAGGTCAATAAAATGTAACTATTAACAAAGTCATTCAATAAGAGATACCAACTAGTTATGGTAGTAGGTGGACAACATCCCAAAAAAATATCTAAAGACAAGAATCCAAGACAAGACCCCCTGCATTCAAAATAGGTTTTTCCCAGCACTAGCTAGGACGTGGGGACTTTAAGGCCACCTTATTGTGCTGGGGATCCGGATGGAGAGCCTTTACCCTGAATACTGTTTATACGAGTTCCTGCTACCTAGAATACTTTTATACTGTAACAGTGCTCCCCCGTTCTTCCTTATCTCCATGCTTTGGAATCTATGTACCATACCATGACACCAAGTACCCTATTTGGATTCAGGAAAGCCATACCTTCTGAGGAAGATTCTCAATCATATATTTGAAATGCGCGTCGAGGCTTTATGACGATTTTCGTTTACCTATTCTAAGCATCATTCTCCAGATGTCCAACTAGGGGACATGATGGCAATTTCACCCAACACTACGTGTTGAAAACTGATGTTGTACCAATAAATCGAAGAAAATTGGATACTCTCCTATACCTACGTCCAGTATAATTATTATTGGACTCATTATCATTTATTTGTTGGTCAAGAGAATCCCTTATGTTTGGGTTCTTTCTTGACATGTTTGTATATTACTGTTGTACATTTTCAATAAGGTGGCCTTAAAGTCCCCACGTCCTAGCTAGTGCTGGGAAAAACTTATTTTGTGATTCCCCTACATCCATTCTTGTCTTATTAACAAAGTCATTGCCAAAATAATGCAGTTTTCTGAGGCAAGCATGGGTTGTGGAAAATCCTCTGTCCATAACATACTCCTGAGCCCTGTACGTCTCACTTGGTCCCAGTGTTCTACAAGTTAAGTACCGTATTTTTCGGACTATAAGACACACTTTATTTTACCATTAAAATCAAAAGGAAAGTGTCCCTGTGTCTTTTGGTCCAAATATGTAATTGTCACAACCATTTTGAGAGCGATAGCTGTGCATCCCATTCTCTGAACACACTGACCAACTTATGGAGAGACACATTTTACAATTGGAAAGCATGAGTTGTGTATTTACATTAACATTCTTCATTGCAATACATACATGTCTCTTCATAAGTTGGTCAGTGTGTTCAGAGAATGGGTACTGCTAGTGTACTGTATAAACACATGCTAAAGTTTAAGCCCTAACACTCTGCTACATCCAAGACCTCCCTTCTGGAACTGGCCTTTTGGCTGGAGGAATTTTAGAGTAAATACTGAATGGTCCAAACCTGCCTACTTTGCTGGAACGTTCTGTATATTCACTTGCTATTGAAATGGCTATTTTTCTCTTTTTTTCCTAATTTTCTCTCCAAAATTTTGGATGCATCTTATAGTCTGAAATACACTGTATTTCTGACTCCTGTCATTAGAGTTCACAAGTATATTTTGGTTTAATGATTCTGCCATATAAGAGCTATGTGTATACAATTAGGCTCTTTGCGACCATGCCCACACAGCCCAATCACAGAACAATACTGCAAAATTTGGGTCCTTTGAGTGTTGGGGAATAAGCATTTTGGCCCTCAGATGAAAACGTCTGGACAATGCTGGACACCCTGCTGCAAATAAACGAGGAAGGCTGGATGTGACTTGCCACAATTTCTAATCAACACTATGAAAAGCCTGCTGAATGCAGTGAAAACACAGAAAGAATTTTTAGTACAGGAAAAGACAGTGTTCACATTTAAAGTTAAATAGAAATGCTACTTACATTAGAATAGATGGATCACTACTTTGTCGGCTTAAGTGATAGGAAAGAGCAATCAAAAGACCACAGAATATAGAAAAGAGAGGTGGTATATGTCTTATTTCCCAGGGATCCTAATAAATAAATAAATAAATAAATAGAAAAGTACATACCCGAGTAGTAAGTGACATATTCACATCTAACTTTTATTCTAAAATATTATGAGATGGGAGGTAGTCTTTGAGCTATATAATCAATATTCAAACTAATCTCTTAATATTTAGTTTTACTGGAGGTCCTCCTCACCAAGCTAGGACACACAATTTATTCTGTAGTGCAATCCCCAGTGATCAGCATTATGGAACCATATTAGAAAATGTTAAAGATGAATGCATACCTGTATAGACTGGTGGCAAAAAACGAATAAAAGACCAGCAATAAGTGTGCTTCGAAATAAGCTGCATAGTGCTGACAGAAATCCAGCTTTTGCTGCAAAACAAACATCAGTTCCATCTAAAGAAGTATCCGGAATAATAGTTTTTCTTTACATATTGTTTTCAATGTTTCAATGAAAATTAAAATTTTTATTCATTATATATTATTTTATACACTTTTAACCTAAACCAGTTTTCTTTACAAAATTTAAAGAACGTAGCAATAGGGTAAGTACAGTGCAAAGATTAGAAAAGGATATGAATTAGTACAAGTCAATGTGATAATAGCACAGCGAGTGCCCATGCCAAGACCCAAAAACAATAGAGTGGAATACAGCGAGTCTAGGGCTAGAACTGGGAGGCCACATAACTATGGTTTTTTAAGCCTACAAAAATTGATAGTGAAATGATCATGGATATCTAAGGCACATGTGTATATAGTGGTGATACTGGCAAAGAGATGTACAGGTATACGTGTCCTTAGACAATATATCAGCTATTCAGCCGGGTACCAGAGAGGTCATATCTAGGAAAACAGAAAGGAAGAGGAAGGAGGGAAGAGCATAAGAGGAAAGAGGGGGAGGAGGACAATAAGTTATCTCTGTGAGTGGTCTTGTCAGGCTAGTTGATGTGCAGGCAAGTGTCATGGTAGGTTAAGAGTATTTTAACATAAGAGCTCTAAACATGAGAATATATAGGAAAGGAAGCCAAGGCAACCACAGCGAAATGTTCAATCATTTAAGTGAGTTCTGAGATTCTCAAGGAGCATGTTCTGGTTCAGTGTGCACATATTTACAAATAACAGGTTATTCTCCATTATCATTAAAATATATATTTTACTTATTTAAAGCCTTGTGCTGGATAAGCAGTTCTGATGTGTACAACTTGATGTGTACACAGAGGACTGGGACACACCTATCTACTTTTAGGTGTATTGGGTAACACATGTTGAATGTTCACACTATTTCCATGGGCTTTCTTACATTAAATTACATGAAAATTGCATGCCAATGCAAAAAAAACCACAAAAACTCCAACCCATTTCCAATAGATATAATGCCAATGTTTATAAGATATAAGAAACAGAGGTCTGCTGTTCAACCGAGGGCCCTAATAGATGTGATTTCAGCAGCCCAAGAGGCTCACTGTCACTCAATAGCATTCCCACTCACCCCTTCCCTAGTTATATAGGATATATATATATATATAGACAGGAGTGCACATAACTGGTCCGCAGGTCCACATTTCCAGAACTTCTACTCTACAAAGCTATTATCAAACAACTCTCAAAAAACTGTCAATAAAAACAAAGAAAATCATACCTGAACCACCAAACACAAGGATGTCAATTTGCTCCATAAAATATACACAGAATGTATTAACTTGAGGAAAGAGGCCGAGGAGAGAAATAAGAGGAAATAGGCTCACAAGTACTGAAACAAAAGTGCACAAATGTTATTTATATTCTACAAAAACTCTGTGTAGATCACATTTGAAAATGTTGAGTTGAACAAATGGACATCAGTTTAGTATCTGAAAAAGCATTAGATAGTAACTAAAGTTCACTAGCATTGTCATTGCACTTTACGAAACGTGTGTTATACTGTGTATCACAGAGTTCCTGCATATTACTTTTGAGCCACCATGTAGTAGGGTTTGTGTCCACTGTGCCAAAAAAGACGCAGAGAGTAGTGTTGAGCTCGAATATTAGATTTTCGAATATTTAGCTCGAATATAGGCATTTTGCGAATATTCGCGAATATAAAATCGGATATCCGACGCAATTGCGATTTTTCACGATTTTATTGCGCTTTTTCGCGATCCCATTAATTGCAATGGATCGCGATTATAGAACCACAATGCGATTTTTTTTAAACGGAAATGACAGATATTCTCCCAGTCGAATATCCGAGCTCCATTGACTTGCATGGATTGGGCATATGTGATCGAAATTGCGATTTGTAGATCGCAATCCATGTCCACAAGTGCGAATATTCGAGATTACGAATATGGAATCGAATATTATGGCGGATATTCGCGAAATTACGCGAATTCGAATATTGCCAAGTTGCTCATCACTAGCAGAGAGGACACTTCCCATTCTAATGAAAGGGAGAGTGTCCACTCTATTATTTAAGCAGTGAGTCTGTGGTGCACATCCATTGATCTTATCTGCGTCTTTCTTATGCTAAATTAATAGGGAGCACTCCCGCCAAAGCTCCCTAAGCCGTGGGCAAACCGGGGAAATCCACCCGCAAATTGGCTGCCCTGTGTATTTTAAACACATGGTCTTACACTATTGTCTTTAGGCTAAGATATATTTAAGAATATGCCTTTAACAATTTAATGTAATAAATAAATAGTTAAAACAAACCATTTTTAAGCATGTTGCCCAACAAGTGGAAACCCATGGAAAGCAGAGGAAAGCAGAGACTTATTGTCAGGGCCACAGGACGCTGGCGCCAGTACGGCCGCTCCTGCCTCTCCTGTTGCCACCGTGTAGACCGCCCGACAAGGTGGATTGTTGTCACCCGTTGTCACCGCAGCTTCTTTACCATCACCCATGCCAGGTTTTTGTGTCCACCTCCTGAAGGCATGGGGAGATCTAGAGTGCATTCACAGGTAGTACTGTACCCATTAATAGACCTCTGGCATTTCTTGCCGTATATAAAGCTGTATGGTGTGCCTGTGATCAGGCTACCTGGCCTGCAGGGTTCCTTGCTTTGTTATTGCTCTGTTCATAAGATTGTATCATTGTGTATGACCCCTGCTTTGCACCTAGACTACTCTTTTCTTTAATCCCTTGGATATTGTGAAACGATTTTCTTAGTATTACCAACGCTGTGTACCTGGACTACTCTTCCGTTTCATTGGTCTTAGCTCTTAGGTAGCCCCGATGTTCACTGGACAGCACCATCTCATCAAGTGCAATAGTGAGGGCGGTTAATATAGTTTGTGTAAGCTAAAATATTTAAAAATGGTTTATTTGGAGAGGGAAGTTTAAACATGGGCCTATATATTTATATAGATAATAAAACTTACTCACCAATAATTTGATCTCTGACATTTTGAAAACATTCTGGAGACAAAAAATGGAATCCATACAGTGTATGCAAATGTAAGCCTTTGACTTCAGAACCAGCATTTAGCAGCAAAATAATGCTGCATAAAATACAAAAATACACTGGCCTGCTGTATGTAATAATATGGTTGTACCCCTGAAAAAAATGGTACACACAATATTTATATAAAACCACATTTAGTGGCGAGGAGAAATAAATGCAGCAGATCTTTAATTTACCAAATGAAAATGTGACTACAATTCTATAGGTATGTACTGATATATCAATTATATTAAGGACTATACATAGAAAAACAACAATGAAGGTTATGGTGAGAAGGGATTTTAGGAATTGAAAAGTCCTTAACTCAAGCAGTGCGTAGCAAAGTAAATGCCTTCTTAACCTCCCTAGCGGTTGAGACGAACCCAGTTCTTCGCCGTTCAGGCTAAAAAACTGTGCGATATGGGTGGTGCGCTAGGGAGGTTAATAAAAAAGATATTTACATGCCCCAATCCATTACCTATTCCAAAAGTTAAGGGAAAAATCGTCATTTCAGGACAATGGGTGGAGCCATGCAAATTATTCCTTTATGCCCCATCAGCCAAATGCACATCCAGAACTGCTGGTGTACAGTGCAAATATAGCCTTATGGTACAGAGCCATTTATTCCAAACAGACTATATATTATAGACTACAATTCACCTGGCAGTCAAAAAAACAAACAAAAAATGGCATTTTATTACATATTACAACCCAACTCTAAGTTCCAATTCACACCTCTTTACAGTCCCCAGCAAGTACATATTATATCCAGTGGGCCTGTTCAAGTAAAATGCATGTCAACTGAACTCACAGTATGTCCTCAGTTATTTAATGAGGTAGAGAAAGAAAATTCCAGTAGTAAACATGAGATCAGAGAAGAAGAGTTGGGCTTGTGAAACATCTTACAAATTTACAAGATCCTTTGCACATGATGGCTTGCTCAGCAATGTATTAAATATAGTGCAATAGTGTGAATAGTGAATTGAAAATAAAATTTTTTTTCCTATACACAGTCATTATAAAATATGTATTTAATAAAAGACATATTAAACATGAATTTAACATACTGTACTTATGCACATTAAACTGTTAAAATACATTTGACCCAAAACTAATATAGTTTTTATTCAAGTGAATACAGTGAACATTTGACTTTACTCAATTCTGCTGGCTGTACTTTAAGGCAAAGGTGCCACTACCTTTTAAAAAAGCAAACTTGTTAAAAGGTGCGATGTGGATGCGATTTTTCCCCACACATATGCGAAGCACTAGGGGAGCTTTAGACACGCTTTTTAGATGCACCAATACTTTCTCTATGGACACATCTGCATGCTTGAGATGTGCTTTAGCTCCTAAAATGTCGTAAGAAGCGTTTTTAAATACAGCGTGAGGCTTCTAAGGGCAATTTCACACTATATGCTGCACTTTTTTTTTTTAACCACATGCGTTTTTACATAGACAACCAATGTTACCATTTACACTGCATGCGTTGCCTTTTAAAAAATGCAGCATTTTCGCATGCATTTTTAAAAAATCACTGCTGTATGCATTTTTGATTCGTTTTTCATGCATTTTTTATTGATTTGTTAGAAAACACAAATGCAAGCGCATATGTAATGTCAAAAATGCATGTGTTTTTGCATAAATGTGGAAATGCATGCCTATATAAAATGCATACCTTTAAAAACGCATAGTGTGAAAGGGCCTAAGATTAATTTTCCCATAAGAAATAATGAAGACACCCATAAGGGATTCGGAGACTCCCAACCTAACCTTTTATCATAATAGCCTAAGCCTAAAAATTTATCACTATATATTTCTTTCGCATTGAAGACCCTCTGTCCCCATGTAAAGAACATATGGACAGAGTGGGGTTGACGTGAGATTTGTTATAATTATGTCATTAAGATACTTAAAAAGTGGAGGATGGAAAGGGTGAAGGAAAACACCACCTAGTAGACAAATAATGAGCACCTGAGCACTTTCTGGGACTAAATGCAATTATAGTCTGAAATAACCTAAAATTGAAAATAAGGTCATGTACACTTTGATGATTTCTAGGTAAAAACTCCATAAAGGATCCCTGAGGAAGTCCATAACAGGACGAAACGCGTTGGATTGAATTGGAGTGCGACTTTCATATACATTGTTTTGCCTGGATATTTGTATGTAGCATTGACTTTTGATTGTATGCTTTTAAGTGTAAGGGGCTCAAGTCCCTCTTGTGGGACATGAAATTGTAAACCCCATGGTGAATTATGTGTTTTCAAACCACCAATTTTCTACTTTGTTATTATATCAGAGCAATAAAAAGTATCACGTTAACCTCTTGACTGGAACTATATCCTTATCAATCACTCACCGTAAAAGTCCATCAGGGACTTGCCACCCCTTGGGTTCAGTTCCAACCCTTCCCAAACTATATTCTCAAAATGGATGTGGTGAGTTCAGGCTACCGTTGATCCCCTCCCCTACTCTCTCTATTTTATCATAATAATTTATTTTACAATTAGCATACCAAAAACAACAACAATTTTCTTAGTGTACTTACTTTGTAAGTGTCAAAAAGTTAACATGTGCCTAGTTTACCAGAAACCAAAAATTTGTAAATAACATTTGACATGTTTGGATTTCAGGAAGAGAGGATGGCATGAAAGGTGATTGTTGCATAGGAAAATCAGGAATGTGGCAGTGTCATTTATTCCCCTGTGAGCCTTTTCCTTGTTAGATTGGTGACATGGTCTATTATGACACACTTTGCTTATTGTGTATGTGTGTACATGTGTATCTGAGCTCAGAGTGCTGCTTACAGTCATTCAAGTTTTGGTCATAATTCTGATTGTAAGTCAAATTAAAAGTTTGGTTATAAGTCATTGAACTTAAGTCAAGCCAGTTGTAACTCAAGGGTCTACTGTATATGTAAATAACTTTACATAAATATTGCTGTGTAGCATTTGGTACATTGCCAACATGGCAGGTTTAAACCCAAATAAACTATTATTCTCAGTGTCACCAAAATCTGAATCTAAACTTACATGAACTGGTGATGCAGGATCCGGCTGTACACTCTAGATAAAAAAAGGACAATAAGATGATCTCTTGATAGCATTTGAGACACTGCTTAAAATTATAATACAAGCAAATCTTTTATTATCATATAGTCTTATGTTTCTGATTTTATAAAAATAATAAACTCACTTTTTTCATAAACCTACAGAATGGATATCTTAAATTAGGTGTATGAAACTCAAATCAAACAGTGGGATAACTAAGTATAAATGGGAGATTTTGTGTACCAAGGCCTTTACCTAGTTAAAGTTAAGCTAGGCATACACGGTTCGATTTTAGTGTTTGATCGACCTAAAACTATTAAAGTTTAGATCGATCAGATTTAAATCGTATGCTGCGAAAATTGTTTGATACCGATCAAACATGTGTTTTGTGATCGAAACTAATATTGGCATATTTCTAATGTATTACGATCAAACCTTCCATGTGGATCTACTTTGGATTCGCTTACGGTCGGTGTCCGATGAAAATATCAAGGTCTAAAATTGATCGCACAAAAATTTAACCATGTATGCCTAGCTATGCACGGTCAAGATAGAATCATTGCTGACCACTACTTCAGAAATGACTCTATAACTACTCTGCTATGCTATTGATCTAGTGATCAGTTTCTCATATTGTCAGATTTTTAGCATGCAGGCTCGTAGTCTGTGACTCAAAGCACCTTAGACAAAAAATAACATTATCTTACCTTAAGAAGGCAAAACTGACAGCTTGCAATAACAACACAAAACTGGAATATCCATATATCTTTAAAGAGGCCTTGGTGCAATAGCAAAAATCCAAAAAATGAAACACAGATGGCCAGCAATATCCCTATGATGTTTTCCCCAACATTTTCAGTTCTGGAGGAATAAAAAAACAAATAAATGTAGTATGTGTGTGTAGGTAGTTTTTTCAACATGCACTGTAGAATATCATGGATTCCAATAATCCCATTGTGAAAGTGTTATTGGAAACACAAAATACACTGAAACTATATGCTAAAGTAAAAATTGTATTCTATATACACTATGTTACTTATAATAACACATTGGATATATGCCCCCCTGAAGATGCTTATTATATAATCACCATTTAGGTTACCATACACGGTTCGATATTTCAGTTCGATCAACTTAAACGATTGAGTTACAACAAACAAAAATCGATCTACCAAAAGTGAAATTGATCGTAAAAACGATCAAAAAACGATTGGCCATGTTGGTAAATTTTAGTGGATCGTACAAATATCTGACGGGTTTTCTAGGTATTATGATTGATTTGTTTCCGACCGTATTCAGATTCGTTATTATGATTGTAATTAGAATTGTATTTGGAACTGTAATTATGATTGTATTTGGAATCATAATCAAGAACGTATTTAGAACCGGAATTACGGTCCTATTTACAGTCATAATTACGGAATTACGGTCATATTTAGAATCATAATAACAATCGTATTTACAATCATACTACGCATGCATTACATAGTACGAACCTAAATCAATCATGTTTAGCTCAATCACACTGCGTGGTGGTATGATTGATTGATTTTAGACTGGTGTATGATAGTAAAATCACACAACACGATTGAACCTAAGATTCGACATGTGTATGGCTAGCTTTAGTCGGATCGTCCATGAGACAGCCGAGAAAAAATCTTCAAGTTCCCAGTGGAGACAACTTGAAAAAAAATATATTCATCCTGAAGAAGTGGCATGATTAGCCACGAAACGCATTGATGCAAATAAATTTGAAAAACAAACACTGGGCGCCCTATACATGCTTCTTTATTTTTATTGGGATTAATCCCATACTCTCCAGTATCTTTCTATACAAGTATGAAAAAGCAGTAAACCAGGAAATCACTCTCCGATTTTCTCTTCTTATTCAATAAAGCTGATTTTGGCAAAAAAAAAAGAAAAAAAGAAAAAGCAACACAGGTCTTTTCTTATAATATAATCTTCATAGTTATACAAATGTAGTACTGAAACTGAAATTTGCAATGTAAACAATAGATCAAGGTGATAAAGTTATCCATAAACATTTAATCTTAGAATATTGAAGCATATTTTAAACAAAAAAATAAGCATTTTTTTAATATTGCCAAGATTTGGTGGTTACAATAGAATCTTTTATATTTTGTCTTTACTTTTATTTATTTTCAGCTGGTGACCCAACTAATAACACATGCCATGTGGTGACTATAGAGCAGTGGTATTATGTTACTCTATAACAGGGATGCCCACACTTATTAGGCTTGAGATCTTTTTTTTGACGAGGTCAAAATGATCTGCCAACATTAAAAGGCTTTTTCAGTTAATATGGTTCTTCAGTTATATAGTGTTAATACAGGATTCGTTTGCTTTAGTTCAGTGGTTCTGTTAATGCAGGCCTGTGTTTATATAGCTGAGTAGCTCTGCCATCTACATTGGGTTCCTGTGCAATGATCTGTGAGGGCCTGCTCTATAAAAACAAATATTTAAGGCAGGGGATTCAAGAACTGAATATTGTTTCTGAGGGTCTGCTAGGGCAGTGGTTCCCAAACTGGGGGGCGGGCCATCCTGGGGGGGCGTGAAGGTATTCCAATTCCAGGGGGGCGCAGGCCCTCATTCTTAACCTGTGTTTGAATAGGGAGGGGGCTCGAT
>CM070035.1:130146564-130157843 GCA_036250615.1 Ptychadena robeensis
GAAGAGCGCTTCAGATTACAAGATGAAGGTAAATCTTAACTATAAAACCAGAGAGAGTGCCTCAGATCTACAAGATAAGTAAACAACTATAACCCAGAGAGAGTGCTCAGATCTACAAGATGATGTAACCTAACTATAACCGAGAGAGCGCTCAGATCTACAATGATAAGGGAAACCTAAAATATAACCAGCGAGAGCGCTCAGTCTACAAGATGATGGTAAACCTAATATAACCAGAGGAGAGCGCTAGATCTAAAAGATGAAGGTAAAACCTAACTATAACCAGAGGAGAGTGCTCAGATCTACAGATGAAGGTAAACCTAAACTATAACCAGAGGAGAGCGCTCCAGATCTACAAGATGATGGTAAACCGACTATAACCGAGATGGAGCGCTAGATCTACAAGATGAAGGTAAACCTAACTATACCAGAGGGAAAGCGCTCAGATCTACAAGATAGGGAAAACCGAACTATAACCAGAGAAGAGCGCTCAGATCTATTTAAGTATATTTATGGAAGGTAAACCGAACTATAACCAGAGAGAGGCTCAGATCTACAGATGGGTGAAGGTAAACTAACTATAACCAAGAGAGTTTCAGATCTACAAGATGAAGGTAAAAACCTAACTATAAACCAGAGAGAGTCTAAGATATCTACAAGCTGATGGTAAACCTAAAACTATAACCAGGAGAGAGTGCTCAGATCTAAAAGGATGAAGGTAAAACCAACTATAACCAGAGTAGAGCGCTCAGATCTACAAGATGATGCGTAAACCTAATATAACAGAGGAGAGCGCTCAGATATAACAAGATGAGGTAAACCCTATACTATGAACCAGAGAGAGGCTAAGATCTACAAGATGAAGGTAAACTAACTATTAACCAGAGAGAGCCGCTCAGATCTACAAGATGAAGGTAAACCTAACTATAACCAGAGAGAGCGCTCGACACAAGATGATGGTAAACCTAACTATAACCCAGAGAGGAGTGCTCAGATCTACAAGATGAAGGTAAAACCTAACTATAACAGATGAGAGCGCTCAGATCTACAAGATGATGAAGGGTAAATCTAACTAACAACCAGACGAGAAGCGCTCAGATTCTACAAGATAAGGGAAACCTCACTATAACAGAAGAGCGCTCAGATCTACACGATGAAGGTAAAACCTAACTATAACCATGAGGAGAGGCTCAGATCGAACGATTGATGGTAAAGCTTTTAACTATAACCAGAGAGAGAGAGCGCTCAGATCTACAAGATGATGGTAAACTACTAGAACAAGAGAAAAGCGCTCGATCTACAAGATGAAGGTAAACCTAACTATAACCAGAGGAGAGAGTGCTCAGATCTACAAGATGAAGGTAAACCTACTATAACCAGAGAGAGCGCTCAGGACTACAAGATGAAGGTAAAAACTAACTATACCAGAGGAGGCGCGCTCAGATCTACTAGATGAAGGTAATCTATTATAACCAGAGAGAGCGCTCAGATCTACAGGTCTGAGGCTAATGCTACACATCAAGCCCGATAAATAGCCGATCAACCAAGCCCGCCATCGAAGTTTGCCGATAAAAAAAAAATCTGCGTCATTTTTCTCGGATGATCTAACAAAAAAATCCCACATAGAAAAAAAAAAAAATGATTTTTGAACAATGTAAACAGGTTTTGATCGTACCATCAGTAGTCGGAGTTTATGTCATTTTTGTCATCCAATTTTCATTCAATGGAAGTAATAGTGTGTACGGGGATGATCGGTGTTCATTTAGTCGGGGCGCTACAAGCTAGAAAAGTAGAACGATGTTGTAAAACGGACCGATTAAAATTTTTCCAACATGTCCGATCTGTGAGGGGCGAATTTTCCACTCATTTTGATGGGAAAGCTCTGTAGGACCATGGTGGGCAAAACCGGTTTTATGCCCGATCAACGAGAAACTTCGATCGGGCTTGGTGATCGGGCTATTTATCGGGGCTGGTATGGCTAGCCTAAGCCTATCTAGAATCAGAGAGAGACGCCTCAGATCCACAGGTTGAGGCTAAGACTATCTATAACCAAGAGTGCCATAAATAGAGCGCCATAACCAGAGCGCTAGATCTACAGGGTGGTGAGGCCATAGTATTATTTTCGAATTGAGAAACTATTCACAATCCCATGACCATAAGCATCCCAATGCAGGAATATTGGGAATATTGTGGGTTTGTTGTTGGGGAAGGAGTGTGGAAAGGAGGTGTGGAAAGGGTTGGGGGAGGGGATTGAGTGGAAGGGTTGGGGCGGAGGTTGGGGGGAGGGTCGTGGCAGTTGTTAGCGGTTTTGGTTGGAAGGGCTTGGGCCAGAAGTTGGGAAAGGAGTTGGTAAGAAAGGGTTGTGGGAGGTGTGAGGACAGGGCTAGTGGAGGAGTAGTGTTAAGGGTTGGGGGAGAGGTTGGTGGACAGGGGTTAGAGCGAGAGGTTAGGGGAGGGATTAGGTTAAGGTTGGGGCAGATGGTTAGGGGAGGGATTGGGCTTGTTTAGAGGTTGTGGAGGGGAAGGGTTGGGTGGCAGAGGTTAGGGGAGGGATTGGTGTTAGAGGTGGTGGAGGGGGTGGCAGAGGTTAAGGGAGGGGTTGGGGCAGAGGTTGAGTGGAAGGGGTTGGAACAGAGGTTAGTTGAGGGATTGGTGTTAGAGGTTGGGAAAGAGGTTGTGGAAGGGGTGGGACAGAGGTTAGGGAGGATTGGTGTTAAGGGGTTGGGGGAGGGGTTGGGGCAGAGGTAGGGGACGGTTGTAGGGGGGGGGCTAGTGCTAGGGGTTGGTTGGCAGGGGTAAGCAGAGGGGCAGGTGGGTGTGTTTGGGGAGATTGTGTTGGAGGGTTGGGGGATGGATGATGAAGGGTTTGATGGCGGAGGTTGGAGGAGGGGTTGTGAGAAGGGGGGGGGAGGGTGTTAGTGTTGAAGTTTGGGAGAGACGGTTGGTGGGGGGTTAGGGAAGAGTGTTGATGGCGCGGTGGGAGTGTTAGGGAGGGTTGAGGAAAGGAGTTGGGCAGAGGTGGGTGGAAGGGGTTGGTGTTGGCAAATGTGATGCGCACGTGTGTGTGGAGATATATAAAAATACCGTTTTTGTATATATCATGCACACACACTATTCATACAGTATATAGATAGTATGAGTCATGAAAACCATCCGGTTGTTTTAAATGATTAGATAAGTATCTGTGAAACTCCAACTGCCCACATCAATATGGTCCTTTGAAATGCAGAAGAAACACACCCGGAGTAAGGTTCACGTCAACAATAGTTTCACATCACACAATAGGATTATCTAAGACCACATGGTTGGTATTCCTGAGCCCAAAGTACATTCCAGTAAGGGTCTATAACAACATGCAGAGAACGGATCCTTTCATTGTTATTGCCCGGATTGGTATTACTTTACCATACCAAACCACGGGGGCCAATCATACCTGGACCACATACAAAAGGAATATAGGTCTTAGAATAGCCAACTCGGGCCAGAATACATAGTGATTAGAAGGTATATATCATGCTAGTAGGCCCGGTCCTCCCTGATTAATACCTAGTGATTGGAAGGTATTATCACTGCTATGTAGTGCTGGTCCTCCCATAGAAAAAACATAGTGATTGGAAGGTATATATCACTGCTATGTGATGCGGTCTCCCTGATAGAAACACAGTGATTGGAAGGTATATATCACTGCTATGTAGTGCCGGGTCCCGCCTGATAGAATACATTAGTGATTAGAAGGATATATCAATGCTAGTAGTGTGGGTTCCTCCCTGATGCCGGATAGAATACAGAGTGATTGGAAGGTCTATATCACGGCTATGTAGTGCCGGGTCCTCCTGATAGAATAATAGTGATGGAAGGTATAATCACTGCTATGTAGTGCCGGGTCCTCCTGAGAGATACATCGTGAGTAGAAGGTAATAATACTGCATGTATTATCTATATACAATAGTGGGCGTGGTTTAGGAACAATATATAATCAGTGGCATCACCCAAATAAACCATAGATGTTCCAATGATCATCCAGGTAACACCCAAAGATTGGAGAAACACATCCCTTTGACCCTCCAGAAATTACTGTTAAAAAGATTGTAAGATGGAGTTTTAGAGGAAGAAAGAAGATCTTGGAGGAAGAAGATTGTGCGAAAGGAAGAGATTTTGGAAGAAAAAGATCTTGGAAGGACAGATATGGGAAGAAGAGATGATTGATAGAAATATCTGTGCATTGAAGACTGCGTACTCTGTAATTGTCACAATTGCATTATGGTCTATGTAAATCTTCTATAAATCAGGCCCACTGTCTCTGAAGAAACGGTAAGTGCTGCGGAAAAGTTTTTATTTATTACGATCAAGATCAAGTTGGACTACACAACATGTGTTAGAAGATACAACTTGTGAGAAGGGTTGGCGTTGAGGGGAGAGGTTAGAGGAGGGTTAGTGTTAGGGCAGAGGTTGGGTAGGGGTTGGGGCAGAGGTTTGTGGAGGGGGTAGGGTGGTGAGAAGGGTTGGGGGAGTGTTAGTTTAAGGGTTTGGGGAGAGGGTTGGTGGAAGGGGTTAGGGCAGAGGTTGGGGATGGCGTCCAGTTTAGGGGTTTCGTCATTGATAGGGGTTGGGCGCAGAGGTTTGGTGGAAGGGGTGTGGTTGAGAAGGGTTGGGGGAGGCGTTGAGGGAAGAGGTAGAGGAGGAGTTAGTGTTAGGGTTGGGGCAGAGGTTTGTGTAAGGGGTTTGGGGCAGAGGCTTGTGAAGTGGTTAAGGCAGAGAAGAGGTTGGGATTCGGATAGGTGGAAGGCGCTGGTGGAATTGGAAAGTGTTGGGTAGGAGTTTGGATGAGGGGGTCGGTGGGAGTGCTAGGGGTTGGGGCAGAGTTGCGGGAGGGGTGGGAGGAGGGTTGGTGAGAAGGGTGGGGGAGGCGTTGAGGTTGGGGAAAGGTTAAACGTTGGGGCAGGGTTGGGGAAGGGATTGGATTAGGGGTTGAGGAGAGGTTGGTGGAAGGGGTGGGGTGGGAGGTGAGGGATGGGTCGTGGAATTCATGGGGCTGGGGAAGGGTTGGGGCAGAGGTTGGTGGAAGGGGTTGAGGGTGGAGGTAGGGGATGAGGTCGGTGGGATTTTTTGGGGTTGGTGGAAGGGGTTGGGGCAGAGGGTTGGTGGAAGGGGTTGGGGTGGAGGTTAGCGGATGAGGTCTCGGTGGATTTTTTGGGGTTGGTGGAAGGGGTTGGGGCAGAGGTTGATGGGAGGGTTGGTGAGAGGGTTTGGGAGGCGTTGAGAGGAGAGGTTGGGGAAAGGGGTTTGGGGCCAGAGGTTAGGAGAGGGGTTGGTGGAAGGGGTTGGAGGAGAGATGGTACAGGGTTGGGGCCGAGTTTGGGCGGTCGGGATAGGTGGAAGGGGTTGGTGCTAGGTGTTGGAAGAGGCTTTGGGGTCGGGGGCTTAGGGGGTTAAGAAAATTTGTGGCCCTCGCTTTGAGTGTGCTGGCTATACACTTATATTATATATGTCAGAGGATATTGAAACCATTCATTTTACTGATCCCCCCCCCCGCGCGCCCCTGTACCGTCCCCGCGCAATATATGTCATCCTTTCCAGCTCTACAGACACTTGCGGGTTGATTTTCTGCGTCTCATACGCAGCGATAAACTAATGTATTCCGGCGACACCATATCCTGCCATTTTAATAACGATCGCATATTCCCGGCGGCGTCTCAGATCGTTCGCGGCGATTTCCTCCGGGAGCGCCGCCGATAATTGACCGTATCAGATCTATCGCGAAGTCTTAAACTGGAGCGGCGGAGAGGCAACTCGCCAGAAAAAACTGAATGGCGTTCCTCGTCTAGGACTGCAAAGTGGGGACGTCGCCGCAAACACCGGCGCTTCGTTTGAAGAAGAGATCCGGCGCTCGAGAACCCGAGTACGGATAATTGATCCTACTTGTATTTTATATTTCCTTTGTGCGCCATTAATCTTAACGATTGGGTCTGAGCACAAAGTAAAAATCATTTGTCGCAGCATTAATGCTATTGTGGAAATGCCGCGACAGAATTATGTAAAACTCCTTACCAATTCACCAATCGAACATCAAAGCACAGGAACGAGGAATGGAACGGTTTTCAATTTTTTGCTCATTAAGCCCCCCAGTACACTACAATGTTTCCATACAATTTCTGTACAATCACTTTTATTCTTTACCCAAAACCATGAATATAGGAGCTTTCTAAATTTCCTTCCAAATCACTGTATTCTATCAGGGGACCCGCACTACATAGGAGTGATATATACCTTCCAATCACTATGTATTCTATCAGGGAGGACCGGCACTACATAGCAAGTGAATATCCCCTCCAATCACTATGTATCTATCAGGGAGGACCCGGCAATACATAGAAGTGATATATTATACCTTCCAATCACTATGTTGCTATCAGGGAGGACCCGGCAACTACATAGCAGTGATATATCCCCTCCAATACACTATGTATTCTATAGGGGAGGACCCGGCACTACATAGCAGTGATATATACCTTCCAATCACTATTGTATTTATATCAGGGAGGACCCGGCATCACATAGCAGTGATATTATACTACCAATCACTATGTGTTCTATCAGGGGAGGACCAAGCACTACCCCACAGCAGCAGTTGAGATATACCTTCCAAGCACTATGTATTCTATCAGGAGGACCAACACTACATCGCAGGCTATATACTTCCAATCACTATGTTTCTATCAGGGAGGGACCCGCCACTACATAGCAGTGATATATACTTCCAATCCTAGATTAATCAGGGAGGACCCAGCACTAAATCGCAGTGATATATACCTTCTAATCACTATGTATTCTATCAGGGAGGACCCGACACTACATAGCATTGGATATATACCTTCCCATCACTGTGTATTCATCAGGAGGACCCAGCACTAACATAGCAGTGATAATACCTCCCAATCACTATGTATTCTATCAGGGAGGACCCCCACTACATAGCAGTGAGTATTACCTTCCAATCACTATGTATTCTATCCAGGGAGGACCCGGCACTACATAGCAGTGATATATACTAATCACTATGTATTCTATCAGGGAGGACCCAGCACTACACAGTTGTTGGTAGAACTAATGAAGATTGTATAGATTAATCTTAAGGTGCATGGGGGGCTTTGGTTTTTGTTTAAAAGGTCTCTTGGTAAGTATAAAAAAAGCCTGGAGATCCTGCCAAAATCCTAGAATCCTCTCAGGGTTGGTGCAAGAGCTCCAGGAGCAGATGGGCATGGGCGGCCAATCAGAGGGGCACACCTATGTCTTGGACAGGTATTGGTAGGGGGCCCTAATCTGACCGACTCGGAGGGCCTGGACCCCCATGGCCCGCCCATAGCGGTGGCGCGGCTTCCTGTGTACTGAACTGGTATCTCAACAATATTATCAGCTTTCCTGGGTATGGTCCATGATCTCCAAAATGCTGGTGATGGTTCTTGAAGATAAAGTCCTACTGCAGTGGTTCTCAAACTGGGGGGCGTGGAGGTATTCCGGGGGGGGGGTGAAGCCAAGGTGCCACTCTGAAACCTCTGTGTGAGAATTACGCTGTCAGCCAAAGAGAGGGGAGAAAGAGATCTGCAGAACTCTCCCTGCTGTAAATTCTCTTCTCCCTCTGTGGATTGCACACAGTGAACCCACCCTCCCCTACCACTGCCAGCCAATCTGAGACCTGAGGGATAGAGATGGTCAAATTTTTTGAGTAGCTGACTTTGTGAGCTGATTGTAAAGCCCCTGAACATGGTATCATCACCAAAATTGCTGGAGATGTAGAGAAGTGTTTTTTGCATAAATTAAGTTCAAACTCAAAGTCAAAATTTGGATTTTAGAAATTTTGACTTGACTTTGAACTTAATTGATGCTGAAGTTGTAGTATACCCCCCAACCCTTCTCTATATCTCCAGCAAGTTTGGTGACAATATCATGTTGCAATTGACTAGAAATGGTCGAATAAAAAAAAAATCAAATTGACAATCTCTACTGAGGGAGGGAGAAGCAGGGAGACAACCATGGGGGAACTAGCTGAAGACAGCAAGTAGAGTGTATATAATGTGTGTCTCTCTGTGTGAATGAAAAATGTGTCAATACAAATGCAGCTTTGTGAAATGGCCCTCAACCTGAATCTGTGAAATTTGAATGGGGGTGGGGGAGCTCGATAATGTTCCCATTTTGAAAAGAGGGTCCTGCAGAAAAGTCTACTACAAGATAACATAGGGAGAAGCCCATGAATTGTTGGGTCAGCTGATTGCACGGATCTTCCGGATTCACTGGTTAGGAACATTTGATCATACCTGATTTTTGTATCTTGTTGTGAATCAGCCAATCAGAATAAATAAGTATTGATCAAGCTAAAGGCCCCCACACACGTATCGAGCGGGGGGGGGGCAGATGAGCGGTGGAGGGCAGCGTGATGATGGCTCTCCATCGCTGACAGAATCGTCGGGCACCCTTTCTGTGCCGGCCATTAATTTTGACGGGGGCGCCGGTCCCCATTGCACCTAACGGCATCGGCCAGAGATTTACGGATATGTCCATTTTCTGGCCGACCGAGCTTTGGGGCGACAGGGATCTGTCCCCCTCCTTCTAGCCAGGTGTTCGACCCACTGGCTGGCGAGCTCACTAGTCTTCCTCCGGCAGGATCAGGAGCAGCGAGATCCTGCTGGAGGAAGAATCTTTTCACTAGAGACCGGGTCTATCGTAGCCTATGCGTTCCAGGTACCGGATGTGTCGCTTCTCGGCCTTTTGGCTAAGATCAAGTGTAGTATCTGTTCTTATCAGTCTGGTTGGAACGACATGCTGTTTGTGGAGGGCGGCATGGCTAGTACAGTAAGCCCAGTTAAATCCGATCCCAGCGAAAGCAGGGGGAAGAGCTGTGTAGAGCACTGCTGCATCTTGTGATTGGCCAGGGGTCATGAAGCGCCCTCGGTGACGCATCCCTCGTATGTGGCAGATACGGGGGTGCTAATTTGGTATTGCACGGTGCTTGGGGGAGCACTACCCATCAAATTAGCACTAATGTTGCGAATCCGCAGCCACAAGCTTTAATGGGCACCTGCCTCCTGGGGGCGGCCTTTTGGCCACGACGGCAGGAATTTTTATAGCCGGCCGGAAGGTCAGCCCATTGTTTACGCACTGAGCACTTATTTATTATTTTTTCCACTGGCGATTTCGCCATCCCCACGCACTCCCTTACACGTTTGTCTTTTGTTCACTGGTACGGGTGTTCTCCCTAAGGGGCTTACTACCCGGAAAGTGGTGGGGAGGGATTGCCTACGGCTCCGGCCCGGCAGTCCCTCCAAAGAGGGGCTTGGCCCCAGTAGTCCCTAGTACTTGGGAGACTTGGCCTTCCGGTCGTGGTCACCTAGGGAACAGGTTTTGGAGTTAGGGGGCTTCGGTCTCCTAGACTCAGTGTGGCCCCTTTTCGGGGACAGAGCCCGCAGTTCCTTTTGGAGCGGGGCAACAGAAGACACCCGTGTTTTTTGTGCTGTGTTCTTGATGTGCACTCACTTTTTTGCACCGGGTGTTATAGATTCATGGATAGTGTGTGCTTGTCACGCACCGAGGGCGCAAAAGATCAGAAAAATATGTGACGTCACTTCCGGCTGTTCAGATTCAAATTCCCCGGCGAGAGGGTTCGATCTGCCTGTTTGCGGACGAATGTGGCCGATATTCAACCATCACTAGTGATGACATTCAGAATAAGAAGAGGGAATGTTCAGAACAATGAACAGACATTTCAGGACCAAGGATAGCAGAACGGAGAGAGACTGTGAAGAAGTCAAACTTCACTTTCACTGATGATGAAAAATCCTTGTAAGTTACTGATTTCCTGTCTTCTCTCTCTGCATACATTGAAGCTTATGGTCCGGCAAGAATCGTCAGCACATGAAGCAGGCTTTCATAAAGCAGACTTATTCTTCCCTTTTATACTCCGTGTCCCTTACAGTCAAATATGAAATTTCAACGTTGAATTTGAACTTTGTGTATGCAAAAACTCCATGTGCTAGAACAAAACCTTTTTTTCCAATGTTCTCACAACCCTTCTCTACATCTCCAGCTTTGTTGGTGACGATATCATGTTCAGGGGCTTTACAATCAGCTCACAGTTAGAGATGGTCAATTTTCTTTTTCAAACGAGCGGTTTTTTCGACCTTCACTTGCAAAGGCCCTGAGCATGGTATCATCACACCCCCCCAACTTGCTGGAGATTAGAGAAGGGTTTGGAGTTATACTACAAAAAAGAAAGTATTTCCTCTAAATACAACATTTTTTTCAGAAATTTTTGTTCATATTCAAGTAGAAATTTTGAAAATCTTAATTTCGACTTAACTTGGAACTTAATATATCAAAAACGACATGTGCTAGAGCAACACTTTTTTCTTTAAAATGTTTGCACACCCCCGATAGTTTTGGAACGGTAATCACACCCCCGCCAGCGCCGTCCTTCTCCCTCTGCCCTGTGACCGTCTCCAAGCTTTCTGAGCACTTCTTACAGAGCTATTGTTATTATAAGCCATTCCCGCCTCCAAACATAGACGAAGCTTCAAGTTTGAGGGTAAGAAGCATAACTACTTATTGAATAGAATTCTCAATCTTATATACAATTCTCCCCATGCGGAAGGACCTTCCCCTGGGGACCCTGATGGAGAACTGTTTGTGACAATACACATCCTACCACTAGGCCCACTCCCACCCGGTCTCCCTGGCATCGGAGATAACTGCTTCTAGCCCAGACCTTCTGTAATACAATCACAAGACAGTAACACTCCATTGTTTGTGACGGTGCCTATACAACCACCACACCAGCCCCAACCTTCTGGGAGAGGATTAGGCCGGACACAGTCTACACACACCATCCTCTCCATGTGGACAGAGTGGTTCTGTTTACAGTCACACTACGGGAGGTATGGATATCTGAGGGTCACACTACTGAGTAGAGATCTGGGGGTCACACTACTGAGGTATGAAGAATCTTGGGTCCCCTCCCTAACTTGAGGTATTGGAGATCTGAGGGGTCACACTTCTGGCGGTATGAAATCTGGGGGTCCACACTAACTGAGGTATGCGATCTTGGTGGTCCACTAATGAGGTATGAGATCTGGGGGTCACACTACTGAGGTTATGAGATCTTGGGGTCGCACACTACTGAGGTTATGAGATTTGGGGGGTCACACTACGTGAGGGTATGAATCTGGGGTCAACACACTGAGGATGAGATCATGGGGGTCACACTACTGAGGTTAGAGAACTTGGGGGGG
>CM070035.1:130166219-130206538 GCA_036250615.1 Ptychadena robeensis
ATTTCAGCAAAAGAACATCATACCAACAGTAAATATGTATGGGTAGTGTGACTGGTCTGGGGTTGCTTTTGCTTGCTTCAGACCTGGAAGGCTTGCTGTTGATAGAGGAACCATGAATTCTTCTGTCTACCACAAAACATCCTGAAGGAGAATGTCCGGCCATCTTGCGGTTCGTCAACTCAAGCTTTCTGACTTGCTTGGTTGGCTTGTGTGCCCTGCCCAGCAGAACATGACCCAACACCAACCAGCAATCCACCTCTGAAATGGGCTTGAAGCAAAAACAAAAATGAAGACTTTTGGGGGAGTGGGCCTCATAGTAAAGTCAACGTCCTGACCTGAATCCTATTGAGATGTTGTGGCATGACCTTAAAAAGGCGGTTCCCTCAACCCTCAGAGAAAACCCCTAGAAAACCCTCAAATGAAGCTGAATTACAACAATTTTGCAAAGATGAGTGGGCCAAAATTCCTCCTGAGCGCTGTAAAAGACTCGTTGCAAGTTATCGCAAACGCTTGATTGCAGTAATTGCTGCTAAGGGTGGCCCAACCAGTTATTAGGTTCAGGGGGCAATTACTTTTTCACACAGGGCCATGTAGGTTTGGAGTTTTTTTTCTCCCTAAATAATAAAAACCATCATTTAAAGACTGCATTTTGTGTTTACTTGTGTTATCTTTGACTAATAGTTAAATGTGTTTGATGATCAGAAAGATTTTGTGTGACAAACATGCAAAAGAATAAGAAATTAGGAAGGGGGCAAATAGTTTTGCACATCACTGTACATCTGTGAAAACTGCAACAGAATTAAAAAAACAACGTACTCACCTTCCTCACTTCCTCATTCCCGGGGAAATCATATTTATTAAGGGCAGACAGAAGCAATTCCGCCCATACTTCATTCTGACTATGGGGCTGTCATTCTATAAAACGGCCACTAGATGGAGCTCCGATTAGTCACACGAGAATACGGACTTCTTCCCAGCTGTCCCTGCCGTGATTGTTTTACAAGCTGCCGTGACGGGTACGTCACACAGTGGAAGGAAAGAGCCCAAAACTCGCCTCTCCTGCCGTAAGGAACATATTTTTTACATTTTGAGCAGTGATTGCTTAATTATCAGCAGTGCTGATAGTGTAAAGTGCCCAGTGAGGTGGTAGGTCCGCTTTAATTTGAAAAAGGGGCCAGACTAATAGGCTGTAATGTCTGACCCACCATGGGTGTGCCAATTCCATGCATTGCTCATGATAGCAGTGATGTATGATAGGCAATGTGTAACAGGGACGTTGTTATCTTTTTAAATTTCCTGCACTTAAAAAAAAAATTTATGTAAGGAGCAGAGATAATTCCTAGAGACTGCTTGTTGTCACCATGAGCCCACCGTCTCATGATCACGACACTGCAAGGCACTGTTTGGACACCTCTATGCCTTATGTGCACTCATTGCAGAGAAAAAGTGGAGGGGAGCATCTTTTCAAAGGTGACAAGATCCTCAGGGTGGGCTCCCCTGTAGTTGTGGGCGACCAACATGCAACTATGGCCGGGAATCGGGGGTCTATGGGGGGCACTGAAAGTAAAACGATTCTGCTCTAGATGTACACCAACTTAATTTACAACTTAAATCATCTGTATAAATAGAAACAGGTAGATTTGTATAACTACAATTTGGAACTTAGTTAGTTAATGTATATGGGTAGCTTAAACCTGAACATGAGGCGGGAGAGGCGTTTGGGTGTGTGCCAACACTGCTACAAATAAGGAAGCAATGCAGTAGAGTATACTCTATAGCCCCCATACTCCTTTAGATAACTCCATACAATTTCCTTTAGACCTACCAACAACTATGTAGTGCCGGGTCCTCCCTGATAGAATACATAGTGATTGGAAGGTTTAGAAAGGTCCTCATATTACAATGTTTAGGTAGAGGAAAAGTTGATTGAACATAAATTGTATGGTAAGATTGCAAGGCTTAAGGAAGTTCTGTTAATAAAATAAAATATTTTTTTCCAGAACACTTGAAATGTAATAGCAATACCAGTTACTTACTACGATTGCTGTTGCCACAAATGTCCGCCTTCCCCTGAGGGCATTTCTTTATCTTGAAGTTTATCCGATACCCTCAAATTTTCTGAAAAATAACCTGTAGTAGTAAGAAGGTCTAAAGTATGCTGAAACCAATGTTTGTATGTTTACTTTCTTGTTTCTCTGAAGGTTACCATACACGGGATGAATCGACTCGTGTACGGCCACCTTAAATCCAGTTCATACAATGATTATAGCCACAGATCTAGCTTACAAAAAAATATTATGCATGCAGTTAAATGCCGTTTGCTAACTTTTAAAGGAATTTGATAATTTGATAATTCGGGGCATTTTACCCCACAGTTGCTTTTGATGTAACATTTTAGGTAATCCATACCTGTTGGATGGGGTGGGGTACATGATTTTTATATTTGCTAATTGTAACCGCAATACACTGTTAAAAGCTTGATAACATGGAATTAATTGACACTGTTTGGACACTGGTACTCTGCTGGGATTTTCTGCAAGGTCAGTGCAAGGTGCCACAGTACACACTTTAGACTCATCTTTTATTATATAAAATAAAATAAGCTTAAAAAGATACCAAAACATATTTTTTAAATACCATTTAAATCAAAGGAAATAGCAATCATAAGCCAAGGACACTTCTTTTGATTAACTTTGTGAGCTTAAGGCTTTGACTCCGCTATGTGTAATTTTAACACAGTGCAGATGCCGCCCATTGACGGCAATAGGGCTATGACAGGGCTATCTCCACAGCTCGTCAGATCCCCCCAGCCTCCACTTCAACGCAACGGAGGATTAACGCATGACGCATCCATTGATAATCAACCGACACATCATACTCACGTATGACCAATGTGCCCCGGTGCGTTAGTTATACATCAGCCCATTCATTTAAAAGGTCAGCGTTATTGGATGTGCTATGTAGCATGGCCAATAACAAGGCCCTAACGGAGTAAAAGGGGGGCTTGCTCTCGTTGCATGCATTGATGTCAGCACATCCAAGCAGATAGTGAAGCCCTAGCCTTAAGTTTTGTTGTTGAAAGTTGTAGAATGTTGATAATTTATGTGGGTGCTTTAAGCCTGCCATACACACACCGACAATCGGCTGATTTTGTTGCTGACTGATGGGCATGCGCCCTCGCGCCATCTGTCGGCGGCAAAATCGTCCGCCAATCGGTGTGTGCCCACATGGGGCGACAGATACCTGTTGCCCCACAGCTCGGCCGGCCAGAGATTGGACATGTCCGATGTTCTCTGGCCGATCCAAGCCAATGCTGTTACTTTGAATGAAGACCGGCATCTTCATTGAAGGTAACAGCCGGCACACAGCCGCCGCCGACGATGCAGGCAGCTCGGGAATGCAGCGTGATGAACTCATCACGCTGCATTCCAGAGCTCATCGGGACTAGTCTGTCGGCACCCAACTCGGTGGGTGTATGGCAGGCTTTAGACACCCAATCCTAAACAGATTGAAATTTTTGTCTGTACAAACAATACCATATATGTTGTATCAATCATAAATTTTTGAGACTTAGAGAATGTTTAGTGACTGGTGCATTTGACTTGTCATTGACCCCTTTGACCTGCAAATGACTTGAAAGTGCTGACAGTTGGCTGCTCAGGTAGTAGCATCTAGGACAGATCCTTGGCTATATATACCTTATTATATTTTTTTATTTTTCTCATACACTCTGGCATGTTGGTGAACAAATGAATGGGAAGAATGGGAAATATATGTTGTCATGACACATGGTTTTATAGTGAATTTCTGACACCACATCCCAGTCACATGGAGGATGAGGATATGGTGGTGGGGGAGAAGTTCATTGTTAACCTCACAGTTGCAAATAACCTTTAACGGATACAATACACAGTTACTATTTTCTATACATAATATGCTTTATGGACAAAGGAGGTCCTATGCTTTGTAGTCAAGGTTTTTTTCAAGTCATAAAAAAGTGTTATAAAACCTTTGAAGTCTTCATTTTGATCATCTGCTTCCATGACCTAAAATGCAGTAAAATAGCAGATTTAAATGTATTTGCAATGCTGTCAATAAAACAAAGTCATACATAAGATTATTGGGAAATTCTACCTCCAATTAAATTTCCTTACAAATACATAACAATACATAAGTTACAGTCAGAGATGCCATGAGAGCCATTTCGCAAAGTAGCCATGTGGCTCCCATGCAAGTATATGAGAGACGTTTGCACTGCACCTGAAAAATGCGCACATCAGGGCATTTTTGGTAACATGCAGCATTGTGTGTTACCGGAAATGCAAGCACGGGCCCAGTGATAAAGGACCATGGAAACCTGTGTACCTTGCAGTAACACTAGCTGCGTTGCGGTACTGTAACCCACTGCAGCAGCAGCAGCGTGGTTAGTGTGAAAGGGCCCTGAAACAAAACATACATCTTCTTGGAAAGAGAGGGTCAAAATATTTTAAAGTTTTATTTTACAATCAAAAATAATACAACATGTCAGTCCATATTTAATGCAAAGTAAGGTCTAAATGACAACTTTTGTCATACAAATAGTAAAGCATATAGGATGATTTTTCTAGTTCTAGTTGTTTTGGGAACTCAAAGGTAACTAAAAGATGAATGGATATAGGAGTAGTGCTTTTACAAAGGGTTAGTGTACAAGGATGCTTTCATTAAATGAATCAGTTTTATGTTATATGGTGTTAAGGAATATTGAAAACAAACGCAGCCAGATCATCCTCAAAAGCAATTAATAAATCAGATTGAAAACCCTTCTCCACAACTCACAGACGTGACTATAAAACATGGATCCATGTAAAAACAAGGATCTGAGAGCGCACCATGGGTGAAATGCCTAGTGTGTTAATAACACTCTTGGAATGGGTCAGTAAGTATCATATTATTTGGGGCATAGCAGATATGGAAAGAATGATTAGTAATAGTGTCCAGTTTTGTTTTTACAGAATTCTTCTTGATGACATCTTGTTTGGTACAATATATCTATCTAGAAATATCTAGCTTCAAGAATTAGGAGGGAGATGGTGTAATACAAAGAGTGGAGGCCTGGCATACTGTAATAAATAGGATATACACAGTATATACAGAAAGTCAACTTTTGATGCAGTTATTTATGCTGGTTGCTGTGATGTATTCCAGATTAAATACTATGCCTGAATATCTAAACTGCCCCTCAGTATAAAATGACTGAAAAACATTTAGTGTCATCTCGAGTTTGCAGCAGAATTATATCTGACAAATAGACTTCTTTCATGCATGAGGTTATGATTGCTTAACAGCTCTTAACATCATTCCTCGCCACTCTGAATGTAGTGGACAAGCAGAGGGAACATTTTGTCTAGCTTTATCTTCCTGAGAGCTGTAAAACATTTTGAGATATTCAACACATTTGCTCTGCTAAATCCCTGCTCATATTTCTTAAGGTAGCCATACATGGTCTCCGCATACTGCCATGTGCATTCCCACCAATCGCTTGGTGGTCGCACGCCCGCAAATCGGATGTGCCCACATGTATAGATCGACCAGGAGTACACAGCAAGTCGGATCGCACGGTGACCCGACATGTCGGTAAATTCCTGGATGATCGCACTGGTACACAAAGGGTGGTTATGCCTATGGTTGAAAAAGAGCCTCCGCTCAAAACGCGTCCCATTGTTCCTGTTGAGCCCTCCAGCATCTGTAAGCAGGAAGGGAACTCATCCTAAACCAGGAAGTGAGGTCCTCCTGGAAAACACATGGCCCTGAGAGATCAATCATTGTAAACCTCCTTTAATGTGAGTATCTGTAAGTATTAATGTGTCTGTTGTTTTGTTTTATTTTTTACAATTTACAGTACCTTACTTTGTTGTACTAGGTTTTGCGCCTCTGTCCTTGTTCTTATTTGTCTGGTACACAAAGGGTGCCAGCCGATCCTCTGAGCGACTGGCTGCAGCGGGATGGACGGCAAGCTGCAGTCGGTTCTTCATCTATCGAGGGAGGATCACTGCATGTATAGGGACCTTTACACGTGTGTCTGTGTTTTCTAGTTCAGAATGTGCACCAGACCCAACAATTAAAAAATCACACAGGGCAGTTACTGAAGCTTGGAAGAGAATGGCCAATATTAATCCGAAGAGTGCTGGCTACCATTTTTATCTGTTGAAAAACTGTGTCCAAGGAAATTTGTGTGTAACACTGTAAGCCATAATGTTATTAGAGTTTAACATTGATGATGCAATATACTGTGTAAATACATTTATACCAATTTAGTACGTACCATTGAATCTGGGGATATTGCAGTTTTGCTCTCCTGGAGGCTATGAGTAACTTCTTCAACATCCGACTCTTCATTCTTGCTGTCAAAAAATGTTTAAATATTTTTTTGAGCATCTTTCATTAAATAACAGATTAGAAAAGTGCTGCCATGTATTAAATTATTTTAGATACAAATGAACATGTGAAACTGTTTTTTATGTAACTCAGACGTAAATTTGGTTCTTTACATTTATACTCATAGTAACCAAATGCTCCATGAGTATGTATCTGTACTGTACTTTTTGAAGATTTGGGGCTATAACAGGGAACATGGGTGATCAGAGCTGCATGGATTTTCTCTGTGATCCTCTCCAGGTTTGTATCTCTTGCAGTCACTGGTGGATCCCAATTTATTTTTCTCTCATCCATTTCAGACCTTCAAACACCTTAGTCATGACCTACTATCCAAAAACTAAAGTGGGTATTTGCTTTATCAATCTTACATCTTACATGGCTGAACATCCTGTAAAAACTCTAGCTAGAATGGATTGTTGTTTGACTTTCTCAGTGTGATGCCTAGCTCTGCTTATTGGACACTATTTATTTTGCTTTGGTCCTAGACTCCTCGGATGACATCCCTTGGACACTTAAGTTCCAATTGAAACTGGCTTGGCTGAGGCATGTAGCCTCCTGAAGCTAAGGGTGGGGTCAGCTATAAGAAAATACTGTGGCATTAGTTTCAAAAATAGTCACCTAACAAATGAAGCTGAGCTTGGTTCTTATAGACATAATATAAATGTACTAATATCACTTTACAATTTAGGAAGTTGATGCTGTATACCAGAAAACAGGAAAATAATCTTACCTAGGATCTGTGTGATGACTTGATATATTGATGTTGCTACCATCCTTAACCTTCTTGGCTGTTTTGCTGGGCTTTTTATGATGGACCACCATACCTTTGTCAAACATTAGATGTAGTCGAAAACTTACAAATTTAATAACTGTAAACAGCACTGTTGTAGATATGCAATAAAGGCATAATGTAAGTCTTGTTGGAGGCAAGCCCTGTGGAAAATGAGAAATGTAAAATATTGTTAAAAAAAGCAAAGCTGGCAGCAGGCAGACAAGTAAATATAGGATTATCTAAAAAGTACATGAGGTAATATATTCATATCAATCCTTTTGTCTCTATGAAGCCTAGTTCATTACTACAAAAAATACACTGGGCTTTTACCTTAGTCTAAGTTAAAAAATGTCCCACCAATCCCTGCAAGTGGCATCTGCTGTTATTTAAAGCGGACTTACCAATCGAAACTCATGTTTGCATGAATGGCACTAGAATTGGTGATAATAGAGAGCAATGATGAAACGCAGCACCCCCTGAAGAGCCTGACATCCCTGAGCACAGTGACAGTCGGTGTTGGGTGATATTTTGCTACCCAATGAGATTTTCTTACTCTTATAACTGCGCATGCGCAGATAGCCCTACTTTTTCAGAGTTACAGGGTTAAGCTCACAGGTTTTGGGTGTTAAGGTTAGGGGTTTGAGGGGGTTAAGGATAGGGTTAGGGGGAGCAGTGCTTAACTGTAGGGGTGGGCTTAAGGGATTGGTGGGTTAAGGTTAGGGGTTTGGGGGGTTAAAATAAACTAAAGGAATTTGAAAGTAGCTGTAATCCGCACTCTGGTTTTCTTTAAAAAATCATCAGCTTTATTGAACATCACATAGATACATATAAGGTACAGACAGGGTCCCTCCAGGGATTATCCCCTCTGACGCGTTTCACTTAATGAAGCCTAATCATGTTTCAAAGCCGGCGGGACTCTTTGCCTGAGAGGGAGGCTGTGTACCGGCAGAATCTTTTGATAAGTGCGGTTGTGCGGGTTTAACATACTCCAAGCTCTCTTGGTTAAAATAAACTAACCTCCCCAATCCCCTAACCTTAACCCTTCAACCCCCTAACCTTAACCCCCCCCCGAAACCCCTAACCTTAACAACCAAAACCTGTAAGCTGTACCCTGTAACTCCAAAAGAGCAGGGCTATCTGTGCATGTACAATTGTAAGGGTAGGAAAATATCTCAGAACACCAGGCAAATCCCTAATGTCGTCTCTACATTAAAACGAATAAGGCACATTTTACCATAGAAATATATATATATATAATGCCCCCAGTGGTCACTCGCGATTTTGCACTGAATGAACACCCAGAAGGCTGGCAAATAAAAATGGAATCTCTTGAATGATTTCAGGGAACAGCAGGAAAGTATATTTTTTTAAGGATTGTGAACATGTCAGAAAGTCAAACTTTAATTTTACATATATTTTTAGAAAATTTTGGGTATAAATCCGCTTAGGTGTAGGTTTGATAGACATTGGTGGTGCAGCTACTGTTTGCAAACTATCACTTTCATTGCAAGAGGATTAAAAAAAAGTGGTGAACCATATAGACTTTATTTATAGACCAGAATTCATGGCTACAATCAGACTAGTAAAGCCCCCTAAATGCGCATTTATTTTTTTTAAAAATTGTGCTCCATAATATTCAAATCATTTAAAATACCCGAAAACTCATCAGATATTTGTACAATTGTCGGAAATTTTCAAACATGACTGATTACAGCTTTTTTGTTTTTGTGATTCATTTCAAACACATCATTACCCAAGCCACCCAGCATCTCAGCAATGGTGTGACCCTATAAGTGCTATAACATGCCTGTGTAGATTCGCACATAGCCCATAGCAAACAATAGCCCACGTCTGCATGTAATGTAGACAACAAAAAAATTATAGCTGTAACCATTACTGTAACCAACATTTAACTGATAAGTCCATCCTGTATGTTGAAGTGTTTTTACAAGTAAACATTTTTATAATATTTGTATAAGGTAAGCAAGGGTTAAAAACCTTGCCAGTTTGTTTCCTTTTCATATTGTCTGTGTAAATAAATCATATTTTCTTCACAGTTGAGACAGTGACAGTAAGGCTTTGTTTCCACTTGTGTGGAAGCCGGCGGCGCGATTGCCGCCGCTAAGAACCGCATCTCATGCGGTTTTTAGCGGCGGCCATTCACCCCTATGTCCGTGGTCAGTGCTGGGCAACCGAGTTTTTAGGCGGCGGTCCGCGCGATTCCGCGGCCGGGGACTAGCGCCATTGAATAGCCGTGCACGACCGCGGGCTTCTGCTTCAAGTGGAAACAAGCCCTAAGGCTTTGTTTCCATTAAAGCGTTCCCGTACGGTTGTTAGAACCGCGTGGCTGAACGCATGCCTAAAGTTGTCGTGACACGATTTTTTTTTGTATTGCAGATGTGGATGCGGTTGTGGTGCGGATGCGTTTCAAAACGCTGCAGCTATCGTTCAGAAATGCACCCTAAACCGCATCCGCACCCGAACTCGCACAACCGCACCAGTGGAAACTATATTGAAGTTTCCAATGGATGCGGTTGTGTGCGGGGGCGTCTGCAACCGCACAGGAACGCTACAATGGAAACAAGCCCTTAGGGCATGTTTACACTTCATTTTGTGATCCTTCAGGACCCCCTAATTTAAAGCACAGTGCTTGGTGGACCCCCGCCAAGCACTGTGCTGAACGTAGGGGTCCTGACGGATCACAAAACGCTGTGGAGTTAAAAATAAATTTTTACATAGACCACTACGATACTACGGGAGGTGCCACCTCTCCAGTGAGGCGTTTGGTGGCGACGTGCGGTCCTGTGGAGTTGGGGGGCGGCTGCGGGTCCGGTGGCTGCCGTCTTACACTACCGATCCCTATCTCTTTCCCCCACTATCCCCCGGCATGTTTCTGCTCCCGGCGTTGGTTCGGCGCATGGATGCGCCCCTCCTGGGCACCTTGGGGCCCTCCCTGGTTGTGTGGGACCTATGGCCAAGCCCACCTACACACCCCAGGCATATCACTAGGCAAATTACTGAAGCACCTATATATCTCCTGAAGAAGCTCCTTGAGCGAAACGCGTCGAGATGGTGTTCTCCAACATGTTGATTTTATACCTATTGAGAATTATTATGCATTATCCCATGAGATGTACATAATTGTATCCAATGACAATGTCATCCTATGTATGTATTTTGTATTGTTACTACAATTCTGTCCAAATAAATGACCACTTTTATATAATAGTTGATTCATTAGTGCCTCAAAGTCCCCTGGAGGCTTGGCCTCGCATTGGTAGACAGATTGGGGGATTTAGTTAGGCCACCCCCCTCTGTTTTTCCAGACCCTTCTCTCTTTTTTACATAGACCAATATTACCATTCACACTGCATGCCTTGCGATTTTAAAAACACAGCATTTCCGCATGCGATTTTTAAAACGCCCTGCTGTATGCACTTTTGATTAATTTTTCAAAAACGGAAATGTAATGTGAAAAACGCATGCGGTTTTGTATATATGTAGAAAAAAATGCATGCTTTCTAAAAACGCATATAGTGTGAAAGGAAGGGATACTGGGAGAACTGTAACATTGTAGATTTTTTATAACAGCAATTATAATAATAATGATGATACTATCTTTCAAACACACAAAAGTGTATTAGGTAATTTCAAAAGTTTATGTTGTTACCTTGAGTGTATGAATACCATGGATTGCACATAAGAGTAGATCTGGAATCTGTCCGGGGGTACACCAGGCGGTGTGGACAAAGTAGGGGAACTTTGGTTACCGGATAACTGGATAGGGAACTGGTTAGAACTCCATACCAGATCCAAGAGGCACCTCACCATAGAGCCCATGAAAGAAGCTACTGGAGTCTCTAAAGACTTCATATTTAAATAAACCCTACATTTTATTTGTTTACCTGTAATACACACAGAGCCACTAAGTTTATTCATCATCAAAGCAAGACAGCAAGGAGACCACCATGACAGTAATCAGTAATAATCAGGACATGTCAGTGATGTCCTTATTCAGCAGCCTCTCTGACCCCCCTGGCATCCTTCACACTGGCACCTGTATAATGATTCATCAAAGACTGAACTCACCAAATGCATGGCAAGAGGTAACAAGAGCAGGAAGACCCACAGATACAGGTGACAGATGTTATTGAACTGGCTGTCCTCGGGGTCGTGGTACCATCCTCCGGTTAATGCTGCCCACACACCTTGGCGGAGGATCTGCAGGATGTGAGATGCCATGTCTGCTGCAGAGAGAAGAGGAGAGAGGAGATGCTTCATCATCACATTCTACACTGCGCAGCCGAGCCAGCACGGACATGGGGGGCTTGACGTAACCACTGGGACTACCGACGATGGGTGTACCCGGATTTATACAGGAGGATGTGTATACCCGGATTTATACCCGGAGTCTCTGAGAGTCTGTGTGCTCCCTCATAGATTAACACAGGAGCCATGGGAGGGCTGTGTGTTCCCCTTATACACCCAGAGATATGTGTGCCCTGATGTATCCATACCGGGGGCCTGAGTGTCCCCTCATATATCCATACGGGGGACCCGATAGAGCTGTTTATAACCTGGAATAGCCATACGGGTGGGGGGTTACCCTGAAAGAGACGTTACCCCTAATTAATCTATACTGGGGCCCTAAGAAACTGTACCCTGAAATACCCATTCCGAAAAGGGGAACCCTGAAAGAGCTGTGTGTGCCCTAACATATCCAGGGGCCTGAGAGTACCCTCTTACACACATACCGGGGACTGAGAGGGCTGTGTGTCTCCTCATATCCATACCGGGGGACCTGAAAGACCCGTGTGTCCACCTGCCAGGTGTCCTGCGAGGGCTGTGTGTCCCCTCATATATCCATACCGGGGGACCTGAAAGACCCGTGTGTCCACCTGCCAGGTGTCCTGAGAGGGCTATGTGTCCCCTCATATATCCATACCAGGGTACCCTGAGCGAGCTGTGTGTCTCCTGATATGCCCATACCGAGGTGTCCTGAAAGAACTGTGTCCCATGTTGGTGGTCCTTAAAGAGGGCTATGTGTCCCCTCATATACCCATACAGGGGGTTCGGAGAGGGCAGCGAGTACCCTGATAGACACATACCGGGGGACCTGAGAGCTGTGTGTCCCCTCACAGATCTGCACTGCGGTCATCTGCTTCCTCCAAGTACAGGTTACCGTGTGAGGAAAGTCCTACTTCATTAGGATTACCACCTCCATGTTAATGTCGCAGAACATAATACGCCCCTACGTACATAATACCATATAGCTCCTGCAATAGAAGCTCCTCTCAATTACCTCACGTATACCTGCACACCCTGTCTTCTCACTATTACAATAACATGGCAGATGTAATGTATTTTGTATGACCCGATAAGGCATGATGACAGTAAAAGCAAAAGGTTTAGAACATAATATTCTTGTCTGCACATCACTATGAAAGACAGCAGATTCCGATAGAAGAATCAGTATAGCGAATTGATTGCTCTCCCCTGGCAGTGTACTGCGATCCTCTCTGACTTGCGCTGGGATCGGCGTGCGATTACTTCGCTCTGTAGTGGGGTGGGCTGCCTGTCGTGAACCCGCCGCGGTGTCAGTGTCCTGCTCTCACCATGCATCGTTCTCTCAGTTCCCTTCAGCTTCTCAGCCGCATCTCCGGCAAGGGGAGGCCGTGCTCCGCTGCCGCCAGGCTCCAGCTTACGTGGAACCAGAGCAGGATGGTAAGGATCGATTTATTCCCATAATGTCAGACAGAGGTGACCTTCCTACACACTGCGGGTGACACTTGTCATTCTCCTTGTTATCATCCAGCATGGAGGGGGAATGTCACGGTCATGTGCAACTCATTACTCATGGATCTTCCATCAAATAATAAAGTCACAGGGAATCTAGGAAGGCTGCCACTGATTATCATTACAGAAAGTTCTGGGGGTGCAGCTGTCATGCTACAGTAATGATTACACGTCACATATATGGAATAAACATGGAGATCAGGAATCATGGCATGTTTCTGATGCTCATTCACAGTGTATATGTTGGGCCTGTGGCTAATATCCATAGACACAGCTAAGCATTGTTGGAAGGAGGCCAGCAGTGACAATATCTGTACTTCAATTCAAAGATTAGTTTGTGATGTAAAGTGTGAAAAGTTTTTCATTTATCTCCATTTATTTAGTTAAAAAAGTTATGTGCATAAGGTATAGCTTATGCACATAACTAGGCCACGCTGGCCACAGTATTTATGCTCAGTCCTGAGTTGTCCCTTCAAGTCCCTGTTTCTTCTGGCTTCTGGTCTTCTAATTTGAGGTTAATGCAATTCCAATATCATTCATCATTTTGTCTGTGAAGCCAAGCCCTGATGGAGGGACCTCATCCGAGCACTATTTTAGGTTTACAGTACTTGCAGACCAACCTGAGCAATGCACTTTGTATTAGTAACACATTTAGGGCTGTGACTTCTTTTGTGGAAGGATATATAAAAAGTATCCAAAATCGTAAAGAAATGGTCTGTACATGTTTATCCTTCAGTTATTTTGTTATTACATTGTAGTCCCTTTGTGTAATTCTGCACACTAAAATATATCTCAACACACATACACAACTTGTATGTTTTATCTGTGCAGCTGAAACCAACAGGTTTACCTGGCCGCTTAGTACTTACTTTCACTTCCTTACTTCTTTCACCAGATTAGACCTATACCTATAAGCTGCTATTAAATGTGCAGTATGCTTTTGCAGTAGCTTCAGGAGGTAGCTCTTCCACACCAGTGACATTTCTTTTTGTAGCTTATGTTTGGTGCAGACAAGTACTGAGCTCCCCTTCCCTCTTATCCTGAGAAGGGAGGATTAAAGCTTTGTAATCAATTGCTGACCCCTTCTGATTAACTGGTAAATTCATTTAGTTGGAATTGGGCCATTTACTTATTAACCATGGCAAATTAAAAGTGAAAAGGAAGAGCTGATGAAGACAAAAATGTTAAAAGTGAATTATGCTGGAGAATATATTGGTTCACATATTTACAAGTCTATTGTTGGCTTTTGACCATTGAAATACCAATAAAAATGTATTGTAGACTTTAAATGTTAAAAGAAAAAATGTATTGCAGAAAAAAAAATTCACACATTGTCATACCGTATAAACTCGTATAGGAGGCCATACATGGGTCATTTTTTTCAGGGCTGTGGAGTCAGTCTGAACCAACTCCAACTCCCATCTCCTACTAAATTTAAATGGAAATAAAAAATAAAATACAGCAAGTTTAAATGTCCCAATTCACAAACAGTCATAATTACCTACTTCTCTGTTATAAGAATAAAGCCCAATGCATTATAAACACATTAGCATTTTAAATACTGATTTAATATGCTAATGTGTTTATAATGCATTGGGCTTTATTCTTATAACAGAGAATTAGGTAAGTATGACTGTTTGTGAATAAGGAATTTTAAATTTGCTTTATTTTATTTTTTTTTCCTATTTAAATTTAGTAGATCGGCAATTGAATCCTTAAAAATACAGGGGCTATGGAGTTGGGGTCGGCCAAAAATGAGATGACTCCAACTCCACACTCTTCTTCAATTTAAATTTTTCGTGGTCAATTGTACCAGGTAGACAGGAATCGATTTTCGATTTTTCGTCCTCAACAGATACATTTTTTTTTGGTCGATCGAGCTAAAATATTGACCTGTGTATGGTTAGCTTAAACCTCTTTTAGGTTATTAGTTGCTGAAGATGATTGTTTGACTGACCCGCACCTTGCTGTGTCTTCCCACATAAGAAAGAGTAAAGCCCGGAACACACGTTACTTCGATGTCATTGCGCTGCTGCCCGACATCAAAGGAACTGAAGGCGAAGTACTGCTGTGTCTCTAGCTCCGACGATGCTTTGCATGGGGACCCGTGGTCTTGCCCATACCTATGCGTGTGTTCCCAGCTCAAGTACTGGTCAAGTTGGTCTTTTAGTGTTCCATCCTGCCAGATCAGGGAATGGCCTCCTTCAGAGACTGCAAAGACCCTTCAGCGCAACAATTATCTACATTCTGTAGAAACATAAATTAAGTTCAATAAAAACAATCTGTAACCTAGTAGTGGTATCCAGCCAGAAGTATAGCTGTACTAAATTCAGAAAGTCTCCTCAATTTATCTTGCACAATACATACCTGATGTACTGTGTGTGTTTGTTTTATTGTGTATTGGTATTGCTAGTGACAATGCAGCACATATAGTATCTAAGAGCATCTCTTTATTACTTTAATTCTCTGTTCATTTATCTGTCTTCTCTGTCTCTGCCAGGGCTGCTTTCACCAGTCAATACAGGGTCTCCTTCCCTAGACTACATTTCCAAAGTGAAAGTGTGTCCTAGTCCAAGTGTGAAAAAGTAATGTGGGATGAGCAGGCAGTTGTTTCTACATACAAGTCTCAATAGCTAAAGTAGCTATTAAGAGCCTGGTGCACACATTAGGTTGTGTCTACACTTTGAAACCGCGGGTGGTGTTAAGGAGAATATAACGCCTCCTATACTTTCCATTAGCAAGCCATGCCCAATCGCAGCACATACCAATAAGCATATTATGTGTTTACAGTGCATCCTTAGGGCACTGACGGATCCCGGGATGTCGCAGCTGCACTACATGGTGTAGAAAGTGTAGTGAAGTCCCAGCATAAAGGCTGCGTTTTTAAAAAGAACAAATACATTAAGTGCAAATAAACATCTGAAAGTAATACAACTATTAGTGACATTATTTTATATATTTACATCAGGTATTAATAACACTTTTACAGTTCTTTCTTTTCTCAAAATATCCATGCTGGAAAAGGTCTTTCTCATCTTCCTCCTACTATATAAAAATTGTACTCAATCCAATATAACCTATATATTGGAGCATTTAATGTGCCTAGTGTTGCCTCTGTATACCTTATTTTTGGACTATAACACTTTTTTTTAACCAATTAAAGTGTCCCTGTGTCTTATAGTCTGAAAATGTAAAAAAAAAATATATATTTTTTTTTTTAGTCCCAAGCATCCTGGGATGCAGAGATGTGTTCCATTCCCTTCAGTCAAGCCAAAAAGCCACTGCCAAAAAGAGATCTTATCTGCACTAGCAGTGCCCATTCTCTGAACACATTGACCAACTTATGGACATTTTACAATTGGAAAGCATGAGTTGTGTTTTTACATAAACATTCTGCATTGCAATAAATACATTTTTGTGACAGTCTCATATCACCTCCTACATGGAAATATCTGCTCATGGGTAAGTTGTTCAGTGCCAGATTGTAAAATGTGTCTCTTCAAATTTGTCAGTGTGTTCCAAGAATGGGTACTTCTAGTGTACAGACACATGCTAAAGTTTCAGTTTCACTCTACTGCAGCAAAGACCTCCCTCCTGGCACTGGCCCTTTGGCTGGAGGAATATAGAGTGGATACTGCACGGTCCAGTGCTGCCTACTTTGCTGGAACATTCTGTATATTTACTTAATATCTGAATAGCTGTCTCTGGTTTTTTTCCCCTTATTTTCTTTTTAAAACTGCGTCTTATAGCCTGAAAATATGGTACATTTATTAGGGATCCAAGCCTTAACTGGAAATACTTCTCAAAAGTCATGTCCTGTTATTAAGAGGGTTTATGGGACGGCACATATGTATTCAGTTGTTTTAACTTGTATTACTTAAGGTTCTACTTTGCATTTTCCAATTTTTTTCATTACACTATAACTCCCTTCTTTTGCTTGTATCAAAAAAGTGAACAGTCTACAAATATTTAGAATCCAGTAATGCACTAATAAATTAGAACACCAGTAATGCTATTGCAACAGAACATTATATATGTATATTTTTCTACAACCCCTTATAAGTAAATATTTGGATTTCAACATTTGTGCCGTGTGCTCTCTGTCCCTGATAATCAGTAACAGCAGACTAATCTGAGTATTGTATCTTAGAGGGTTCTTACATTTCCTGCTATTCTCTTAGCTGGTATTCAGATGTCCACTTCATTTTGAAGCCTGAACAACCACCTTTTTGCAAAGTATGGAAAAAAATCTAATGTTTTAGTGGTGTTTAAATAGAAAAAAAAGTAAACCACTACAAACCTGTAACTTGCCTAATCTCTGGCTTGTAAGTATTATGGGTTATGCCTACCTAATAAGTAAGTATTTGATTGCTAATTTTCTAAATGTGTCCCTTTCTGTTGAAGGCCTATCTACTTGTGCCGTTGTAAGCTCCGCTGATATCTGACAGCTGCGTGATGACGTCATCACGCTGCTGCAGGGTACATCGGACGGCTCAAATATAGAGCCGTCTGTACCCTGCTTATGTCAATCCTATGCCCCCCATACACCTTTAGATCACTCCATACAATTTCCTTTAGATCTCTCAACAACTATGTAGTGTCGGGTCCTCCCTGATAGAATACATAGTGATTGGAAGGATTAGAAAGGTCCTCATATTGCATGTTTTTTGTAGAAGAGAAGTGGATTGTACAGAATTGTATGGTAAGATTGTAAGGTGTATGGAGGGCTTTAGTTGCACTCTGAACCCAGATACGCATTTTAGACAGAACATCAAAATGACCCCAAAATAGCTATAAAGACAGGTGGAAAGGAGGAGGAGAATGTAAAGAAAACAATCACAATTATAAGAAGGAAATTGTGAAGAAATCTGGTGATCTCGCTTATAAGTACAGCGTGTCACAATAGACCATATCGCCAGTCTACAAAAGTCTAGACTCTTAAGAGCATGCAAATCTCTGAACATGCTAATGTACAGTTGCCAACATCCCCAGCAGTAATAATTAACAAAAAATGAGGTTGCATCTGGTAACCAGGTATTGCTATCTGGTACACGCAAAGTGAGACTTTAGTGGCAACAAAATATCACACTTCAATGAGTTTTTTTGTTCTTATGGGAGGGGACTCTACTTCATAACAATAATCACCTTTCATTTCATCCTCTCTTTCTGAAAGCCAAACACCTTTGAATAGCAATCAAAAATTGTTGTTTCTGGCAGGCTAAGCACATTTTACCTTTATGGCGAGACCAGGAAAATGATTTGTGTTTCTGGGATGTGCCAATGTAGAGTGTGCGGGGAAAGCTGAACTTGCGCTGGCAGTTTCCTCACACACACACACAGCGTAGAGTGGAGACATGAGTGCAGATTTCCCCGCCACCCCCCCCTCCCTTTCCCGTTTGTGAGGAAGATGAGAGGCAGTGAAGCGTGCTCTCTAGTGACACCATTTTTGTGGCTGAAATTGGGTACTGCATGGTGCCATTTTAAAATTACATTTGGAAAACAGCATTTATAAATGGGATTCAGAAGGTTGAAATTTAATTAAGTAGGGCCTCATTGGTTTTTTTTTTTGTGTGAAAATGGAGACTGTAAATTTTGGCTACATTTATTCCCACTTGTTTTGGGTTGATGTGTATTGCTCTGGGTATGGCTGGCAGCTTCAGAAGCTTCATCTGCAGTACAAAACGAATATCTTTAATACCAGGGAGGTGTAAAATCAGAGTAATGTTTAGCAGTGTTAGGAGCTGATGCAACAGAATCGTTTTAAATTGTACATCTGCAGTTAATTCTTTAGAATTGCTGTGCAGAGTATGTCAGCCATGTGTCTGTGGCCCCTTTGAAGACATCTTTGTGCTGGGAGCGAGCATTCCTTGTAGTTGCTGTGTCTGTGTATATATATAGTAATTGTCCCCTGTAAGTAGATGTCGTAACTTAAGATTCCTTGTTGGCAGTCTGTGATCCTCCTGTAATGTATGGTCAGTCTCTTACACCACTGATGTGTTGGAGTAGCTTGGAAATGGGATTGGATATTCTCTTACTGTTCGTCAAATCAACAACCCAAAGACCTGTTATAGCTACTCCCCCTGCACAGAATACCACACGGCAGCTGGAACAGTTAATTTGTTAAGAACAGGGGTCAACAACCTTTACTATCAAAAGAGCCATTTTGCCCCCTCTTTTACTACAGAAAAATATCTGTAGCCAGAAAACATAACACATTCACATGTGCAGGCCATGCTTTTAACATGCCAAGCAGCACGTTAACATATAATGTAATTTTTACATGCAGCACGTCCACAAAGGCTATCTCTGCTCCATCTGTCTGGTGGGGTGTGGGGGTTGGTGCGGCAGTAGATTAATCGATCCATCCCACCTGGGCATCATTAGGCCCTATAAATGATCAGCTGTTGTGAGTATTTATGTATGCAAGTACTATATTGTTAATTCAGTATATACATGTGTGGTGAGTTTTGGATATTTTACAACTGTTACAGAATATACTGATGACGGGACCTCCTGAGGAAGCTACTATAGTGAAACGCGTCGAAGACGTCTATCCGTTTTTTGAAACCCATGTTTTTGTAGATCATGTAAATTTTATTCAATTGTAACAAAAAATCTCATCAAAATGATTTGTACTAAAGCTGTTATCATGTAATTGATTTTTTTTAAGAACAATGTATAGGAATCTCTGAAATAAATAAATAAAAACTTTGTTATGCTTTTACAACCATGTGGTAAATTGTTGTGCCGTTAAAAACCCGGAGTTCGGTCTCCACTTTTAGAGAGGCGAGTTAGTGGTGGGTTTTCGTTGCCCCCTCTCCCTCTCTTACCTTGTTTTTCTCAAATTATATTGGGATGTTGGCACAATAAATTAGGAAAAAGGGGATTAACGTTTTTGGTTCTAAAACAATCGTCCACTAAGGCGTTTGGCTTTTGTCCAGCCGACCATATAAGCTGTTGGCATGCTCTCTTCCTTCCAGCATGGATGCATTTGCTAGTGGTAGGGAGGAAGAAGGCTTGCTGTCCACCAGGGAACCACAACAAGGAGCCTAAAGAATTGCAATAAGAAAGAGAGCAATGTTACTACTCATGTATTTGGGAAGACTGTATGGAGAAAGCTTTTGTCATTGCTAAACATTGTCACCACATCCTTCGAGAGTTGAGATCGCTATTCAGTTCATCTAGTTCCTTAGAAGTTCTTTCATTTGGGATTTTATCATCCTAGACTTTTTAAAAAATAAATAAATTTAACCTGCATGATAGCCATGCAATTTTTTGTCAGCAGGAAATAAATGAAAAGAGACAATAGGCTGCTGGAAGGGTTACCAATGCTTAAAGTTGTTTTAAAGCTTTGCATTGATATTGGGGCTGATATTTTGGAAACATGCATGCAGGTGGTTTGCTAAAATAAGTAAAAACTTGTCCCCCAGACTAATGACCGGAAGTACTGTATTTTGTGAACCAAAAGACGCTCCGCTTGTTGGAACTGCAACTCTGCCGGTCAGAGCTCGTTGCTCCAATTGGCAGAGGAGGAGTCTTAAGGAGGTGAAGAAGCTGTCAGACGCTTTCCTGCCTCCTGATCCAGCTCTGCAGACCTTTGTATGTGAGCCGGCAGGTTCAGCCCACTTACAGAACCAGGGAGGATCTGTCGCCACAGATTTTAATTGGTTGTTCTACATTTATATCTGTCCCCTTGCTTTAGGTATTATTAGTTTATGAATATATATGTGTTTTTTGGTTCTTTTTTAAATTATATTATTTACATTTAATTGTGTGTACATATTTACCTTATTGTAAGGATTATTTATTGTTTGTTTTCATTTTTTTATGTAGTTTGTGATGAAGCACGTTTTTTTTGTAATTTCAGGCTAGCTCTTACCGAATTGAATCTGACACTTTTGGTGAGCTTAAAGTTCCTAATGACAAGTATTATGGAGCTCAAACTGTTCGATCAACGATGAATTTCAAAATTGGAGGTGTGACTGAACACATGCCGGTAAGTGAGAAATAAGTTCTATTCTCTGTGACCGAACCACACAGATCTTTGTCTTTAAATGTTTAACCATCAGTTTAATGGCTTGCAAATGCTTCAGGCTAATTTATTTTAGCTCATTTCATTATTCCTTTGTAGTGATTTTTTTTTTGCGTACGTTCACCTGTAAATGTAATGGTTGTACAAACAGCACCACATTACATTTGCCAGGCATATATCTAGACTCTAGACCAGTGGTGGGCAACTGAGTTGATATGGAGGGCCACAGTTGCGGCCCTCTACAACACTAAAGGGCCGCACATAACATTTTCAAGGTTTACTGACTTGTATAAGTATTTTTTATGCAGAAAGGACAGCAGGCATAGCTAGAAGAGATTATTTTTTAATTTTTAAAATAACAAAACTTAGTTTAAATTAAACTTCAAGCTTTAGGGAACACTGTAGTACACTCAAGCACTTTTTGATTCTGAGGTATGTGCAACAATATATATATTATACATCATCCCCCATTCATAAGTGAGAGACCGCCAATCCCCTGCCAACATGTCTTTGCCCGGGATCTTCTTAGAGCGAGATAAGGATAAGCACTCATGTGCCGTCTGGGTCGCTGATTGGCTTTCACTTAAGAGGACCTCTTCTCACTCTAAGTAGATTCCAGACAGCGGTGGATCGATGGACAGGTGAGTTCCTATGCATTAACACTTTCGGGGGCCGCAAGTAGAAGACTGAGGGGGGGGCCACTTAAGAACACACAAAGGGCGGAATGCGGCCCAAGCCACAGATGTGGCACCTGGGCTCTGGACATATATCAAGAAGTGTGGTTTTGCTGCAGACACAGCATAGTTAAAAGAAGGGTATGTAGTGTAGCAAGTTTTTGATTTTTAGAACCTATTTAATGGCCTAAAACAATGTATCTAGGGAGAATACTGCTTACAAAGCCACTGCCGCAATGTGTATTTTTGGCCACTTGCCACTCAGTGAACCGCCAGGGAGGTTAAGTTATACTGTAATCTATACTGTCAGTCAGCACACAGCTCAATCCTCTGCCAACATGGAAGGATCAAAATATTACAACCCTTCCAAGTAAAACTTTAAATTCACATTTATAGTTCTTCTATAGTCTTTAAATTTAAAACATCCCTAGACATTTGCTGAATCCATTTAAATAACCGTCCCTGAAATGTTAATAAACCCACTGTGACATTTATTTTCCAACTTCTTGGTGTTCACTTATTCCACAGTGTGCTGTCTCATCATCTAAAATGCCCATTTTTTACAGTTTCCTGTACTTGGCTATTATATTTAATAATTGACTGCCATGCCCATCTTACATTACTTAATAATAAGTAATTTAGTATCATACGCAATGTTACCTTTTAAGGCTAGGTTTCCACACTGTTGGGGGTTGTGTGGATACCCCCTGTGTTAATTGCATACCTTGATAGAGATGCCGACACAGCCCATCCATTTACATATCAACTGCACCGGCTGCTTCCACGGCGTTGAGCCAATCCACTGGCCAAGTGAACAGCGGAGGTTGATTTAGTGCACTACGTTAAACCCTTAGCCGGCAGAATGTCTAAAAGCCATGGAAGCAGGAAGTGTGGTAGGCGTGTATATGGATGGCCTGTGTCGACATCTCCATCAAGGTATGCAACACGGGGTATCGACTCAACCCAGATCGCTGTTGAAACCTAGCCTTACTATTTTTGAAGATTTGTTTGTCACATTACTACACATTTATTTTTGATGATGAATTTGTATATAATGGTGTTGCTGTACATGGTATGGATTTAATCTTTATGTATTTAATCAAGGATAAATGTGGCAGTCTGCAAGTTATTGGTTCAGGAATCTTCTGTATTAATTTTTGTAATACATGTATATGATGTATAATTTATAGAGGTGTTTTTATTCCAAATCACAACGTAACAGAAGTTCTTTTTGTATAATAGCAATGGTTTTACTGTCACAAATGAGTTCTGAGCTTTTGAGTATTCATGCAAGGCCGTCCTGGTATTGGTTTTGAGTTTCAAGGTATTTACTATTTATAGTGTTCTATATATATATCCCTATTGATGTGCAGTTTAAATATCTTCTCCCTTCCATCCAGCCAACCACAGCTTTGCATTGGTTTTCATATGTGTGGGATCAGGTGAACCATTCATAATCTCTCTGTTGATTATTTTTTCCTACTGTCAGACACCAATATTCATTAACCAATCTGATTGGATGTCTCTAGGATTTCTTCCAATGTATAAAACCATGTGGGCATGATTATCTGTTGGTGAAATGTTCAGAATGACTACATATAATATGATTTATTATTGACAGATACCGGTCATTAGAGCATTTGGAATCTTAAAGAAGGCCGCAGCTGAAGTAAATAAGGATTATGGTCTTGATCCCAAAATCGCGGAGTACATTTCCAAAGCTGCTGATGAGGTAAATGTCCACTTAAATGGTTTGTTTTACTTTGTTGGTTTGACTTTTTATACTTTTTACTATCAAACTTGTTTTCTGAGGCTGTTCTGTTGGATTATCTTTTCCTTTTCATAAAGGTTTCCAGTGGTAAATTAGATGATCATTTCCCATTAGCTGTGTGGCAGACTGGTTCTGGGACACAGACCAACATGAATGTCAATGAAGTCATCAGTAACAGAGCCATTGAGATGATGGGTGGAAAACTTGGAAGCAAAGATCCCGTTCATCCCAACGATCATGTCAACAAAAGCCAGGTATGTCCAATATTTATTTATATGTTAAAGAGTGGCTGTTACTGTTTGTATTATATTCATGATATATGCATACAGTAGGTTATTGTGCAAATTTATGTACGCTGCTGGGTTTGGGCCCGCTACCTCCTGTAATGATCAAATGAAATGAATGCGCAGGGTGAAATGTATGAATATGAATCATATAGTATGAAAAATATATTAAGATAAAATGTTTTAAATAGACTTTCTAAAAGTAGAGTTCTAAAGTAACTCAAACAGTGAACACAAGCTAACACAAGAGTACATCTAAAAAAATTTTGTCTGGAATACCTGCTGAAAGCTAGGCAAGCAGTTCCTTCTAAGGCTATGTCCCCACTTGGGCGGTTGACCGCGGCAGAATGAATGGATGTGGTTAAAAATCACATTCACATGGCATTTTAACCACGTCCATTCATGTCTATGGGCTCAATCTGGGGCGATCGGTGGTCCGCGGCCCGCATCTTGTTATACCGAGTTTTTGACCGCGTAAGGGCTGCGGCTGATCGTGCTCATAGACATGAATGTACGTGATTTTTTACCGCGTCCATTTATTCTCTATGGGCGCAATCCAGGGTGATCGGTCGCGGCCAACCGCCCAAGTGGGGACAGGCCCTAATGAGCCACTTTGTCACTGCAGCCTTGTAGCTGTAAATGTACATCTATGTTAGGTCATCTAGGGCAGTGGTTCTTACCCTTTTTCAATCCACAACCCCGGAAGTGACTTTCCAAAGTGTCACTTCTTGTTGTGATGCTTTCAGTGGGTCCAGACACACATGTTGAGAACCACTGATCTAGGGGTTTGGTGCTTCTGACTGTTAGGGCTTGTTTCCACTAGAAGCGGAAGCCCGCGGTGCGGCTACATCCGCGCCCATTCATTTCAATGGCGCTGGTCCCCTGTCCGCGGAAACGCGTGGACGGCCGCCTAAAAACTCGGTCGACCGAGTTTTTAGGCGGTCGTCCGCACGATTCCGCGGCCGCCCAGCACTGACCGCGGCCATAGGGATGAATGGCCGCCGCTAAAAACCGCATGAGATGCGGTTCTTAGCGGCGGCGTTCCTTAGCGGCGGCAGCCGCGCCGCGGGCTTCCGCTCAAGTGGAAACTAAGCCATAATGAGATTTGTGGATGCCATTATTGTACCGATCATGGTTTCTGTACCAGAGAAGATACATTGAGTGACTTTATGCACTTTTCATGTTTCTTGAATAATGCTCCACCACTATTTAGATTCCTAGTCATTAGGGGACTGCTAACATGAGGAAAGAAATGTATTAACATGACTGTCTTCATACAACATAGAAGAAAACATAATAATCCAGGAGAAAAAGAAAGTTCAGGTTGTGTTTTCTTTTGGATAACCTCTTCCAGGTATAAAACAACCAACAAGTTTGTTTTTGCTAAATACATCATAGCCTAAACCTTCCTTGCCTTAATAGACTTTTTTTGCCTATGTGTCCTCTGCTGGGATTTTCACCAACATCCTGTTGAAAATGTAAGGGCATGTTTCCACTTAAGCATTTGCCCGCGGTTTGAATCGCAGCACTAGGGATCTCCCGCTGTCTCAAGTGATTCAAACCGTGGGGGACAAAAACTGCAGCCGCAGCACTGTTGGTGTGCTGGTGTGAAATGGCGCTAAAAATTTATGAAAAAGGCATCACTAAAGATGAACTTTAACTACAGGCAGTGCTGCACATGTCTTGTGTGCACAAGTCTGTCAGTGTCTTTGGAAATTCTCTGTACAATTCTGTACCCCACCTAATAAAATGAGCCACTTCAAAAGCAACTGGAGGTGATTTACTGGAATTACTCAAAAGGTTTGTGTATGTGTTGTAAGTTGTATTTATGACCTCTTGGACTTTGCCATTACTAGTCCTGTAAATAATTGTTTTAGCTTTTGTGTTGCAGCTTATCCACATAACTATTTACTAGTGGTATTAGCCAACATCCCAGGGGGGTCCTTTTTGAACCAGATTTCTTTTTCTCGCTCTAAAAGAAGCATTTACAAGTCTGTGCTGTGGTCTGGTATGTTAAGTTTAACAATGGCCCATCAAGAGTTAAGTCCCCCCTTTAGATCACTCCATACTATTTCCTTTAGCTCTACCAACAACTATGTAGTGCCGGGTCCTCCCTGATAGAATACATAGTGATTGGAAAGGTTTAGAAAGGTCCTCACCTTACATGGATTTGGTAGAACAAACGTTAATTGTACAGAAATTGTATGGTAAGGTGTATGGGAGGCTTTACACATATACAGGGGTGCACATAAGAGTCCCACAGCGATACAGGCGGAATGATAAGTAGCTATGCGTAGCTGCAGTAAGGCTATTACAGCACATTCGTGTACTATCCAGCTTCTTCTTTTTCTTTCCGGGGACCCCCACCATGTGCACAACTCCCTCGCCACCCCACCTCACTGGCACTGTGATTCTTTTCTTGGAGTGGGAGGCAGCAGGTGAAATTGTACTTTATTCTTCATATGCCATCTTACCACGGATGGATATCCTCCTCAGCTCCAGTCAATTAATTGTGAGTCCTTTCAGGGTCTGGTACAAGGCAGATTGCTAAAGACTGGCTCTGACGAGCACTGATTGTGGTAGGTGTTACCAGCACTCCATCTGCTGGTGGACACTGGTACTACATGCACATGTTACAGTCACCTGAACTGAATTAACCATTTTACAAATCTTGCAGAGCATATTACAGCATCAATGTAATCATTGAACAAATGTCAAGTAGTTCTCTATGTATTTCATAAGGTTTTAGAATAATTAATGCACAGCAAGCATCTCATATGTCTGTGTGTTGCACAATCTTTATGGACCCCTTCACTCGGGTGGGTGGGCTGGTCCTCTTGGAGATAAGTTTGTGTTTCTTCTTATATGTGTTTTTTCCTTCCTTATTTACTTAGATGGTTGCGATTTCTAAGCTTTGTATTTTGTTTTTTGTTTTTTCTATGTATTTTATTTTTTTCTTGGTTTCATGCCAATGTATATGCGAACTTTTCTGTTATGTAAAAGTTTTCAATAAACAGATATGAAAAAAACAACAAAACAATGCTACATATGGGTTGAGTACCAAAAACAATCACATGGTACTCATCTGAGTAGCTCACTAAAAAGTTATGTGAATACCTGTCCATATACCCAAACTCTGTGAAGTATTTAGCTTACTGATTGCTCATCAAACATGTCAAAAATATATTTTTTTAACCTCTTTGTGATCAAAATTTGACCCTCAGCAAAATAAAAGAATATTCTTGCAGAGAATACTACACATAATGCAATTGACTTGTGGAGTCAATATGGTGATTACAATGTGACACCAGAATGTGCTCACTCCCTCTCCAGCACTATATGTAAGCATGGTGCATTCGATGTCATATAGTAATTGACAGAAACCAGTATGAGAAGAAAGACTGGAAGTAGCACGTCTGAATATTGTTTTGGAAGAAATAGAACCATACTGCAATTATTTTATGGTTTTTTTTATTCTCTGCTAGATTGTTTTCTTTGCCAAGGCTGACTCTAAATTCCAAGTTCTTCTTGCTGTGATAATATTAATTAACCTTGTACTCAAGATCTATTAATATTCATATGTGTTTTGCTGGTTCTTAAAACCTTTCATTAGGCAAAGTTTGCATAGAGATGTTGGTTAGTTAACTGATGCAACCCCAAAGGCTAAACTTGGTCAAGGCATCTAAATTTTAAAAACAACTTTGGTCATGAAAGGCTTGAAGGATGTGTACACTTAACATAAACATTCACAAAAAGTGCCCTTATTTTACCTGCCTCCCATGCACCGATGTTGTTGGCCTGTGGCTGCACCGTTGGACCTACACAGTCAGTTCTCATAGACTTATGTATTTAATAGGAGCTACCATAGGTTTACCAATCTTATTTTAATTAAGGACGAAAAAACTGATTGCCCGGAGCTTCAAAGTCTGTAATGAGAAAATATGCTTATATATTTATAAAGTTTTTTTTTAGTTTTTTTAACTTTGGCAACTTTAATAAGATAGTTAGGTTGATATATCTTCTGTAAAAGATGCCTGGTAACGTACAATATTTGGACTAAAATTTACTATAGGTTTTCAGGTTTTATATATAAATAATATTCTTAAAAATGAATTTCTAACAATTAAATGCTGTCTTGGCTGTTGATATATATAAAAGCTTGGCTTGAAAGATGGCATATTACTTACATTTTCATCTATCTACTGAACTCTAGTCCTGTCTGAGTACTTCATTTTTCTCCTTTTTTTAGAGTTCAAATGATACCTTTCCTACAGCAATGCATATTGCTGCTGCTAAAGAAGTCCATGACGTCCTTTTACCTGGATTGAGAAAGCTTCATGATGCTTTGGAAGCAAAGTCAAATGAATTCGCAAAGATTATTAAAATTGGCCGAACTCATACACAAGATGCAGTGCCACTTACTCTGGGGCAGGTATAGTATTCACAGACACATTAAATATGAATATAACATTTTGCAGTGTTTGTTTTTTCAATCATTGTTCTTGACACTTCCTGTCCTCTGCTAAATGTGTAGAAGAAGCAGTTGTCCCTCAAGCTTAAATTTGAACATGTAATATTAGTTGATTACTGAGCCCTTATTAGATTACATTCCAAGTCTTGGAAGCAATTTATTTGTCAAATGCTAAAGTTAAAAAGTATTGTATAAATCCAGTCAGTTTTTATTTGCCACAGTAATGGCTCCGAACGTGTTTAGACACATGGGGTATTTTGATATTATTGGTGTGTCATGCCTAAGGATATTTACCCAGTATTGGTCCCAAGAACCGAGATTGATAGGAAATAAGCCAAAGGTGAAGGTGTTACAGGAACATGGTCTGAGGGAAAATCCACTCATTACTGTATAATGTGTTCTACTAATCATTGTTTCTTATTATTTCCCAGGAATTTAGTGGCTATGTACAGCAGATAAAGTATGGAATTGCTAGAATTGAAGGTTCATTACCAAGAGTTTATGAATTAGCTGCTGGTGGCACAGCAGTTGGAACTGGGTTAAACACTAGAATTGGATTTGCAGAGAAAGTTGCTGCCAAAGTGTCTGAGCTAACAGGTAAGTGCTGTATTTTCTGTGTAGTGACTTTCCTTAGTGTGTGTAAGCTCAGATCCATGGATTCTAGAATGTGAGAACTAAAGCATCCTGTGTTTTCCAAAACTCATTCTCTGTCTTAACAAACTTATCAGTAGCAAATATTTATTGGTTGATCATCCATTTATTTGGTCCAAGGACAAAACTTTTGATGAAGATGATTTTGGCGGCCACTTTGGCCATGCAGCCATGGGGTTACAGGTTCAAACCCTGGCCTGGGCACTATTTTCAAGTAGTTTGTATGTTCTCCCTGTATTTGCATGGGCTTTCTCTCATACTCCCAGACATTTTTGTAGGTTAATTAGCCTCCCCCTCAAAAACAGTTATTGGTTAGTGTAATTCATAAGAAGTCATATGCAACCAAGTTAGTTACCGTATATGCCGGCGTATAAGACGACTTTTCAGTACCTTAAAATCCTCCCCAAAGTCGGGGGTCGTCTTATACGCCGGGTGCCGCAGGCTGGGGGGGTGCAGGGGACCATCTCTGGGAGCCGTTACTGTATCTGTGCGAGCCGGTTACTGTATCGTGCTGCCTGAAGCTGCCAGCGCTGACTAAAATACATTGTAGCAGAGCAAGAGAACGAGCAGGGCAGTGTTACCATGGCTACAGGATGCTACTCACGGAGAACACACGCTCTGTAGCTCTGTTGTAACTTTGAACATTCATAGCAGGAAAACCATTTCTAGTATAATGATGAAACTTTAAGCGTCAGTAATTCTCACCTACTACTACTTACACCCTGAGTTTCACCACTCTAGCTATAATACTTATAAGTTACATTTCAGCTAAATTCCAGCCACCAGACAATGATTTTTCATGGCCAGTGATATACTCCTATATGCAACATTTAACTTGCCTACATAAATTTTTTCATTTGGTGAGCGTTGGAAGAGGGGGTAGTCTTAAACGGCAAGTATATAACAAACTCTATATTTTAACTGTAAAAGTTGGTCTTAAAGTCGTCTTATACGCCGGCATATACGGTATATACACCGTCATTTTTGGCTGATGAGACGTACCTTCAACAGGAACATCCTATTTAGATAAAAATACCGGACTGCCAGATGGAGCTCAGTGTGGAAGTTCAGGAGGCAGGGAAGCTGTTAGCTATTAGCGTCCTCATCCTCCGTTCTGCCATACAGCAAAGCTCTTCATAGACAGATCTCTGTCTATAAAGAACCAGGGATTTATATGTAAGCTTAAGCATCTTTTGAGCTGCAAAATACAGTGTGTGTATGTATATATACAGTACATCTATACAGCAGCTTCAGTCTCCACAACAGCTTACCGTGCTAAGCATGAGGAGATTGCATACCCATCCTATTACCCTGATGAAGTGGTGTTGAGAGCCACGATACGCATTGGTTTTTACCTGGATCTTACTGTATACAAATAAAAGTTCTGAAGATTTTTAAAACTACGGGCGCCTCTCCTATGCCTTATTTTTTACTAGGGGATTTCTTTTTTCTATATGAACTTTTTATACATGATAAAGTGAAGTGTTTTAATGTGTTTGGGCTGCAATACCAGTTTCAGCTACTGGGGCCACAGCCTCTCGTGAGCATTCGACACATCGAGGAGGGAGTGGGGGATGAGGGGGAGCTGCCAATGTCTGACAGATTCCTTTGGCTTTGAAGTTTCGGTACCCGGCGTATTAGACGGCCCCCACTTTTGAGAATATTTTCTTGGGCTTTAAAGTCGTCTTATACGCTGGAAAATTCGGTATTTATGGTATATGTTTTTTCAGTAAACGTAATGAATAATTACTATATACTTTTTCTGTGGTCCACAATTCTGTATTTGTGAGTATGTTTCTTTTATTTGCTTATGTACAATAGAATTGTTTGTCCTTTTTAATATGCAATTGTCTTTATTTCATTCATAGGATTGCCATTTATCACTGCCCCTAACAAGTTTGAAGCTCTTGCTGCTCATGACGCATTAGTTGAATTGAGTGGAGCCTTAAACACGGTTGCCTGTAGCCTAATGAAAATTGCCAATGACATTCGTTTCCTTGGGTCTGGACCTCGGTCAGGGCTGGGAGAATTAATCTTGCCTGAAAATGAACCCGGAAGCAGCATAATGCCAGGTGAAACATTTTATTCCTGTCCAAGCCAACTTTTTCCAAATTGTTGTGGTCAGCTGAAAAGTTGTTGGATCAGAAAGGCTTTAGTAAAATTGTGGGTATTAAGAATTCTGCTGACACTGATTGTCAGTAAAAAAGGCAATTTTCTTTTATATAATAAGGTCATCAAGTAAGGGAAGCGGATGCAGCGTGGTATTTCAGCCGCGGCCCAACCGCTCCCATTACCTCCAGTGAGCTGGACTTGTAGTAAACACAGGAATCAGACGACAGAGGCGGCTGTAATGCTCAAACTGTAACTTTATTATTGGATGAGGCCCTGAAGGTGGGTCTCACTATTGACAATCGGCACAACGGTGCAAACAAGTAACTGAAGTATGGTATAGTTCAATGTTCAATCTTTAACTACAGTTCAGAATGAAGGCACGTGCTGGTAGCACAATGTGGTCCGGCAGCTCTTACCCCACAGGCCAGGGCAGCGGAGGACCTGGATTGGAGGAATACTCGGGACTAGGTAAGGCACGAGGCCGCAGGCACGCCAGTAGACTGGGTTGAGGAACTCCGGCGGGACCCACTGGGATCCAGGCATCCACCCCACTGGAACGGTAGTACGGGTCTTGGGCGGCTAACACAACAGCGCGTAGTGGCTCTGTGCTGGAAACGGCGCATGCTAGTATGCCTGCCGGCTGCACGCACGTCGGGCTATTCAGGTAAGGGGACAAGGCTGCAGTAGAGACAGCATCAGACATGCTGCTTTCTTCCTCCCTGTTACCCTCAAAAGGCCCAGCCCACCGGGCGGGGACTCCTCTTAAGTCCTCTGGAGACCCTGGGGCATGCTGGTCCAGGGGCTTAAAGGGGACCTCACCCTGACTGCACAACCACTGGCCACTACAGACTCCACTGCCGCTGATTGCGCACGGAGCAGCACAGGCAATCTGCGGCTCAAATGTGAGGTTTTAGTGGTTTTAAAGGTTTTAGTGAACAGCGGGGAAACCAGAAAGAAAAACACATGCTTTCTGCAATTTGTTTGTAACATGTTAAAAGACCAGCCTTTATACCTCTGAATTGGCATATGTGGGTTCTTTATGGAATGGCTTTCTCCTTTCTGTATCCAATTTTATTTTTTATTTTTCTCTCCAATCACCTGAATTATTCTATTCTTACTGTTCTGCATGATTACTACCAAGTACTGTTTATTGGTATGCAGTTGCCATCAGTTTGATCTATAGTTAAGTATTTTGTTTTTGTCATTTGTTTTTCCAACACAGGTAAAGTGAATCCCACTCAGTGTGAAGCAGTCACTATGGTGGCAGCACAAGTGATGGGCAATAATGTTGCTATATCAATAGGAGCCAGTAATGGACATTTTGAATTGAACGTCTTCAAGCCTTTGATTGTAAGTAATATGAAACACAATCCTCGGTGTATAATATATAATTCCCTTGTACATAAACTGCAGTAAACTTGTCCTACAAAACCATTTAAACCGACAATTACTACAAAGAGCAGGTACATTCAGGAGTATGTATATGCACATTCTATGTATGCGCTATATGTACTTGGCTTCCATCGGATACATACTTGCTTTCTAACACAGAATATATACAAAAAATGGTTTGGCACCCAATTTTTAGGACTTTAATGGAGCCGCACAGAACGGGATGGTGAAGTGGTATGCAGGGAACCTGAGCTGGGACTACCCGGCTCAGGTTCACTACATGCCATTGCACGATCCCGGTTTCAGTTTTATAAAGGTGCTTTACCTTTCAGTGGATCAATTGGACATATAGAGTGGATTTCCAAAACTTCATTCAATGTGCTGGTTGTTAGTGGACTAACAGTCCTGAAGAAGCCCCGGATAGCGGGTAAAACACATAGACAACTATATATGTGGTTCTCAATCTTTTTACATCTGTGACATCTGAAGTGTAATTTCCTGCATTTGGAACAGGGAAGTGCTGGTGTGGAGTGTCACTTCCACTTTCTGAATGCTGGAACTGGCACTCTGCTATGTCACTTCTGGCACGAATAGATAATTCTAATGTTCCCTCTCTCCTATTGTCCCACACGACTTGTGCAAAGGATGCGCAGGGTTGGAAGGGGAGAGTAACACCATAGGTTAAGATGGAGGGGGCTGTACTCTTCCTCCTAACTTCTGCAACCCCTGTGAAATAGTCGTTCAACCCCCCATGGGGTCCTGACCCACAGGTTAGGAACCCTTGTGCTAACCTGAGCTAAGTAGTCTGTGTGATGAGCACAACATCATTTATTAGCGCTTTGCACTTTTTTCAGTCAGAATCATTTGATGTACTGCTTGTATGACAAGTATCATTCTACTTTTCATTATGCATGTACAATATTTGTTAATATGTAACAATAAATAAATTTATATTTAACCTTTTGTATGTACGGCTCCATTAAAGTTCTAAAAAGGGGTGCCAAACCAATTTTCTCTATATATTCTATTTAAATTGGATTGGAGCAAACTCAATTAGAGAGCTCTCCCAGCTGTGTGATACTATACATCTATTCATTTCAATTTCTGGTTCAATATTTGTATTAAAGTTTTAAATCGCAAAAGAACAGAAAAACAGTTGGATACAAACCCAGTCACATATTAAGCAATTGGGACAATCTTACAACATAACTTTATGTAAAAGTGCAGTCAATCAACAGGCAAATATACACATTGGCACGAATGCCCTTGGCAGTAACAAAGTGGATGGTGTCAAATGCGTATTGTTCAACAAATCCATTTAAAAGTTTAGTGAACACTAAAACTCAGAAAGTAACATTGGAAAGGTAAAGTAAACAAGACAGATCTCTTCCAGCCAAATCACCTAAATAAGGATAGAAAAGAGGGAAAAATGAGAAAAGAGCAGGTAGGACGTAGAGAAGGGGCTCCAGAGACAGGGCGACACCCCAAGGTGAAATCCAGGAAGGGGACCGGCGAATAGGGGTCAATGGTAGGGGGAGAGAGAATCATACGTAGTTTAAACTATCCCAACATACTGTTGGATGGAAAGCCTGGATCCAGAGATCCCAGGTGGTTCATTTCACTTTCTAACACAGACACCTGCTTCTAAATAATTTAGCTGTGAAATACATTCAGATGGGTTTAGAAATGTCAATTCACTGCAACCAAGAAAATATTTAATTATCGTTGGAACACCGGTGCCCTGTGTTTGTTTTACCTATGTTTTTTTTTTTCATATATTTGTATTATTTTTTTAGATAAAAAATATCTTAAATTCAGTCCGGCTTCTGGGTGATGCATCTGTCTCATTCACCGATAACTGCGTTGTTGGCATTCAAGCAAATACCGACAGAATCGACAAACTAATGAGTGAATCTTTGATGCTTGTCACAGCTCTCAACCCCCATATAGGTAAGACATTTACACAGAAGATTAAAGCACTTATACCACTTCTGTTGTTTACAATTGGCATAAATCAGCGCTGGAGTGTGTGCAAATTTATAAGCGTTGTAATAATATGTATTTCTACACTTCTCTTGAATGGAGATATGTCTTCTAATTCCTGATGAAATGATAGACTAGCTAGTTTAACCATAACACATCATGCAGTATATCACAGTACACCACTCACATTGTGGTAGTTAATAATATTTTTTCATGAGATCACACTGAAGACGTGACACTTTGATATGATGTTAAGTAGTCATTGTACAGTTCGTATAACAGTGTAAACTTGCTTTCTCCTCAAAATAACTCAACACAGCCATGAATGTCTAAACCCAAGGCTATAAAAGTGAAACATTTGCCAATTGGTTGTGTTGTAATACTGCCCTGTGGCCCAGATTCCAAAGAGAGGGTCTCATGCTTCACCTCCCACCAATACCAGCATTCGCAGTCCTTCAAGAGAATGAAAATAAGTGCTGTGTTAGTTCAGAGGCACTTCCACACTGCTAAACATTGGATATCACTGGGCCTATTACCAAATGTCACATGCTTCCTATATTTAGAAGAAGAGGGTACTTTTTTTCTTTTTTTTTTTTCTGGCTGCTGAATGGATGGGCAGGGGAACTATCTTTTATGGCGCGAAAAGCCTCTGTCCGGGCAATCGCGGCGGAGTACACTGTACTGTACACTGTGACTGCTGGCTCTCCCCCTGGCCCATTACATACCTGTGTGGGGAGAAAAGAGGCCCCCTTTGGCATCACCGAAGTCACGGGGCAGGAAGGCTCTGTGTGCCTGCAGCTATGTAGAAATGGTGCAGGCACACGTAGAGCCGGCGATTGTGCCCGATCCCGGCATGGGCGCGGTTTGATTCACGATCAAATTGCGCCCGTACTGCCATCTGGCATAATGCCAAGGAGGTTAAGCTGATTGTCTTCACAGTATAACATTTATACTTAATTTTTCTATGTTTGCATAATTATACTAATATTACACATTTTTTATTCTAGGATATGATAAAGCTGCTAAAATAGCTAAAACAGCTCACAAGAATGGTTCCACGTTAAAGGAGACTGCTATAGAACTGGGAATCCTGACTGCAGAACAGTTTGACCAGTGGCTCAAGCCTGAAGAAATGCTTGGTCCAAAATAATTATTGAACTGTACGATTCGGAGCTCCAAATATTTTTGTCATTTGCATTTAAATAAAAGTTTGTTAAAAGTGATGGTTCAAGAGGAATATATGGAGTTGTTATGAGATACGATTGCAGACTATATGTCAAGCACAGTGCAACAAAACAATTCTATATTGACACTCTGTGTGCAGCTTTGTTGCATGCTGTCCGCATATTTGGCAGGGCCTGGGTAACTAACAAGAATGCCATTCCTGCTCCAACAGCCTGACCTGGCAGGAAATTCATAGACTGGGATGGCCAAGCTATGAATTCCTCCAAATTCCCCAAGTTCCGGGTTCAAATGAGGAATTTGTAAGGTAAGCCTCACAAAGTCAGAATGGCCTGAATTCCTCAGCAAGGTTCCCTCAAACTCCTGAATCTCCCAATGCACATTCTGGGGTGATATATACATTTCTTCAATCGCCCTGCACCTGAATGTCACAATGTGTGTGTGTGAACACTACGAACGAGCATAGAATTGTTTTGTATTGAAATGTGAGACTTTAATAGCCCCAGATGGTTCTTATCCACACCATAATAATATTCACCAGTTATACAATGCTAACCTATACATACAATACATATTGACCCAGCAAGAGGGCTAGAATATAACATATTCACTGAATAATATTGTGTGTCCTTAAATGTAAAACTGAGCATAATTTCTATATAAGAGTTGTGAGCGGCGCTTTATTAATGTATTATCCTTTGATGAAAGGAGAATGCTTTGTGTTTGCGTGTGTTCTCATGTTATTCTGGTCAGAATGCATTATTCTTTAAACGGAGGTTAAGCTACTTATTATTTAGTAATTTACTGGTTTCTGCTTTATTCCTTAACAATCTAAGGACAAGTTCAACAAGTCAATTCATTGGCTGCACATTGAAAAAGCTGAAATTAATAGAATGAAAGGGTTGGGACAGAGACTGGGGAGGAAAGGTCTAGATTTTACTGTTTCTCCACCAGTCCAACACATTGGCTGGATATTTTGTAGCTCTTTTTTTAATGCATTTTATAGAAGTAGAGGCAATAAGCAACTTGCATCTTTGTTTGCCAGAGGAGAGATTCCCCTTCAGCCCTCCTTCCTCCTCGATGTGTGAGAAGAGCGATGTGCACACTAGAGCAGTGGTGGGCAACTGAGTGTGCGGCCCTCTGCATCACTAAAGGGCCGCACATAACATTTTTAATCTATACTCTTGGTTATGTGTCCCAATTCTGTTCCTCTCCTCTTCTTCCTGCTGTAAGAAGATCCTGGGAAAAGATGGTTCAGCGGGGGATAGGCAGGTAACAGATGAGTTCCTATGCCTTATGCATTAACAGTTAGGTTTCGAGGGGCCACAAGTGGAAGACTGAGGGGGGCCGCTGAAAAATGCTTAAAAAGGGCCGCAGGATGGGCACTAGAGTCTGTGGCCCCAGTGGCTGAAACTGGTATTGCAGCTCAAACAGCTGTACAAACACTGTATCGTGTATAAAAAGTTATATTTTTAGATTGCCAAGACTCTTCCAGTTTCTATTGTTAAGGGCCCATTCCCACTATATGCAGTTTTAAAGGCATGCATTTTTTTTAAGGCATGCGTTTCTGCATATATACAAAAATGCATGAGTTTTTCACGTTACATTTGCGTTTTTGAACAAATTAATGAAAAATGCAGGAAAAATAAATCAAAAATGCATACAGCAGTTTTTGAAAATGCTGCGTTTTTAAAAACGCAACGCATACAGTGTGAATAGTAACATTGGTTGTTTATGTGAAAACGCAACGCATATAGTGTGAAATGGCCCTAAATGTATACAATTTATGTCATTTGGATAACCACAGGGAAACATTAAGCTCCTTAGAGTTATACCCGAAGCCAGTACGGGCGCAGTTTTGATCGTGAATCAAACTGCGCCAGTTCTCTGTGTTCCTGCAGCATTTCTACAGAGCTGCAGGCACACAGAGCCTTTCTGGCCTCGTGAAGGGGGCAGTGCCATAGACCTCCCCACACACAGTAAAATAAGTGTGCATTTTTAAAACGCTGCAATGATGACGCCGCATTTCACAGCTTCATATTGGCAACACACGATAACGCAGAGTAAAAACTCTCATTCATTAGAAAAAAGAAGCAGTGGACATAAGGCCAAAGGGTAAAATCTGACAAAAAAAAGCACTGTTGGAATGTTGACATTTGGATTCCTGGTAATCTCAGGGGTTGATTACTAACCCACAACATTTCAGGATTGTACTACTGAGGTATGAGATCTGGGGGTTTAAACAATGCTGTAATGTGAGAGTTACGCCTGCCATACACACCCTGACGGGTGCAGACAGACCAGCTCCGATATGCACCGGAATGCAAATGTGATGACGTCATCACGTTTGCACCCTGGTGCATTATGGGGCCCCTTCAGTCAGCTGGCACCCTTTGGGTGCCGGCCATTAGCTTCAATGAAGACGCCGGTCTTCATTGAAGCTAATTCCATCGGCCAGAGATTATCGGACATGTTCGTTCTCTGGCCGGCCGAGCTGTGGGGCGACAGGGATCTGTCGCCCCATGTGGGCACATGCCGATAAGCGGCTGATTTTTCCGCTGACCGACGGCGCGAGCGCGCATGCCCGTCGGTCAGGTGAAAAATTGGCCGCTTATCGGCATGTGTATGCCAGGCATTACATGTGACCCAAAGCCAGCTGGTGACCTGTGGATGGAGATGGCTAATCGGAGCATCAATCCGGAACAGGGAGGTCCATCTGCAGCAGAATCTACCATCCAGGAAGCTGACACAGAGAACAGTGAGGGGGACAATGAGGAAAACCCCATACATATGGGGTGAGTACCAAACACCATCACTTGGTACTCATCTGAGGAGCTCACTAAAAAAAGTTATGTGCACCCTTGCAAATATAAATAAAAGGTTATAGCTTTTATTTAAAAAAGTACTTTAAAACCTCAGCAGACACTTTTTGTTGATGCTGTAGAAAACACATTCGGCTACATATTTCACCCTTTTCTCAGGCTTCATCAGGACAAATACAATGTGTCTAGAAGACAATTGTTTAAAAAGGTTATTGGGGCAAAGGGACTTTTAAGGCATTATCATTATATAAACCAACACTTGTGGATAATTAACGGTATAAAGTCCTGTTTATAAATTACAAAACCCCAATGATGTGCATGATGCTCATCAGACGGATGTGTTGTCTGATGCTCACCATGTTTCGCAGTACAGTCCATCTTCAGGAGACTAAAGGTCCCCATACACGGGTCCGATTCCCAAGGGATTCCGGGACGATCGATTCCGGGCGCGTGCACGCTAATCGATCGTCCTGGAATCGCGTGAGGCCCACCATGCCCGATCGATCGGGAGCCCAGAATCGGATCTGCCAGAGAACCAACATGTTGGTCTTTCTGATCCGATTCAGCACACATCAGGGGGAGTTGCCATGTGTGAAGTGATCGATCGGGCATGGAATCGTCCAGGAATTGGGCGATCGATCGGACATCCGATTCCCTCTGGCATCGCAGAATCGATCGGATGGGTGATCGATCGGCCATGGAATCGGAACATGTATGGCTAGCTTAAGGCTATATCTCAGGGAGTGGGCTCACTCACAATTTTACCCCAAAACACAGCCATGAATAAAGAATGGAACCGAAACCCCCTCCAACAGCAACTTCTTCCAACAATCCAACAACAGTTTGGTGAAGAACAATGCATTTTCCAGCACGATGGAGCACCATGCCATAAGGCAGAAGTGATAACTAAGTGGGAAATTTGGGTCCATGGCCTGGAAACTCCCCAGATCTTAATCCCATTGAGAACCTGTGGTCATTCCTCAAGAGGCGGATGGACAAACAAAAACCAACTAATAATGACAAACTCAAAGAAGTGATTATGAAAGAATGGGTTGCTATCAGTCAGGATTTGTCCCAGAAGTTGATTGAGAGCATGCCCTGTCGAATTGCAGAGGTCCTGAAAAAGAAGGGCCAACACTGCAAATACTGACTCTTTGCTTAAATCTCATGTAATTGTCAATGAAAGCCTTTGAAATGTATGAAGTGCGTATAATTATATTTCAGTACATCACAGAAACAACTGCAACAAAGATCTAAAAGTAGTTTAGCAGCAAACTTTGTGAAAACGAATATTTGTGTCATTGGCCAGGACTGTAATGGCCACCTGGGATAGGTGCCCCAGCTGCATGCGAAAGGGACATTGTAATCTTTAATTTGCTGTAACTTTTTAAAAAAAGAAAAACAATGGTACCTGCCAGATTTCAGTTAAAATGTGGTGACAAAACACTCTGGCTCCCATCTGCAATTGGGCTCGGACTACTATAGGCATTATGCACTCTCATTGCAGGGAACAAGTGGATGGGACCCAGAGTCTTTACACTAAGGTGACAACGGGCTGGATTAAAGGTAGCCATTCATGGGCAGATTCCTGGACGATTTTTCCGCCAATAGATCGCTGTGCATGTCCCAATCGCCCAGCCACAATCTGGTGCGCCCATCTGGTCCGATTGACCAGGATCCTCCTGCATGTCGGTGATCTAATATGACAGTAAATTTCTGGGCCTAAGGGCCCTTTCACACTATATGCGTTTTTTAAAGGCATGTATTTTTTATAGGCACACGTTTCCGCATATACAAAAACACATGTGGTTCTAATCATCTGCGTTTGCATTTTTGAACAAATCAATGAAAAATGCATGAAAAGTTAATCGAAAATGCATGGGAGTGTGGGAGTGTAAATGGTAACATTGGATGTCTATGTAAAAATGTGCGCAGTAAAAAAAAAAAAATGTGTGTGGTAAAA
>CM070035.1:130206638-130227038 GCA_036250615.1 Ptychadena robeensis
TAGTCTGCTGGGGGGTATGTGTAGGGTGACCCTTTTTGTTGGGGTTATCAGTGTGTAGTCTGCTAGGGGGGTATAAGTAGGGTGACACTTGATATTGGGGTGATCAGGGAATAGTCATTGATTGTCTCTTCATGCTACAGTGTCTGCCTATCATTGTAATAATTAAGATACAAGTGTTCCTCTCTCTTGGAAAACACAGGCACAACACATTCAGTGATTAAAGGCCCCCATACACCAGACGTCATCACGCTGCACTCCGCTGCTCAGAGTAACAGCGGGCACCCTTTTTTACTTTGGATTGGAATTCCAATCCCTATTCAAACTAATGTCATCGACCAGAGATTTAGGGACATGTCCAAAAAAATGTCCGCGGCTCGCTTGGTGTATGGGGACCTTAAGGCTTCTCTCTGACTGGTAGAGGGGTAGCAGTGGGGTCTACACAGCACATTGAGTATTGCCTGCTGACTGGCCATGTTTGAATTAGCGTGGTGGTGGTGACAGCTGATGGATGACTATCATCTGTCCTCCCATCTGATACCTGATATACCATATGTTACAGTGAATGATGGGTAAGGTGGCAGTGCAAGTTGCCCATTCCTGTTATGCACGATATAAAAGAGCAGACAATCCACAGGGACTTGCAGTTTATATACCATGTCATACAAATGTTTCCTTTAACATATAGTATGTATGTAATGAAGTCTGTAATGTATGCAGACTGTAGCTACCCACTAGCTTGGATGTGATCTCAGACAAACAGACATGGAGCTGTCATTCATGTGACACTGACAATCTGTAATATTCCATTTCACTTGGTCTTGTGCCAGTTAGAGTTATAGAGAGAGAGAGGGGGGGAACTCTTTCTAAAGTGGTCAGATTTGCCATGTTAGGAGACACTAAAGCATGCTGGGACATGTAGTTGCTGCATGACTGGCAGTTGGGAAAAAGAAAAGGAGTGCTGTAAGTGTACCAATAAATAGAACCAGCGTAGTATTGGTCATAGTATGTTTCTAATTCCCAATAACAGTAATTCCAGTGGGAGTATCAGAGGAGAATAATGAGGATCGGCTGTACGCGGTTATAATATGTATGGCAGTGGGACAGATATCCCCAGATCGGTGTGAGTCTCTCTCAAGTCATCCTTATGTAAAAATATAAAATCATATTCTTACACTTGTGTTATACAGTATGCACCTGTAGTGCAGTGACTACACTACTACTACTACTACTAGAACTTCACTTGGGACATGTAGTCCAGGGAAGGAGAGGGGGGCACACTCCCTAAACATAGAATAGCACTGGCACGGAAAGACAAAGGAATAAAAGTAACAAAGGGATGAAAAGCTGTGTTTTGTAAGAAGAGATGCCCTTGTTGGCTGGCATTGGCATTTTTCCATGAGGGTTTCATAACCCTTTAAGATGTTACACAGAGAGAGCAATGGGTATGTATGAGTATATGGAAAATGTATGTTCAGGAATTATTTGTTTCTCCAGGTGTGCCGGTGTTTGTTCCTATGAAGGAAGAGGTGGCCTGTGTTCTATACGTCTTAGCAAACCTTTATTATCCCTTAGGCCAAGAAGAGATCTTGTACAGGTAAGACGAGCGTAAAATATTAAACTGTACCGCTTACTACATAAACCATTTTACATTGTGTTATTGATCGATTGATCAGTTTTTATGGCAGGAAAACCAGAAACAAAAGATTTAATTTATATGTTTTCACATCAATTGGGTAAATGCAATAAATTCAATGAATGCAATATTCAATTCAGCCAGTAGGTGTCACTAGCAGCAGTACACTCTCCACACTGATCAGAGGGGGGCCGGGCTGCACAGTCTACTACTTTCCTCTGCTCTCCGGCTGGTTGTTACTGTGTCCGTGGGAGCTGCAGAGTTTCCTCGGACACAGAGAGAGGGATAGATGGCAGTTCATCTATGCCTCTCTTCACGGTTATGCCAGCAGGGCTCTGAGCTCTGCTGTCATAGGCAATTATACAGTACAGATTGGAGAGCCAGACACCATCCAGCATCTCACATCTGACAGCTCCCCAGCTAATCTCCGTGCGGGGTCGCGAATTTAGACCATTAGACCTCAAATTTTTGGTCTGAAAAGTACTGAAAAATATTTATGTAAAAATAGTATCAAAACTGCATTTAAAATAGAGAAACCTTTTTTTTTAAGTTTACATGCTTAATGTGAATTTGATGTCTGGAGACCCCTTTGGATCACTACATACAATTTCCTTAAGATCTACCATAACTATGTAGCGCCGACTCCTCCCTGATAGAATACATAGTGATTGGAAGGTTTAGAAAGCTCCTCATATTACATGGTTTTAGTAGAACAAAAGTTGGCTGTACAGAAATTGTATGGTAAGATTGTAAGGTGTATGGGGGGCTTTATAAAAAAATTTAACTTGGGACTAGCACAAAAGATGATGATGACCATATAGTAGAGAAGATCATTTCACATTTGACAACTATTTTGGTGAACAGGATCCGAGTAATGACATGTACATGGTATAAGAGCATCCCAGGAAGGCTGAGTAACCACACGAACAGTATACTACCCCTAAAGAAAATACAATATCTGCTGAGGTACAGAACAGCACAATTAATATTAGGCCCTGTCCACATTGGGCATTCATGAGGCCCTACCCGCATATTGCTGTGATTAGGGTGTGTTAAGCGTTGTAGGGATAATGTGCCCTTCTATATCAAATGGACAAAACATTGAGTGTATTTTGTATGGATCACACTCGTGCTTCCATTGATATTCAGCCACATCTTAGCCCATAAAAAAATAACAGGCAGCGTCTGTATTGCGTCTAGTGTAGACTTAAGCAGGGAACAGATGGCTCGATATTGAAAACAGCTATAGGGGCAGATTATATGGGTCAGATAGATGTCCGTGAGCGCACACGGCGCTCAAAACGGCCATTGATTTGACCCATATCCACACGTCTGTACCCTGCTTAAGGCTAACTCTACAATTCTCCTTGCAGAAGAGCCAAAAACATTGGATGTGATTGTGAAAACCTGCCAGTTATCTGATCCAAATTATAATATCTTTTTTGTTCGGGTGGGGTGGAATAAGGGACACTTTATTCGCAGGGGCAAATATGTAGGTACATTAGTCCTATAAAGGCTCCATTTTAAACTACCATATACAGGTTTTGCACCTGTTTAACATACAGGTAACCTGATATTTCATGGATGGCCTTGTTTATTTTTTGGAAACAGTCTAGGTAAGCAGTTCTCAACCTATGGGTCACAACCCTATCGGGTTTCGAATGACCATTTCACAGGACTCCACTGAAACCATCAGCACTAATGCCCAAAAGCAGCGTGATACCCCCTGCCTCATAACTTCCCATCCCGCACATCATCTGCACAAGCAGGGTGGGAAAATAGGAGGGTGGGGACATAATGCTTACCACAATCATGCTGAAAGTGTAGCTTAGAGTATTTGGAACTGAGAAGTGACACTTTGCAACGGCACTTCCATGTTCCAAATACCGGACGTGACACTTTGCAACACCGCTTCCAGGGAAGTGGAATAATAAAGATGGAGAACCACTAGTCTAGTCACTAATAACATTTGGCATATTAGGAAAACAAAAATGGAAGACAGGAGACAGGCAAATTTGTTCCTTCAGTTCCCGAAGGTTTACAAAGTCAAATGAAGTAATGCAACACATTAAAAGATTAAATTAAAAGAAATCTATATTTTGATATAAAACAATGGAAACCCAATTGGTCAGTGACTTGGGGTTTTGAGAAAGGCAAGTTGCGTTAAGCTTTTCCTACATTTTAAATTGTAAATGATGAATTGTATGAAGAAAGATGGTACAGCATATACTTACCACAACCGGATGCCAAAAAGCCCAGAAATGGAAGTCTAGTGATCCACCTAAATATGGAGAACTACTGAATAAAATAGCAGATATAAGAACAATGGAGTATTTGACAGCTAAAATGAATGATACGATGCTATTGTTTGAAAGTGTTTGGGAGAAATGGGACTCTTACATCCAAAAGTAATAGGGAAAATTGGATAGAAATAAAAGTGAACCATCAGTAGAATTTATGGAATATTAAAAGGTCCACAAGGAATATAGACTGGTTAAAGAGACGGACAATTACTCTTACCTTTGCCATGTGTAATTTTTATTTATTTATTTTTTGTTATATAAATTATTGATATGTAAAAAATTCCTAAAAAGTTATTAAAGGTGCTTTTTTTTTTTTTTTTTTTTTTTTTTTTTTTTTTTTTTTTTTTTTTTTTTCTTTTTTTCTTTTTCTTTTTCACAGACGTTACTCCATGAAATGATCCATGCACTTTTGTTTGTCACCCACAACAACAAAGATCGTGATTCTCACGGTCCAGAATTCCACAAACATATGAATCGAATAAACAGTCTTACTGGTACCAAGATTTCTGTAAGTATGCTATTCCATTTTCTTAGGCTGTCAGTGGTTCCCAAACTTTCCTTGCAGGGCCCCCCTTTTCTATTTAGGCACATTATCAAGCCCCATCCCCATTCAAACACAGGTTAAGAATGAGGGCCTGCACCGCCCCCCAGTTTGGGAACCACTGGGCTATGTTCCCACAATTCCCACATAGGCGATTATTTGCCTAGTGCTCACAATTTTTATTGATTTTCACCAGGGTGGTGATTTTTTAGATTTATTTGAATTTTTAAAAAATAAAATGCTTTTTGGAGGAAAATATATTACCATCCCAAGGTTATTCCATGATGAAATAAACATACGTTTTTAATTATGTAGAATAAGGCTGTACAAGTTTTTTGGTAAATAAATTTCATTAATCCATTCACAATGTCACGCTCTTCCAGAGGTGTTTGTAAGATTTTATAATCAATAAAATTACACTCTCAAATGTATAGCAGCCAACATCCCAAAAGCAATAGACAGAAGTTGATAATGGCATAAACACATCTGTACACGTGTTTGGACAATTAAAATAGTCCAAATAGCGCAAATTTCACCCCAACGCGCGTTTCGTTGAAGACTTCTTCAGGGGGTATGATATGTAATTTTATAGGCCACATCTTCATAACACACACAGCCGACACAAAGGGATCTGTCATATTGAATAACCAAATCGACATAAAAGTGGACACAGACCCTCAGGGGTTACTCATGCCCATAGATTAATATAGAGTGGAAAGACATGATTTCTCAAGAGATACTTTAACCACATGAATGCCGTGGTGATCTGCGTACAACAAGATCGATTTTTTTTAATACATTGACTTTGGTAAACCTGATCAGTTGATGGTTTGGGTCGGTCTTGTCACGCAGATCACCAGTGGGGACACCACCTTCAGAAATCATGCCTTTCCCCCTATATTGATCTATGGACGTGAGTAACCGATTTGGTTATTCAATATGACTGATCCCCTTGTGTTGGCTGTTTGTGTTATGTAGATTTGGCCGATGAACTCGCGATCAAAAACCACGTCCATTCATGTCATGGGCACAGAAACACATCCGAAAAAAAAATCACGCCCGCAATCAGAACGAGGGAAGCAGTGATTCTGATCACAGGTTCAATCGTGACCCACGGAAGAGGGACAAGCCCATTCAACTGAATGGATGTGATCACCTCCGATTTCCGAATGCAATTAAAATCGTGAGCATGAGGCCATTAATAGACTTAGTGTAGGTTTGGAAGTGTCAGTGGAACAGAAGAGGTGTAGACAAATGAAAAATATAGGGCTTTTTCCCACTAATCCAAACTTTTCATAGTATAACTTCTATAATAGTGAGCTTATTTATTTTTAAAATGTAATGGACTCAAAGCTACTTTTACACTCCAGCCTACATTCAGCCTAGCTATGGCTTTCTAAAATCAGTTTTGTCTTTCAACCATGCAGTATCATGTTGTAGACCTAATTACCTATAATTCTTATGTCTTTGTGCTTTCATTTAGCACTTTTTCTTCTAGTCTTCTCAAAATTAAAAGTGACCAATGAAATATCTCTTCACTTCTAAATGTACGCCAGAGGTACACTGAGGTTACCTTACCTTTTTAAATTATGTTCATCCAATTATCTTCTTGCACCAATCCGTTTGTCCTATCTGTATATCAGCTTGGATGTGATTTCTTTCCAAAGCCAGTTTTCACCTTACCTCAGATGTAAACTATAAAAAAAAAAAATATAAACATAGCTCACATACATTCAGTCTTCACCCAGGAACTGTGGCCCCTAAAAAGAGTGTCCGATCCAAATAATTAGTTCAGCAATTTTTCTTAAGGTCCACTTCACAATGTTACATCCTGTATAAGCCAAGTTTTTCAGCCATAAATGTGCTTTTTCAGCCATAAATTTAAAAAAAAAACCCTGGTGGAATTTCAAAAAGATAACTCCACTACTTATGATTCAAATATGAATCCCATTCCATGTATTGGCCCCAATAATAATAATGAAGATTTTTTAAATGGAGTCTTATTTTTCATGTGACTTGAAAACCCATCATGTAATGACAATACACCTGTGTTATTTTAACTTGAGGGTGTGGCACTAAGATTCACCTGTTTGATTCATTCCTAGGGGCAATGGTGCTTTTTCTATATTTTTCTCATTAAGAACTACACTATCTGCCTTGACATTTCCCACCCTCTGCTTTTATTCGTGTAAATATGCTTTCCCCGTTTATGTAGATAAAATTAGGTACCTCAGCTTATACTCGAGTATATACGGTAAACGGGCAATACCTGTACTTGATTTTGAAACTGGCATGGTAAGATGTCTGTATTACTTCATTTAGGTTTATCACAGCTTTCATGATGAAGTAGATGAGTTCAGAAAACACTGGTGGAGGTGTAACGGCCCTTGCCAGTCCAGAAAGCCGTATTATGGATATGTGAAACGTGCAATGAACCGAGCGCCATCTGCAAATGATCCCTGGTGGGCTGACCATAAACGAACTTGTGGGGGAACTTATACAAAGGTTAAAGAACCTGAGGCCAGTACTAATAAAGACAAGAAGAAGGAGAAAGTTTCTGAAAGCCAGACTAAGAGTGTGATTAAAGAAGGTAAAGGTTTTTTGTTTCATGTAATGCCTGAACTTTCATGTTTTTCTGGTTTGCAGTGTGGGGTTTATATAGAAATAATCTGTGATTTTATTATGTAAAGGGATTGACATAATTACTAAATAGTAGGCTGGTGTGACAAGGGCAATATTGAGGCTGCTGATGGAACTCCAGAAGAGTTTGATGGATGCTTCTATTTACCTGTATGGATTTGCACAAAATTTTTTCCAAATCTCTCTAGCTACCAAAGCTGGTCCTGCTAGTGAGAGTAACTCCATTAATATAGGTAAGTGGTAAATCACTTTGACCAGAAAATAGGTGTGGTATTACACTAGTGTGGTGTATATGTACAGATCTATGATGGTGGGCACTGAGGTGCAGATAACAATATACCATATTTTTCGCACTATAAGACGCAACCAAAGTTTTTGAGAGAAAACTGGACCGCAGTATTCACTCTATATTCCTCCAGCCAAAAGGCCAGTGCCAGGGAGTGTCAGGGCTGAAACTTTAGTATGTGTCTATACACTAGCAGTACCCATTCTCTGAAAACGCTGATCAACTTATTAACCTCCCTAGCGATCACAGCAGTGTACACTGCTTAAAGTTCCCACCCTTCCCATTCAGATCATAAGTCGCAGGGACACTTTCCCATTGATGTGTGTCTTATAGTCAGAAAACTTTGGTATATCTTTTTATGTTCTATTCATGACTAGAGGTTTTAAATCCTGTTCATGTTGGTTTGTTAAGGAAACAATTGTAATGTTCCATCCAGCATAAGATATATATCATGTGAGTGAATGAAAACACCTCCTGATTTTCTGTTTCTGTGTTCTTTTTGTTGCAGAAAAGAGTGAGGGAGTTGATATTCGTACATTTATGCCATTTACCGGGAAGGGATATAAACTTGTTGAATCCAGTCAATCTGTTGCCACTCAGAAAGTCCACAATGCTGTTCCTCCTTTACCTGTACCACCAAAGTCTGTGCCAAAAATTCCCATTAACGGAATGCTAAACTTTACTACATCATCCTCAAATAATACTATGAACAAGGTTTTCAGTTCCAAGGTGCCTAAAGTATCTGTTGCAAACACCAACATATTTATTAACGTTGGAGGATCTCCAGTAAAACTACCTTTTAACGGCAGGAATGTAACATCAACAGTGACTAAAAACTCTACTAATTGGATACAGAAGAGGATTTCACCGGAAAGGCCGACCTCATCACAGAGTATACCTTCTACCTCACGGGGAACAGATAGTGATGGACCCTTCAGTCAGGCTCCTAAAAGACCCAGATTGGATGCCAGTCAAGGCATTAAGCAATTTTTCCACAACGTACCAACAGCTAACACTCAAGGAAATAAAAAAGCAATAAATGTGCCTTGCAACCAACAGAGACCTTCTGATGGAGCCACCTCCAGTAGCCAAAATAAAGTTGACTGTCCTGTATGTGGAACTAAAGTCCCAGAAGCTAGTATAAATAACCACTTGGACAATTGTTTAGCATTATAAAAATACATTTTAAAATAAGTATGCAATACTACTTGTCATTGGTTTCACCGCCAGACCATACATGTCAACTTTAACATCCGTGGCATTGTGCCCAAACTCAGTACGGTCACAGTTTGTTCTTAGAACAAACTGTGCCGGGGTCGGACATAATTGCTGGTGCTCCATGTACCTGCAGCGCTTCTGCATCACTGCAGTCACAGATTCCTTCCGGCCGGAGTCTTCAGCATCATAGACCATAGGTTATAGACCTTTATGTTATTGGAGGCATCCCTGCTTTTGCCAGACCACATCGCCTGCATCTAATTGATGCGAGTGTTGTGTAGAGAGAGGTAGGAGGAGGCGGCGGCTTTTTGCGCCTCAAAAAATGTCAAGCCCGGAAAGCCTTGGAGGTTAATGTGCTGAAATAAGGGTCTTCCCTGATGTCACTTGCGGTATTTGTAACGTAACTCTTCCACATTCTAAATGCAGGCAGTGATGTCACTGACGTCACTTCCTGTGTCTGATTTAAGAGGGAGAGGGCGTTTCTCTCCCTGCTAATGTCCCAACCCACATTAGAACAAGCAGGGTGGGAACTTAGAAGGGAGTGTAACGCTCCATTGCTCTTAAATTACCCCAATTTTAAAATACAGGATTTTTTTTAAAAAGGGATTTGGCCGGGAAAGCCGCATGAAAAACGTGACTTTCTTGGCCAAAATGGGATAGTTGACAGGTATGCACCAAACCTCTGTTTTTATTATCAGACCACACCAGAGAGTGAACCAATTTAATACCAAGAATTGCAGTTCTGGCCAAGTGCATCTTGGTTGGCCCTAAAATTGTACTGTACTAAGCCTGGTGGAGGCTGTGACTATTTTACTGTTCCTTTTGTTGTTTGTCACTTTGTTCTTAGATGTTTTTTGTTCTTTAATGATCAGAAACCTGATTTACTTGTAGAATGTCTCTATATGCACATGTGCCTACAGTCTGAAGGTTCTCTCTGGTTAGCCTCAGTTGTAGTAAACATACAGCACAGAATATCACAAGAATTTTACTACAGATCTGTTTGCAATATGAGGCACTGTCATGTTCCAAATGTAATCTTATGGTTAGATTGAACATATATGCAATCCATAGGCACTGGCACACTTCTTGAAACCCTTAGTGACACTAGCTTGGAAGATGTGTTTAAAACAACTCTTCAGCCCAAGTCCTTGAGGCAGTGGGACATAATTTATCATTCCCTACAATTTAACATGAGGATGTTATATTGCATCCGTAACTGTTGTCTTCCATTATTACCAGAATGGACATGTTAATGTTAAGGATTTGAAAAACCTACCAAAGACCTGCTTAGTATCTATCTGCTGTTTGGATTTTGACACCTTCAATATGGTCTGCCCAAGTGCATGGATTTTGTTACTGACCAGGAGATCTGCTATATCAGTGTTTTAACGAGATCACACACGTAAGTGTTCTTTAAATCTAAGCTGTCAATTATAAAGCCTGGCATCTGAATTGTTCAAGCTTTTACCTAACTTCCAGGAACATGCACAGTAATCAGTGTTTCATTTACATCTCAGGAATTTCAACAAAATTTATTTTAAATGTAAAATCTTTAAGTGAGCCTGTGTTTAGCTTCTACTAAGCAAAATAAGAAGTTTGCTTTATACCAGTGACCACAAGTGTTTCCATCTGCCGTTCTTTAGCTGTAAGAATGCACCATACTTCCAGGGATGTTGGCAATAAGGTTAACACCTCTTCCATTCACAGTGCTCTATCTGAGAAGGAAAAGCCAGGTTCTGCTCATGGTCACTTGAACGTGAAACTTAGTTTGCATAGGAGACACAAAGTTCAGGTTCTTTTAAAGTTTTTATACTTGAATATATATTCTAAATGTTTGTTTCTTTTAAATGTTTAATAAATTTAATATATACACAATTGTTTTGTTCTTTCACTGAGGCCTAAAGATGGGATACATTGTGTACGTAATGTAGGGTTAAGGCACATAATATACTTCTATTTATTTTAAAATGAGGATACCTCCACATGCTCAGTTTTGCAAGATGATATTTAATCACAAAGATAGGGTGAACAGGCTGTCATCCCTGTAGTTTTCCCCCTGATAAACAGGGGCAAGGGGACTTCTAAGGGCCACGTTGTTTTGTCAGGATATCAAGTACATATATTCATGCTGTGGAGTCGGTCGATAAATTCCCCGACTCCGTCTCCTCAGTTTCAAATTCTACCGACTCCTCGACTCCGACTCCAACTCCTCTGTATGTAATATGCTAATGTATTGTATCCATCCATTGAGAAGGAAAAAGGAGGCATCATACAGTAACCACAGAACTACCTGGCAGAAGGAAACCAACACTTGTCAAGGCCAATTAAAAGCAGAGAAAGGGAGAGTAAGGCCAGAAGGATGCTGATGCTTTTCCGTTAATCTAGGCACCACTGCTGTCATGATCGGGGATCAATTGAAAGGAAATCAAAGTTGCACACACATGGGCACAAATTCGATTCGTTCAATGGGGACCCGTTATTATCCCCCCAGCTTCAGTGTGTGATTACAACACGCCACAAGCTGGGGAGAAGCACCTGTCTCACACAGCTTCCGAGTGAGGAGTAGTGCTCCGCTCCCGTTCCACACTGACAAGCCGACGGCTGTGAGGAGCAGGAGCCGCAGCTGTTTTAATACTTTCCATGAAGACTCATGTCTCCATGCCAAAGTATTGGAGATTGAACGGGGGGTCTTTTCAACATGTTGGAACCCCATTCAATCAATTTCCTTCGAGCCGGCTACTATTGATCCTGCCGAAGGAAGGCACACACGGTGTAGGTTTGTAAAACAGATTAGAGTACAATCAATCACCGTGAGCACAAACAAGTAGAATTGATTGCACTCAAATCTTGGTTAAGATCTACCCGTTGTGTGCCAGAAGCTTATGTTCTGATCTTCTGCTGAAGATAGGGCAGTGGAAGCACCAAAAGAGGCAGATCGAAGGGGCACTTCAAACATGATATGATTCTCTGAACCAATAGTCAGGTAAACCGTAAATTTGAACATAACAATATCAGTATTCGCCCGCTGAATGACCCCAGCCGGTTTACCAAAATGCTTACGGTTCAGCTGAACTATTGGCGATCCATCCAGTCAAACTTATACAAGCGTCTCAGTCCGGCCAAAACATGCTGATCGGGGTGCCCAAATGGGTGCACAGATCGCCGACACCCACAGCCGGCCAGGCCAAGAAACGGACATGTCCGTAATCCGGCGATGCTGTTAGTTTCAATGAAACTGGCATCGCCATTGAACTAACGGCCGAACACGAAGGCAGAGTGATGACGCATCACCTGCACTCTAGAGCCATCGATGGTCTGTCGGCCCCACTCGGTACGTGTGTGGGGGGTCACAGTGGACGCTGTAAATGTTACCCACTGCATGCATTTATTCTTATCGCAGAGAATCTTATTTATTATGATGTTTGTTAATTGACGACATTTAAGAGAAATTTTTTAAATTTAAATTTTTTTCTATTCCCTGTTAAATTTTGTAATAGTCGTGAGTCGTCGCTTTTTTTTGGCCGTCTCCGACTCAGGGACCCAAAAATGTCTCCGACTCCTCGACTCCGGCTCCACAGCCCTGCATATATTTAATATGTATTATCTAAAATGACCATCATGTTTATTTGGTCACAACATAGAACATATAATGGCATGAATATTCATATACATATTTGGCATGTATGTTGACGAAAAAAATACTGCCAGTAAACATTCACATATAAATAAACACAAGATTGTATAAGCAATTAGGACATAGGATTCTAGTATATAGGATCCACCCCAACGATCGTTTCGTGTTGACTTCCTCAGGGGGTATTTTTGACCAATGCAATCATATGCTCATGATGGTAGAGGTAAAAAGGTAGTAACTAGGTGATAATATCCACCATGGGACAGACTCCAATGAGGAACCTGGACAACCAGAGGCCCAGCGGCCACCTGAGTGTTTAGAGTAATAGTCCTTCAAGAGTAGGTAAGGTATCCACTCACATTGTAAGCAGTTGCGTGTAGTAAAGATTGTAGATTTGGAGGTAAAGCGTGCCCAAAGATTGGAGGTGGTGTGAACTTGTGTGTTCCCCGCAGGGAATCATGAACATATGATTGCATTGGATAAAAATACCCCCTGAGGAAGTCAACACGAAACTATCTAACATGTCTAAAGCTAGCCATACACGTGCAGGATTCCATGGCCAATTGATCACTCACCCGATCGATTCCGGCGATTCTGCCGGGAATCGCATGTGTGATCAACGTGCACGCGCCCGAAATCGATCGGCCCGGAATCCGGCCGGAATCCGACGCGTGTATGGGGGCCTTAACACACACAATATAGGAGTTGCTGCGTTTTTGTTTCCAAAAGAAGTGTATTGGGATTGCCTAAATGTGCGCAGCATGGCATTATAACATAAACCATTAAAATGCCAGAATACAGGTTTCCTATGGAAAAGGATAGAGCTTGGAGTTGTTTTCAAAGTGTGAAAGGGAGGTCGAGATGCTCTGATATCAGTGGCTGTCTCTGTCTCCAGTGTTTTTGTGAGCCAAGTTGGCATGTGACGTGGTGAAGTCAAAAACATTTCATAGCAGGGAGCCAACAGGGGCAGTAAACTGGATCAGGATTAAAGGTGGGCATGGATGGTTTGTATTAAGTTGATGAAAAAGTCAATTCTGGTTTTTTTTTTTTTCAATCGGGAAATGTGGTAGAAATTTTACATTAAATCTATCAAGCAGGGATCGGACATGTTGGTAAACTTCAGTCTATAGTGGAAGTATCTGACAGATTTTATAGGAATTTTAAATTATTTGTAAAGAAATGGTAATTCAGATCAGCAAACATAAAAATCTAACCGTGCATGCCCACCTTTAGTGCCTGACATAAGAAAAATGATGGCTACAGACCAATAATATAAAATGTACAATGATTATGGGTAAGAACTGAGTTAATCTTTGGAGCTTTTGGAACTTTTCAGCAATGAAATAGGTGCATGATGACTGGACAACAAGCTAGAAGTAAAACGAACTTCCCTAGCGGCTTACCAGAGTACACTGTGTTCCCCGCGCTCCCTCCTCCCCCGTACGCATTCTGGAGCCATCGATAATGCCGCAATGTGTGCTTGAAAGCCGGCACCTCTCCATCAACATAGAGGTCTATGGTGCGTCCAAGCCTCTGCGAAGAAGTGGCGAGTTTGCCTGATCACAGCTCCAGCTCGTAAACAAACTGTCCGAACTGGGTTCCAGCAAACCGTTATGCCTGCATTCAGTATGGTCACAGTTTGTTCTTAAAACAAACTGCCCGTGCAGGGATTGGGCATAATCGCCAGTGGACTGTGAACCTGCAGCAGATTTGGGCCCCTAAGTCTTCGGCATCATTGGGGACGCACAAGGGTCGGGGGGCGCCATAGACCTACATGTTAATGGACGGGGCGTTGCTTTTCCCTGCACACATCGCCGGCGTCTAGTTGACGAAGGGAGTGGGTGGTGAATCACAGTGGAGTACACAAAAAATGACGCAAAAAGCCTGTAACACCAGGGAGGTTAAGTTACTGTATATACTCAAATATAACCTGCATTTTGCAGGTGTATTCTGTGAACTATTTGAAGAGCACCTGAACATGGTATTGTCACCAAATTTTTGATGGATAGAGTAGTAGTTGTGGGAACATGTAGTTTTTGGATAAATTAGGTTCAGTTGAACTTCAGTTAAACTTAATAAATGCAAAAATGACAAACTACAGCAATATATATATATATATGTTTTTCAATATTACCACAGGCCTTCTCTACATCTCCAGCAATTTTGCAATTTTCTGTGTGTTTCTGTGCCTTTAGCTGCTGCAACACCCCCCCCCCCCCCCCCCCCCCCCCCCCCCCCCCCCTCCCCAGGCTTATACTTGAGTCATTCAGTATTTCCAGAATAGTTTTTCAACTTGGGTACCTTCAGATTATATTTGGGTCAGCTTTTACTCCTGTATATATGCCAATTTAAAAGTGCAGGGGGTTGCTTTTCTGGCAACAAAGGTAATAGGTTCTTCTATATTCTCTTGACAAGCATTTTAAACATTCTGACTTAATAGCTTAGCTTCACATTGTCCTTTATATTTCAAGCTTGTAACACTCAAAGGGTCAAAAGTTTACAGAAGCTTGGAAACACCTTGTTTAAAGTAAGAACACCCCCATTAACATTCCCTATATTGAAAATATTATCTGATTGTTAAAAATTCAAATAAAAGTAATCCAACTAGCTTCTAAATTATCCAAGTGATCAAACACTTAAGCTGACCATACACCTTCAGATTTCTCTGTCAGATTTCCTTCAGATCAGATTTTGTTTTACCAAAACCATGTAATATGAGGACTTTTCTACACCTTCCAACCACTATGTATTCTATCAGGGAGGACACTATACTACATGGTTGTTGGTAGATCTGATCTGATCTGAAGGAAATCTGACAGAGAAATCTGAAGGTGTATGGCCAGCTTTAGGTTTGGTGTAACATGCCTTTCCTGGGACAGTCATGGCAGATTTCTGTATAGATCAGTGGTGGGTTATTAAACACATATACACTGGTCCATAAACCACGAAGTTCTATGCTTTGAGTATATCTGGGTTCAGAGTTGTCAAATCCCAACCTGAGATAGAAGCTGATACATTTAGCTTCAGCAGAGTGAAGAAGTAACTGAAGGAGTCACCTGCCCTCTTCTGTCATGTAGGAGGCTGGTCAACCCCCTTGTTACATCAAAAGTTTTACTTGGACAGGTAATATCACCTTTCCATACTGTAATAGAAGGTGCGTCCGCAGAAATTGCACAAACAGCAGAGATTGATGCGGAGTCACTGTTTTCACCTTTTCGGAGTTGCACAAAAGGCACAAAATGTGTCAAAGGGCATCAAACTTTTTCTAGCCTCAATAACACAAGTTTTTCTTTATCTGGGCACGACCTATCTTGTGTCTTTTTTGTGAGCACATACTATACCAACTACTTCATATTTCAGTAATCAGAAGTCCATTGTTGACCCCTCTAACCGCTTTAAGTACAACCTTCATCTACATTTAGAAGTGTTACATTCCAAAAGCTTTACCTATACCAGGCCCTGCCGGGAACAGGGCATCCCTAAAATGTGAGTACAGGTTATCATCCCATACAAATGTTTGTGTGTTCTTAAATTTAATATTTTTTTTATTTAACCATTCAAGGAAGCTCCAACCCAGCACAATGACCTCATCGCACTGGGCTGGAACTTCCTCGATATCAAAGGAGCTGGAGGCGCAGCACTGCTGCGTCATCCAGCTCAGCTGGTGCTTTAGATAGTGACCCGCGGTCCCCATGCAAAGCAATGGACATGTACCGTGATTTATGGTCATGTCCGATATCCCTGTTTTTTGAGTGGGAATCAATTGATCCTGCTCGAGAACAGGGATGGCCATATACGATATGTGCCACATAGATGGCCGTGAGTGTGCATGGTGCTCAAAACAGCCATCGATCTATGCATGTAAAGGCACCTTCACAGAATACCATAAATTTGTGTACTGCACAATGTTTCTTTTTTTTAAACAATAAGATTTTACACAATGTTTCTAAGTTGATAAAACAATGTGTTGAACTCAGAGGTCGGCAGGACACTCAAGGCAACTAGAATTTGCAAAATAAAAGGATAAGGACCATGTGTCCATGTTCCTTTCATGTATAATTTATGGTTTTAAAATCACATAGATCTTCCTATATCAAATCTAGGTGTTCTTCCAAATCTGCACCACAAGATGGCAGCAAAGACTGGGCTTCACTCAACTGATTTCATAGTGTGGCTCACCAAGATGGACTAACCTATCAAATGTCTACCGCATAACTAGTATACATAACAGTGATTTACAAGAAATATCTATAAAAGCATAAATGAAGTGTCAAGTTCTCTAAATTCTGAAAAATTCCTGAACTATGTTATAGTTATCAGATAGGAGAGTTGATGTTAAATCCCTTCGCATGCTAGATCCTAAAAGATCTGGAGTTTGTTAACTGATAAAGTAGAGCTTTTACTATGAAAAAAAATTTTTTTCAGGCAATTCTGAGGTCTTTTCAGGACAAAATGAGGTAAAGGATCTAAAGTGATAATTCCCTTTGCAGGGTGAACTTGATCTTCACCTTTACCATTACCATCTATTACCTACAGGTTAGGGTCTATTTGTATATTTCTTATTTGTGGTAGGGCACACCCCAATGACACAGTCTGACTCTGCCTCACCTTAGCTACGTTTAAGAATAGAATAGACAGGGCTACATTTTACATACAACCCTACAGCCTAAAGCTAGACATACATGTTGCGATCCCCCCTGCAATCACTGTACAATCAATCTTAACATGCAACTTCAAAATGGATGATCGAGCGTATGGCGATCGCAGTGCACACCACCTTAGGGAATCGATTTCTACCTGCTATTTTGGATGGGGATAATTTTATATTATAGTTCAATTATAACTAATAATTCAAGTTCAAAGTCTCTAACCATCAGCCGGAAAAGTATGCGTGTAAATGGAGAGCTTTATTGTTTATTTGATGTAGTCAACCCTCAGGAGATTTTATATGCTTCCATTACTTTACTCTACTTTATATGCTTCCATTACTCTATTACTTGTCTTTTTACCAAAAAATTAATAATATAGAAATCCTTTTATATTTATTTATTTATTTTATAATTTTTTATCACCAACATTAATTGGATTCATGCAGTTTTCTATTTTGCTTTGCATGGGCTGCATTGCTCATATTTTTTGCATTTTTTTACACATGTGTTATGGTGCTGTACTTCATCACAAGTGTCAATGTTCACTAGCACATGGTTTGCTAAACACTCAGCTTCATGTAGTCTGCATATAGGTGAGGGTCATGTCACTCTGCCTGCCCATAGGATGCGGTTAAGGTCCTAATCTAAAAACTTGGAGGCCAACCATGATGTATTGAAAAAATGTCTACAATTTAGAAAATGTTTTTCTCATCAGATATAATAATGAACTTTTTCATATGGAAACTAGTCTAAAGCCCCCATACATGTATAGAAATGCCATCATTCCCCAAAGATCGATCAATCATCGACCTGCCGGGACATACATGCTGATCGATATTTGGGGAATTGATCTATGGAAATCAAAGAATGGATCAAGCAGGGATCCGCCAAGAAAGTAAATCCCTGTTCGAGCAGAATACTTTGTATGGGGACCATACAAAGTATCAAGTGGGAATTGATGTGTCAGTGGTGCACATTGTGATTCCCGTTCATTTTGCCGGCAACCGCAAGCAGTGTGGTGACATCACCACGCAGTGATTGATTGCCGGAAAAATGAACAAGAATCTAAACGTGTATGTCTATGTTTAAGTCTTGCTCCAACATCGAACCTGGAACAAGCATAAAACACATGTGGAATAACAATTCACATAAACTATACATCTGAAAATGTTCATGTTTTTTTAATCAAATGTGGCACAAATTTTGGCCCTCCAGACCGGAGTGAGACACCCTTGATATTGGGTAAAGAAGCTGCGAGTCACAGCCACAAGCAGTAAAGATAGATAGATGAGGGATCGACTGCAGCGGGATGACATCACCTTTGTGTGCTGCCCATCACTTTGAATAGGGACGGCAGTGGGATCAGTCGGGAATTTACCAGCATGTTGGATCACTGTGCGATCTGACATGTGGATATCACCACTAGTGTTGAGCAGCATACAGTATATTCAAATTCACATAATTTAGCAAATATACAAAATTCGTAAAATTCCATTCAACTGTATTCTATTGCCTTCCATCGCACTCACCTGTTCGCAATGATTCGCGATGCAGCTTTACAGCTTCTCTTCCTCATTCTGTGATCTTAGCCAGTACGAGCAGTGTGCGCATTGCGCGTATCCAATACGCACAAATATGTGCCAAAAGGTAAACAATTTGTGAATTCTCGAATGTCGATTTTCAGCTGATCGACAGCTTGGTTAAAATCGGGCTATGTATGGCTACCCCTCCTTTCTTCTCAAAGTGTTCTCCATAACACTTGGAGAAGAAAGACCTAACCTCCACTACTATAGGCATGCTTCAAGCACTACCAAAGCTTTCCATTGAAAGTAATTGTGTAGTCTCCATGGAGCCTTAAGCCTTGCTTTGCTTCAGTTCCAGAACAAGAGCCCCCTACCTGGATTGTCCATGTTGTAATTACTACTCGTAGGGATGTTTATGTGATAAATACATGGGAACCAGTATGTACCATTAAGCTGAGCACATATGACTGCATCATTAGTAGAAATAACTATACTTTTATAAGGGCTTGTCCCAACTTTGGCGGCTCAGTTCAACCTAAACAGATATCACAAATACATTGCAACAACATGGATCTGAACATAAAGCGCTCATGTGACTTTAGACACAAAGGGGTTAACCTATGCTATCCATTAAGGATTTTGAACATGTCTTTTTTCATAGGGCTCTGCATCTTTTCGTAGAAGATCAATTTGGGGGTTAATATCTTCTAGAGATATATATATTTTTTTATACATTGTCCACATGTATCTTATAAACAACTGATATCTACTTTTTCATTAAGCTCTGCCCCTCCCCCAAAGTTGGGAATCAGGTGCTTCAGGTGTATAAAAGGACTCCCTTGGCAGCCAAATGGACCTTTTAGTTTGGATGGGAAGGATCAAAAGAAAAAAAGAAAAATAAAATAAAGTGGGAAAAGAAATAGCCTCTACATTAGCAGCCTAGGAAATGCATTCATCTCGAACAGTTGTTCCATCCAAACCATTTAAACAAAGAAAGTCCTTAGGTAAATGGGGGAATAGTTTAATTTAAAGGGAAAAGATCTGTTGACACTTTTATCCTTTTATTTTTTCTCTCTCGCTATACAGCAACCAGGAAATCAGAAGTCATTGGAATAAAAGCCAAGTTTCCAACAAAAGTCCCGGTAATGTTCACTGTATCCTTATTGGAATAACATATGCTGGAAACCTTGTAATATTCTCTCTGTTCCTTAAACCCCTGATGCTCCTTAATAAGGAAAAGAAAATGCTGGTTGGTGTGTTTTTAATTCTGTTTGTACACATGGTACCATATTACTATTTCAGGTCATTGTGGAGAGGTACACAAAGGAGAAGTATCTACCGCTGTTGGACAAAACCAAATTCCTTGTTCCACAGGATCTCACCATGTCTCAGTTTATTAACATCATCAGGTAAGTGCTGTATGTCCGGCTTGTTTGATAATCAAATGGTCTGCAATAAATGTACCCTGGGTTCACATTTAAGAACATGCGCTATCGTACTGTGCTGTTGTGTTCATGGGACCACAGCATATGAAAATGCGTACAGGCCATGTCACACTATATGCTTTTTTATATGTGTCTTTTTATAGGCATGCGTTTCCTCCTATATGCAAAAAAGCGCATTCGTTTTTGACATGACCTATATTGCATTCCTAAAAACGCAACCCATGCAGTATGAATGGTAACATTGTCTGTGTAAGCACGCATGCGGAACTCAACGCAGTTGAGTGGGAAATGGTCCTTAAGGTGGGCATAGACGGGCAGATTCCTTCCCGATTTTTAGTCTAAACGACTGCTGTGCGTGTACCCGCCTAATGGCCAGCAGTGAGTGGGCTGAAAATCAGGTGGGTCCACCTTGCAAGATCCACCAGGAATCACACGGTGATCTGACCTGTCCGTTAATTACCATTACTTTGGGTGGGGGCGCAGTCCCTTCTTGTAGGATAGTATGTGTGGTGGTGTTTTGAAAACCAA
>CM070035.1:130238124-130254637 GCA_036250615.1 Ptychadena robeensis
ACCCGTGTGTGGCTAGCTTAACTGAAAGAGGTAATAAAACTACCACTGGAAGATGGTCAAAAGGATAAAAGTTAACAGTCCATCAATAAACTTGAATACAGTCATACTTGTTTGAATGAAATATGCACTGCAGACTTTGTACTGAAGAAAGAAGCTCATTACCCAAATCTAATCAATGATAATATAATTTGTCTGATATATTATGAAATTTCTGACACATGACAAGGTGTGACTTTAAAGTACACCAGTGTGTAGGCTATACCCATGAATTTATGTCCACATGTTTAAGGAGCCATACAATAACAATTCCTTATTTGTATATCTGTTTGCTTTGTGAAGTGACTCTCAGAAACTTTATTGTGAATTCTAAAGCCTAATATGATGGCTGGCTTATAAGACTCTTGCGCAAAATAAAAATGAATCATCTATGTTGAAGACTTAAAAGACAGATTTCTCCATAATGCTTTTGGCTACAGTGCTTATCCAAAAGTGCTTTTATCTCTTGTTCAGGACTTTGATGTGCATAGCCCAGACAGATTACACACTACCAAGAAACTGGGGTGGGGATACTACAGACCAACTAAACCCCACCATACACGTCTAGATTTTCTGTTCAATCAACTTAAAAAGATCATTTTTTGGGGGTCAGGGAAATTGGTGATTGATTGTATGTTTTCCAACTGTAGTAACAGTTGATCAACTTTTTTGGGATCAACTGAAAGTGTAATGAATTTCAATACAACCAATTAAAATTAACCAGCATGTCCAATAATTTTTCAATCAATTTCAATCCAAAAAATTTAATTAAGTTGATTGGATGAAAAATATAGATGTGTATGGGGGCAAGGGACCAGGTGAACTTGTAGTAGTAAGAGAATGGCTAAAAACCTGCCAACTACCTGCCTTAAAAATGACTACTTACTGGAGTTCCCCCAACTCTTAAAGGTCACCATACACCTTCAATCTTACCATACAATTTCTATTTTGTTCTACCTAAATTGTACAGAGTGATTGAAAGGTGTATGGGGGGGGGGGGGGGGCTATACATTAACCACCTACTAAATGAAAGGACATTGACAAAAGCTTCTCCTCTATTTTAAATACTGTATTATGTCGTATGAAAATTAAAGTACATTAAAAAAGAGGTTGAAAAGACTTACTAAATTGACAATCCAAGTACAAACCATAGCCTTTATTGAATGGGTTTTCTTGAGTTAATAAAAAAAAAACTCAGGAGGCGTGTCACGTAGGAATCTGAGCATTTTAATAGCTACAACAAAGAGAGGTTATCAAGTCCTAGCGTGGCCTAGTGAAATATTAACCAAACCTTCAATACAGTGGAAGTCATTGGTTTCCATGGGTGGTTCGCAGCATATACAGATACAGTATATATCTACAGCAGAGGTGCCCAACTGAGTTGATATGGAGGGCCCTCAGCATCACCAAAGGGCCGCACATAAAATTTTTAATCTATACTGACTTGTATAAGCATTTTATAATGAAAAAAATACAGCAGAAAGAGCTAGAAGACACTGTAGTGTGGTAATGCAAGTAATTGTGTCCTATACATCGTAAAAGGTTATAACCTTTGATTCAAAGCTTCTTTGCCCCTATTCTCAGGTTATGTTCTGCCATATAGATTATACAATCAGCCCCATTCAATTGTGGAATAGTGAAAGCATAGGCACTCACGAGTCTGCTGATCCTAGAGCAGGAGAGGCGAGGTACTTTCTCAGGCACCATCTGGGTTGCTGATTGGCTTTCTATGTACTCCTATCAGTATAAGTTTATCGCCTCTCCTCCTCTATGCACTCTATGAAGATCCTGGATGAGGACCTGTCAGTGGAGGATTAGCAGACAGGAAAGTTCCTATGCCCTATGCCTTAACAGTTAGGTTTCAGGGGGGCCGCCAAAGGAAGGACTGAGGGGGGCTGCCAAAGAAAGACCAAAGGGCCGCAGGTTGGGCACCTGGGATCTACAGTATCTTAAGCATGAGCTTAGAAAGTAAAAAGTGTCGTTAGCATATAGCACACAGTCTATCAATGCTTAAACGAACACATAAGAACACTCTCAGTTGAAGAAACTTGATAATAATTTATGAAGAAACATAGATTATACAATTTTATGATGGCCAATTTATGATGCTGAGGAGTTTCCGTATGTTAATACCCAGATTAACCCCAATGAACCGTCCTTGAGATATGTGTAGCACAGTATTTATTATGTTTAGACTGACTTTGCTTTCTGTAGCTGATAAGTGTAACATTTCACTCTCTAAAGTGCAGATAGGCAATCTATAGCACTTCAGCCATTGCATAACCATACTGCTTTGCTACAGTGACACAACTTACTGCTTATCTATGTTGTGGGAGGTCTCATTTGCTTTTATATGTGTTAGATGCTGGTTTTGTACCGTCACCACGAAAAAACCTTCTAAAAAGCACCATGTGTGTAGATTTCAGGGTTTCTGTCAGAAGTTATGTCTTTTTACTTTGGGTCTGAAAATTCCTTGGACAGATATAACCAATATCAACCTCTACCAGAATAATGGAAACAAAAAAAAGTATGGAGAAGGTGTAAAATAGCTCATGGTACAAAGCATAGCCCATAATCTGTAAAACATGGTGAAGGCAGTCGGATGGCTTGGGCTGTCATGGCTGCCAGTGGTACTGGGACACAAGTGGTTATCAATGACGTGGCATGGGACAGAAGCAGAGGAATGAATTCTGTGATGTTCAGAGACATACTGTCTGCTCAAATCCAGCTAAATGCAGTCACATTGATTGGGAGTTACTTCATAATACAAATGGACAATGGAGTTTATTAAAGGAAAGAAGTGGAATATACTTGAATGGTCAAACACCTGATCTGATCTCAATTGAGCTTCATTACACTTGTTGAAGACTAAACTTTGGGCAGAAACAAACAGCAACTTAAACTGCAGTAAAGGCCTGACAGAGCACTAAAAAGTAGGAACCCCAGCATCTGCTGATTCCCATGAGTTCAAGACTTCAGGATATCATTGAATTTCCACCCAAGTTTTAGAAATGAACACTTTATTTTGCAATTTTTTTAAATTGTGCAATTACTTTAAGTCCCTGAAATTAAGTGCTTGTTATAAAAAATTTCTATGCCATCTGAACCTTTCAGGTGCTCAGCCCATACCGCGCCATTTTCAAAGCCTCTGCTAATGACTCCTCCTAATGTTCCAAATTAATCAATTCCAAAACCAATAAATGTGAAAAGGGTAGTAGTGTGGAACAATTATTTATATTTCTATATGTTTACTTCTAAAATATAAATGTTGGTTCTTTCTGCATATCACATCCAATATAGTAAGTGGCTCTGTCATGGGCCACCACCCCATTTAGAAAGATATTGAATAAACACTCTATTACTGAGAATAGAACGTCCTAGAACATTATAAAAACATTCTAATAAGTAAATTTCCTCAGTCAAGGAAAACAAATATATTCTAATATACTTTGACTACAAAGTTACTGATATATTAGAACTGAATTTATTTAGTAAATGTCTGGTTGAAAGATGTTTTGGTTTTAGAACTAAACACAGAACAACAAATAACAATGACAGCTGTGTACACTTTAGTAATACATATAATGTAATATAACATATTAGATCAATGAAATGCAATCATTGGACATACTGTAACTTTCCATCTCCTTACCACTAATAACTACATGGTACAATATACATGAATAATGACAGCCCCTTGCATATAATTAAGCCTATTTTGGAAATTTTAAATCAGCTTCCTTTGCAAAGTAAAACAATGAGATTTATTGAACCAATAACAACACAAGCAATATTACCTTCGCCTTTAATGTCATGTGGAAAACCAATAACAGCAGTTTCTGGAACATCTGGATGCTCATCCTAAAAAGAATTATATTAATATTATATTATTATATATTATATTGAAATTAAATTGCCAGCAATAGCCTTAAGTCACATAGTTTACACACCTGGATAAACAAATGACAGTTATTTTCAGTTAAGTCGAATTAAGTTTAATAACTCTTTGGAAAAAAAAGAATTGTGCTTTGTCCTTTGTGATTTGCCCCTTATCCGTGTAACACATTTAGCTAAGTATATCTGTAGTGTTTAATTCAAAATCAACTGGACTTGCTGTGTTTTTTTTCTTGAAGATGTTTCGCTAGTGATCCAACTGGCTTTCTCAATCCAGAGTCAGTTGACTAGTGAAATGTATTCAAAAACACAGCAAGTCCAGTTGATTTGAATTAAACACTACAGATATACAATGACCTGGATGAATGAGAACCTTCACAGACATTCAGCTAAGCTTTTTTTGTGTGTGTTTACCTACATTCCCATACAGCTCCAATTTATCACACATGTATGTGTCGTTCAAGTGTTCAGTTGGTGAAGGTTGTGTAATCTAATAGCCCTTAATCAGCCCATACGCTTTATGTGTGATAACGATCTCAATCTCATTTACCATTGAAGTTGCATTCCAGGAAGATAAACATACATATTTAATAACTGTGAAACCATATGCAATTTATTATTTTGGCCAGGCATTGGTGACCTCTTTCACCATTACCTTGCTGAAGGGGCCTACAATTAGTACATAATGACTTCTTAAGTTATTTTTAAGGAAAAGGTGGCAGAAATTCTTACCACCTTTAATAAATTGGAGAGGTTTGCAAATTATAGAAACTACTGTATGTATAAGAAGTATTGACAATTTAAATGTTCTCTGATATGCGTTAAGGCCCCCACATATGTATCCAGTGGGGGACCAACATTTGAGCGACAGAGTCACCTGGCCAATCAACCTAATGGCATTGGCCAGGGATTTAAGGACATATCTGTTCTTTGGCCGACCAAGCTTTGGGGCATAAGGATCTGTAGACCCATGTGAGCACTCCGTGGCTCGCTACGTGTATGGCAGCCTTTAGTCAAAGCTAAGTCAAATACACTGCCTGTCCAAGCTTTGATTACGGCACATATTCGCTTTGGCATTGTTTCGATAAGCTTCTGCAATGTCACAAGATTTATTTTGCATCCAGTGTTGCATTATTGTTTCACCAAGGTCTTGCATTGATGATGGTAGAGTCTGACTGCTGCCAAAGCACAGCACATCCCAAAGATTCTCAATGGGGTTAAAATCTGGACTCTTTGGTGACCAATCCATGTGTGACAATGATGCTCCCTGAACCACTATTTCACAATTTAAGACCATTGAATCCTGGCATTGTCATATTGAAATATATCCGTGCCATCAGGGAAGAAAAAATCCATTGATGGAATAACATGGTCATTCGGTACATTCAGGTAGTCAGCTGACCTCATTCTTGGGGCACATACTGTTGCTGAACCTAGACCTGTACCTATTTGCTTAGTTAAATTCAGGTGGTGCAAAGCTGCATTGTCCTCCCCTTTCACATCGTAAATGTAGTTGGTTTGTCCCACACATTATTAAACATGGAGAAGGGACCTGAGAATTTCCAAAAGCTTGCTTTTATAATGCCTTCAGTTAGACCAGTGGTGCCCAACTGAGTTGATGTGGAGGGCCACAAGTGTCAACCAATCAGCAGCTCTCCTATGCTGAATCAGCCAATCAGCAGCTCTCCTATGCTGAAGATCTCCTATGCTGAACTTCCAATCAGATGTTTGTCCCTCTGCCCGCCAATAACGGAATGGCGCTTCTTCGACCGCGATGGGCGAAGAAGCGCCATTACGTTATCGTCAGGCAGAGGGACAAACAACTGATTAGAAATAAGGGCACGGGCCGCAAGCGGCCGACCGCGGGGGGCCGCCAAGTAACGCGAAACGGGCCGCTTGCGGCCTGCGGGCCGCGTGTTGGGCACCTCTGAGTTAGACAATAAAGGGGATTTTTTCTGTATGGCACACAGATTATATAGACTTGTACTCAATTACTGCTCCTCCTAAAGTCAGTAATACTACTTCACATTAGATGTGAGACTTCTATTTTAGCATATTGTTTTATGGCAAGGATTTTTTTGTACTAAGATAACTTTTGCAAATATAGAGTATGATACATAGTGTTGTTCCTTGGGTTGATTTCATCATAAAGTTACTAGATATCAGCATGCAGCTGTTCTGTTCCCAGGTATTGTTATGGAAAATATGTCTATGTTGTAGGTTGTTTCACTGAATATAACATACTGTATATCTAGACTTTATATAAGCATCTATCAGCCTTGGAAAGATTATATTTGCTTGGAAACCAACATAGGAAGTATGCCATATGTATCTAGTTACAGCTGCTACTACTTACAGTAATTTTACATGTGAGGATGTGAACACATTCATTACATCCCAATCACTATGCAATCATGGGAGTATGTAATCTAAGATATATGTCCACCTGCTTTTTATACAGCATGCATTTATTTTATGGTTTCCAACCTTTTTTACGCAAGGCCCCCCTTGCCTATGTGGAAAACTAGCCAGACCCCCTCAACCCAACTCCTTGGCACATACATGCTACACTTCCGCCCTCCTAATTTGCATGCTCACAAATCTTCTTTATACCTCCAGCAATTGTTGGGGTGATGCTATGTTCAGGGGCTTTGTAAAATACTCGGAAAGTCAGAGTAAAATCTTCCTAAATGAAACATGTGCATGCAAAATAATGATCAGGATTAAGAATGCATTTTTTATTTTTTTGCTTACTTTGTACCCATATACAGAACTATACAGAATATATACTGTATTTTCCGGCATATAAGACAACCCCCAACTTTTCCAGGTAAAATATAGAGTTTGGGATATTCTTGCCATATAAAACTACCCCTCTTCCAACGCGCACCAAATAAAAAATGTTTTGTCTACTCTGACTTTCAACCCCCAGATCGCCAACACCCTGACAATGAGTTACTTGACGTAACCACGCTGTGATTGATCGGGGGACGATTGCACAAGAATTTACCTGTGTATGGCTAGCTTAATTGTTTGGATTGTTTCCTAGAGGTCATAGTTTGCTGCAATAGAATATTTATTTTAACACAATGTGCCAATTAGCGCCAACAAAAATAAAATGATATTGCCTTCATCCCTGCAATAACATATGAAAATTATAGAAACCAACTCCTATGCGTAGTGGCACCCTTTACCAGAATCCCCTTAGGTTACTGGTACACTAATAATAGAGACTTTTAACGGCAATGAATATAAATGTTTGTAATTTAGTAAACAATCACAAGGTATTGTATGCATACATAAACAAAAAGTTTATCAAGTCAAAAAATCAAGTAAAACAGAGTATTTTATACATTACAAGTTCTGTACATCCATTTTAAACAGAATTTGTCAATATTTCATTCTCGGCGCGTTTCGTGGTTCTTGACCGCTTCTTCAGGAGAATATTGACCTTATCTATAAATATGGAATCAAAGAATATATTGATAATAACATCCACCAATTAAATAATGCATATTTAAATATATGCCATCCTGATGTCTCAACCTTTAAGTTCGGTAATGCATCTGAAGCTTATCTCCCCCTCCGCCCTGGGGACGCCCCCTGCACCACCCCCTGTGCCACGGACTGGAGATTAGCCTTAGCTTCAGATGCATTACCAAACTTAAAGGTATGCAGACTTATCTAATTACTACTACTATTAAATGTATTCCAGTGTTGAGACATCAGGATGGCATATATTTAAATATACATGATTTAATTGGTGGATGTTATTATCACTATATTCTTTGATTTCATTTTTATAGATACGGTCAATATTCTCCTGAAGAAGCGGTCAAGAACCGCGAAACGCGTCGAGAATGAAATATTGACAAAATCCGTTTAAAATTGATGTACAGAACTTGTAATGTATCAAATACTCTATTGTACCTGATTTTTTGACTTGATAAACTTTTTTGTTTATGTATGCATACAATACCTTGTGATTGTTTACTAAATGACCAAACATTCATATTCATTTCCGTTTAAAAGTCCCTATTATTGGTGTACAAGTAACCTGAGGGGATTCTGGAAAAGGGTGCCACTACGCACAGGAGTTGGTTTCTATGTTATTTAAATCGAAAATATAAGCTTCTCTATCAAAAGCTTCTATCTATAACTTTTTTTTCCTTTTTATTTTTTTAAATATCCTGTCCTAGCTACAAGGACTTATGACCCCTATGCCGTGCTGCCCTTGAAGGGCTCTTGGTCCGGCCCCTATGTCACATTCCTTGTGGCCCACAAGTCTAAAAGTATGCCCACCCCTGGTATAAACAGATTTAGCCCTTCAAATATAATGTTTTTTTTTCAATTCAAAGTTTATTAAATTATGTAATAATAAACACACAGCTAGAATACAGTAAGCAAAAGAAAATGCCATATAAAAGGACAAGAAAAATTACCATTCCAATGTAAGCATAGGAAATATAATGTTTTTTAAGTGGTTGATATATAAATGGAATACCCTTGGCACATAAAGTTGAACATACAAATGAACACATTGTTGTAATGTTATGCTAACACTTATTTTCATACTTACCAATGCATCTTCAATTTCTGCTGTGCCCAGTCGATGCCCACTGATATTTATTACATCATCCATTCGCCCTGTTATCTGGTAATACCCTTCATTTGACCTGTAGGCTCCATCCCCAGTAAAATAGTAGCCTAGAACAATCGGAAATCAATAAACTTCAAAGTAAGGTAATAAAATCATAACATTTCAACATTGTTTTTTTTTTTAAACTGACGTTGCAGAATTATAATGGATACACCCACCGCACCTTTTCTTGTATTAAGGGACCAGGTCACACTTTTTCATAGCAAAGTGGTTGTATACTGTAGATATATTTAAATGGCAACAAAATATCCAGGTTATATATTTGATGGGATTCATTAATGTTATTTGTGTCTTTGTGTATAGTCTAGGGCACCCTAATAGGTCTTTGACCAAATCTGGTCCTAGAATAGCTTCCAAATAAAGTTTGTCTGCCACTTACTTCTGTGTGTGTCCCAATCCAATTTCTGTCCATAGGAACAAAATAATTGGGTTGGATTTATGAGCACTAGAATGGGGCGTCTGCATAGATTTACAGATTTCATAATCTACATTTGGCCTTAAACATAGTTACCGTTATAATTGTTAGCTATTGCTATATTTATTTCTTTGTGTTATTAAATAAACCGACAAAATCTTCTCTATAAATTTATGAATTATAAATATATGTCCATATATAACTTTTTTTCTCTTTTAGAGAACGACTGTTGTCCTTTTATCAGTACTCTCTTTAATCAGTCTCCATCCACGGTTATCATTGCTGATTACACTAATCTCCAGAAAGGCCAGTGAAATGGAAGTAAATACAATCATTAACCAGTACAGTAAATATAAGTTTCTGAACCATTCATGCTTTTGGTTACAGTAAAAAAAAACCTGACTGAGCATTATGTAATTAAACAACATTCTAAGGTATATAGAATTATAATGTTATATGTTTTTCTACAATAACAAAATAAACTATACTCTATTGTCCCTGTAGTGTCATAGAGGGCATTTTCTCCCTCTAAACGACCAGATTCAAGCACACTGTCTTATGCTAGGCATACACATGCCGAGTAGGTCAGACAGACCTACTCCGATATGCACCGGAGTGCAAACGTGATGACGTCATCCTGTCTGCACCCCGTTGCATTATGGGGCCCCTTCAGTCGGCCGGGCACCCTTTGTGTGCCAGCCATAAGCTGCAATGAAGACGCCGTCCGTCGGTCAGATTAAAAATCGGCCGCTTATCGGCATGTGTATGGCTAGCATTAGGCTCACATACACACCAATGAAGAGAGTCAGAAGCAAGCTGGTAGGGGGATATATACAGTCTTTACTGGCAGGGAATATATACAGTCTTCGCCAAACTCAAGCCTGGGAATGGGGCACACACTTAGGATCTACTGTTCCAAGTAAAGTTGCTACCAGCTGCAGGGTGATAATGGCTTCACGGTCCCAGTGAGAGGGGGTCAGGTACAGTCCCAGTGAGAGGGGCAATAGGGAATAGCGGGCGGTGAGGTGGAGTAGGGAGAAAACCTGCGTCTGCCTAACTCAGCACCTACCGGTAGCCGCATCCATCCGCTCAGGCACGCTTGAGGGAAGGCGATCCTGGTCCAGGGGATGACCCTTTCAGTCACCAAAGATGGGGGTCCTAGAATCCCGGGCACTGCTATGTGACGGCCGGCGGGAGAACCAAGGAAAAGTAGGAGATCTGCTGCTCCAATTCAGGGTGAGACACACTGGCTGCAGTTTCTTGAGGAGCTAACTCTGGCTAAGGAGGGCCTAGGGAGGTATATTTATCCCCTCTGCCTGGAGGAGGGCAGTAGCTTGTCTCCAGGCAGATAGCAAAAGCTACATTGTAGGGCCAGGAAAAAGAGCGGGAAACTAGAAGCTATTAGTCATCCCTGCACCTGCTACAGAGGAATGCAAGGAGGACTTAAAGGTATATACACAATTTATACAGAGAACATGGTGACACAGGGCAGTACATACAATACAACAAATATATACACATGTGGTGCATACCCTGGTCACTACATCCCTATATGACCCCCACATGGGGAGAGTAGAGGGATTTTAAAGACAATCCCTGACAGACGTCAAAGAAAAGGTAAAAAATTATAACATTTTATTCAAAGTAATCTGGCTCAAATAGAGAAAGTGTAGAATGATCAAGTTTACAATCAACCTGTGTTCATTGTACATCATATACATGCACACATTTTTGGTGAGCAACTAGAAAAATAGAATGTATTTGTTACAAGTTAACAATGAAAAGCTAAATAATAAAAATTTACATGCAAGAGACGTGGTCAAACAATCCAGGGTAAGGGCAAGTAGAGTGCAGACAATCTCACTGTTGGAGGTTAACAGGAAGCAAAAAAGCACCCCAAGCACACTGCAATACAGAGGCTATAACGGGCAATGATGTGCAGGCCAGAGTCCCATTAAATAGGGAGCCTGCCCAATCACATCATGACACCTAGTGACATGGGATTGGTGGACGATAGCTGGTGAAAATCCCACAGCTGGTTGGGGCTGTAGGAATTCACTATGAACACTTTCACCTGGGCTTGCTGTGCAAAACATGTCCACAGGCCAAACACTGAGTCAGGCAGAACTACACCTACCACCAGGGGGCAGCAAGATATGCCTGCAATGTGTAGAGCAGGACCGCAAGGACCCCGGGGTGTTGTTTGGGCGAAAAGCAGTGTGGACTCTCCCCAAGTGGGGTAGGTAGATCTTTGTGCAAAAACTTCTCAAAAGCCTTTCTCAAAATAACCGGAATGATAGCAACATGTGTCACATGACACAATAACTCAGTTGTAGCAGTTCACTTATTATCAGAATCTTGTATTGACCCTATATGTTATCCTGTCCAAGACAGCAGGGCCTTCTCTGGTATGAATAGAGGAAACACAGGTTCCCTTTCCTAGCATTTAGGTAAAGAGTGAGCTGAGTTCAGAACCCCTAAATAAGAACTATATAGTTACTATAGCCTTGTAAGCTAAAAGTTCTTAAAAAGATCAACTGTCGTTTGTGTTAATGTATTATATTCATAAATTAACACAGTCTAAAATTCTAATTCTATTACCCTGGCTAAAATTACATACATAGTTTATACAGTAAAGGCACACATGAGAGAATAAACTTCTTGCACACACTAAGTTGGGTGTAAACAAAATCCGGCACCTCATTACTGTATAGTGAGAGTGCTAACCATATACTGCACTATCCATTAAAACCACATAGCTTATAGGTGTGTAGAATTTGCCAACACAACTGAAATGCTAACCTGGATAAGCTTTGAAGTAAGCATCCACATATCGCTGATGATCTCCATAGATGGTTCTTGCCATACCAGGCCATGGTTGTGCGATGCACAGAGCTCCAGAAACGTCACCACCTTCAATGACCTTACCCTAAAGATTAGAAGAAATACTTTTACTTTTTACAATCTAAGCTCTAATTACCCTGAATCTGAATCATCTTCTATGCCCTAAAGCATATACAATTTCTATGTTATTGGCTGCAAAACTTTCATCAATAGGAAATCAAAAGTGATGGAAATGGAGCATAAAATGGAGTTGTGATTGGTCATGTTGGAAAATTTCAGTCGCCTGTATACTGTAAGTATCTGATGGGTTTTCTATGTATCTCAATGGATTTGTATCTGATCTTATTATGTAATATGTGCACAGGTTTTGGCATCACTCACACTGGTGTGTAAGTATGATTAAAAGTTGATGTGTGTATAGGTAGCCTAAGGCAGTGGTGGCCAACTGAGTTGATATGGAGGGCCACAAGTGCGGCCCTCTGGATCACTAAAGAGCAGCACATAACATTTTTAACTTTTAATGACTTGTAGAAAAAATTTTAATGAAAAATTACAGCAGGCTGAGCTAGAAGATATTATTTTCAATGTTTTTAAATAAAAAACCTTATTTTAATTTATACTTCAAGCATTAGGGAACACTGTAGTATGGTGATGTGCATTTTGTGCCATATACCATAAATTTTTTGCCATATCTTAATAGGTTATGTGCCTCATAGATATCATCAAAGCCTCTGATGATATCTATGGAGCACATAAACTTTGCTTCAAAAGGTATGTGCCGCAATATATATTATACAATTATCCCTTGTTCATTGGTGGAATAGTAGGAGCATAGGCACTCACCAGTCTGCTGATCCCCCCGCCAACACTAAATAAGAGGAGAAGCGAGGGACTTGCTCAGGCCCCATCTGGGTCCCTGTTTGGCTTTTACATACACCTATCACGTAAGTGTATCGCCTCTCCTCCTCTTCCCACTCTAAAGCTAGCCATACACGTGTCGGATTCCATGTCCGATCGATTCATCATCCGATCGATTCCGGCGATTCTGCCGGGAATCGCAGGTGTGATCAATCAGCCAATTAAGAGTATCCATCGCAGCATACCACCTTGTCCAACGGATTCCGGGATCCGTGTCCGATTGTCCACCTCACAAATGGCAACTCCCCCTGATCCGGACAGAATCGCATGAGAAAGACCAACATGTTGGTTCTCCGTCGGATCCGATTCTGAGCCCCTGATCAATCGGACGTGATCGATCGGACCAGGTGGGCTGCATGCGATTCCGGCACGATCGTTTGGCGTGCACGCGCCCGGAATCGATCGTGCCGGAATCCGGTGCAAATCCGACACGTGTATGGGGGCCTTAAGAAATTCCTGGCGAGGACCTGTCAGTGGGGAAGCGTGGACAGGTGAGTTCCTATGCAATAACAGTTTTGGGGGCCGCAGGTGGAGGACTGAGGGGGCCGCCATTAAACACCCAAAGGGCTGCATGCGGCTCCCGGGATGCAGGTTGGGGCCTGGGGCCTAAGGCTTTGATCACACCCAATTCCCCCAAACACCTCTTTGAGCAAGTATAAAAGTGCTTACACTTTTTACAGATTTATTATAAATAGGAGAAGACATTTGAAGAATGTGGTTACACCTCATTGTAATACATAATATGCTCCAAGCTCTGCTTCTCGTACTTTATAAATATTGCTAACTGATACTAACCACCATTGTTTTGTTTTTTTTTCTTCACATTAACTATTTTAACAAAGTATTTCCAAACGATATAATTATTTGTGCCTAATTTCACGCAGGCATTATAAACACACATTCCATAAAGAGGAACACATCTTTGAGTATGTAAGTGGACATTTTCATTGTCACATACCTGTTCACTTAGAAGCATGGGTTGTATGCCAAAGAAAGGCCTCATAGCCATACCAGGAATAACCTCAGCTTCTTGCTCAGAGGGGCGAGGTGAGATGCAGATTCCGCCCGTCTCTATAAAACAGACAATATTTATTATGCAAGAGTAACAGATTTCATGGAGACATATTTTAAGACATTTAATTGGTAAACATATTTATTAAAATATTTTATTGTGTGACTGGAAATTACATTTTGTTTAGTTAATGGGTAGAAAAGGGCAAACTGTGGTTCAGGGAAAACATGGATCAGCTGTACAAATGTACAAAATATGTAGTGCAGAAAGTACAGACAATATAATACATAAAGATACATAAAGAATGTACATTATATTAATTAAGAAATATATATATATACTGTATTTTTCAAACCATTAGATCAGTGGTTCTCAACCTGGGGGTCGAACGACCGTCTTACTGGGGTCGCCAGGTTTACTGAAAGCATCAGAGTTGCTGCGAACAAGCAGCAGCGCTAATGCGCCCAAGTGGGGTGGGAAATTAGGAGGAGGAGTAACTAACTGGGGATGGGGTGTTACTCTCCCACTGCCCACCCTGCACATCATTTGCACAACCGAGGTGGAAAGATATTAGGGAGGGGACATTACATTTACGTGATCATGCCAGAAGCGATGTTGCAGAATGTCACTTCCAGTTACACTTTGTGACGTCACTTCTGGGGTCGCAAATCTGAAAAGATTGAGAACCAATGCAAAAGATGCTCTGTTGTATAGGACGCACCCTATACAGCACCCCTTTCATTCATTGGATTCCTCTACTCCTCCTGCGTCATAACCTATGTGTTAACTTGTATTGCATTTCCACTATAATGTATTGTACAGCGCTGCATAATATGTTGGTGCAATATAAATAAATGATAATAATAATGATAATAATGATAATTTCAGTCCTTTTAATCATTAGCATCCCATGTCAACTCCCTGTATTTATTAATCTCCTGGTATTACCAATAATGGTAACCTGAACCAAGCTTGGGATAGCTAACCTTCTCCAGCTGTGCCCGCACGGTAGCTCTCTGTGGTGATGCTCGGGAGGTGGGGGTGCCCTTGCTTTATGCCTGTATGATATTAAAGGCATCCTGGGTCTTTACACCCTGCTGGCCCCTTCCAACAGCTATGATCTTAATGAAGCATTGATGATGTCTAAAATAAGTTACGTAATGAAAATGCAAAGGATTTATTCAAGAATGTCATCAGCATATTATCGAGCAGGGGCAGATGGACCAGGAAGAATATAGAATACATAAAATAAAGTCAAAGCTTCTGATCATTTTTTTGTGAGTGATCTAAAAAGTACTGATGCTAGAGGATGAGCATGAAGGTGAGCAAACTGCACCACAGCTGAAGGTCAATAAGTCAAATTATTGCATAACATGCATTAGTATGGGGGAAAGGTGGTTGATAGATGCCAGAAAAATATTTCTATTAAAGTTTATACATTGTACATAACAGGACTGGAATAGGCATCCTATAATTTTCTTAACCCTAAATAAACTAGCATACCCACAAAGTAAACAAATGCACTGTTAGCAGGCATTTTGAGCAATTACCTAATCCTCAGCGATGTCAACTCATTTATCCCAGATAGAGAATTATCCATTGCCTTATCAGTAAAGTGAATATATAAAGAGCTTTGGGGCACCAAATTACTTTTATTACACAGCATTAGGATACGCTGCCTATTATCTGCATCCCAAGATTATGCTGCCCACAAATCTTAATCATTCTTATGCTGAGAAGATCAGAATTAGATACATTCGGAGCCTTCCCCTACCAGGGTCAACCTTAATTGGACCCTTTAATACATTAAACTACAATTTGTGGTCAAGTAGCCAATACGACTTTGTGGAAGAAAAAACCCTTTTGGTTTCTTACGGTTTGATTTAGGTTTGTGTTTGTAAACAAGATTCATCTGAATCCACGTGGACCACTTAGCAAATTAAAAAGATATTAAACAAATCTCCGCAAATTAATTTGACTAAGTACATGCAAATGAGACCGCACTAATTACCATAACTTAATCGCTTCAAATCTCCTTAAACAAAGCTCAACTGTAATTGGTACAGTAGGGCCCTTGGAAGGCAGAGATAGTTAATACGCATGATGCTTATCCCTCTGTAATGACAATTAACCCACTCACGGCATACGTTATTCACCACAAAGGTTAACAATTACTTTTACTATATTATTATTATTATATTTTATTTCGAATTTGTTGCAAATGCATCCTAGTGTATGTTAAATGAAATCCATTGCATTTTATCTACGTGTCCCTTTAACAGAACAAATGGGAAAAGTTAATAGGTTTGTAGTTAATTGTTTAGGGTTTTTTTGTTACAAAGAAGCTTTCACCAAATGAATTTCGTCCAGTGGATTAAAGAGGGACACTCTGGATTTCAGATCAAGGGTGGAGAGGTCATATTTTTATGCTACTGTTTAAAAAGACATAGATAATATCTATAAGGTTCTACCAGTTGTAAAAGAGTTAAGAAATTTAACATTTAGTATTAGAAGCATTATTTTGAGTGCTCCATCCATCTAAAATTTTAAGTGTTTTATCTCAATTATGGTTTACCATCACTAAAGATGATTTAGCATCATATAGACTTAAAAATTAAATCACTACATGCTCAGTAACATATTTTTAAGGAATTATTGCCTCCCACAGCATACACCCCCCGACAATGACTTTAAAAGTAGGGATACAAAGCATCATCCAATGTCAGCATCTACT
>CM070035.1:130254737-130268138 GCA_036250615.1 Ptychadena robeensis
GCGCCCGGAATCGATCGTGCCGGAATCCGGTGTGAATCCGACACGTGTATGGGGGCCTATTCAGTCATTTGGATCCTGGTACCAGTGTAGTTATTGCCTTGGTTCACAAATGTCTGACATCAGTCATCAGGGCTGCAGTCTTATCACTACGCTTGGGTCGCGTTACTGAACACAAAAGAAAAACTTAAATCACTGGAGACATAGCCTAAAGGTCACCTCACACGGGTCGATTTTTCTTCGATTCCTGTTCGATTTTTCACTCAGAAAGACAAAACCCCTTGTTTGATCAATCCCGCTCAAAGAAATGTCAATCGATCAGGGAAAAGGGTCCCCATCCAAAGTAACAAACGACAATCTATTGTGTGCATTGATTCAATGAACAGTGGTTATGAGATATGTTGCATCATCAATCTCTTATCAATGGGCACCTTAAGGCTAAATTCTGATAAGGTACCCATACATGGGGTGATTTTGTGTTTGATTCCTGAACAATTGATCGCCGCGCACATCCGCGGCAATCGATTGTTCAGAAATCAAATGCTGCCCACCTTAAGCGCACGATCTTGTTCTTACAAATGCCCATAGAAGATCATTGAACTCCCCCAGTGGCCACCTGTGATATTGCACCCCCAGTTTAATTATCTTCTATGGGAATTTGCCTCAATATAATTACGTAAATCACAAGATTACCCAGAAAACAAAGTGCTCTTGTGACGTGTTGCCTTGCCTTGCAGAGACTAGAACCCGGAAGTGAGGGAGAGCTGCTTGATTAACTTCTTGAATTGCTCATTAAAGGTGAGTTTTGTTTAATTGCAATCCTCCCTATTATTGGCACTTCTAGTGCCATTCATGAAAATATATATTTTTGGTGGTAGGCCCGCTTTAACAATTGTAAGCATATTAACCACAATATAAGTTTGTTTAATTAGCCATTAGCTGTAAAACTCAACACAACACTAAAGTGGAAAATGTTGCTGACCAGTGTAATAAAACATATATGAGATATCAGTGTATACTTTAAGCTGGCCATACACATGCCGATAAGCGGCTGATTTTTAACCTGGCCGACGGGCGTGCGCGCTAACGCCGTCGGTCAGGTTAAAAATCGGCCGCTTATCGGCATGTGCCCACATGGGGCGACAGATCCCTGTCGCCCCACTTCTCGGCCAGCCAGAGATCCGACATGTCGGAAAATCTCTGGCCGGCGCGAGCCGATGCCATAAGCTACAATGAAGCGGCCGCTTCATTGTAGCTTATGGCCGGCACACAAAGGGTGCCCAGCGTGCCTCATCACGTTTACAATCCCGGAAGAAATCGGCGGCAGATGTCGGCGATGGTCGCCGTGTGTATGCCCAGCTTTAGGATGTGTGTTACAAGGGGATAGTCATTACAATCCGAGTTTAGTTTTACATATGCTAACCTTACAAATAGCTTACAACAATACTTGAACAACATTAAAACCTATACTCTGTTTACAAGGCTGCATCATGGCACATTGTATTTTATGAATTGAAGCCTTACAGAGAAAAACCTCATTTGTAAGTTGAGATGTTATCTTTATGGTTTAGCAGTAAAGTGACAAGTCATTTCACAAAGGATTTGCGTGTTAAACATTTCCAGCTATACGTTCTTATTACATAAACATCGAGGAAAAGGAAAATGTAGAAGAACTCTGGAAATCTTCATGGCATAATCAATGTTCATTTTATCATAATTCATTTAGTAAACACATATACAGTATATCATTTATGTTATGTTAGGTTTAGACTAGGTTCACAATGGTGTTCGTCCAGAGCTGTCTTAGGCCCTGTTTAGCACTCGCTGCATTTTGGGGCGTTTTTCACTGTTTTTCCCCTAGTTGCACATCTGTGGAAAAACCTGAATATTCAGTCCCTCCCATATATTAAATAGCATATCTTGGAATAGGATCTGGTAGCCTTGGTTAGAGGGGCCAAGAAACTAGCATTGCCCCACTTATACCAGACCCCCTTTACACCTACCTAATGCCTGGCAAAGAGGAGCAAGAGTGAGCATGCCCCACTGTCAGGCAACACCAGAGGTATGTGCAAACTAGGCCCAATGACATGCCTCAGTGAAGGGGGGATCCCCTCCTCAAAGCAGGGGGCCTTATCCCTACCTTATAGAATGAGTACAAAGGCCCCTGGGACTTCTTACCCATTCCTAAGAGGAGGCAAATTGACTAAAATAAACCACAGACATTAGTTTTACTAACTGACATTCTTTAACATAGTTTCTGCACAGTTGAAAATACCCCACTCTCCACACATTATACTGCACTGCAGTGCATATCTACAGTGTACCTGCATTATAGTGCGCTGCCATGCATATCTACAGTGCACCAGCAATATAGTGCACCCCAGTGCATACCTACAGTGCAAGGCAGTGCATATCCACAGTACACCTGCATTATACTGCACCGGAGTGCATATCTACAATGGGCCGCAGGGCATATCTACAGTGCACTTGAATGATAGTGCACCGCAGTGCATATCCACAGTGCACCTGCATTATAGTGCACCAGTACACCACAGTGCATAGATGCAGTTGTTTAGTGCAGTGGTTCTCAACCTTTTTAGATTGGTGACCCCCCAAAGTGACGTAATTGAATATCACTTCCTGTATTTGGAATGCAAAGGCACCAGTGGTGAGTGTCAATCCCTGATTGTTAGTAGCAGCTCTGATGCCTCCAGTGAACTCGGCGACCCCTGTAAAATGGACGTTTGACCCCCAAGGGAATCCTGACCAACAGGTTTAGAACCACTGGTTTAGTGCATTGTGCTGTCTTTCTCTGACAAAAAATCCAGCAGAACTCAATCATTGGTCCACTGACAACACCTTTATTTTGAATGGATTTGTTCTGAAAAACATGTACAGTAAAGTGCATTGTGTTATGGAGTTAGGCTAGGGCTACATTACGCACTTGGATGCGCTGACGTCACTTCAACATAAACACAACAGAGGCTCAGACTGACGGATCAGGGGGCTATGACATGCTGTATAGACAGTCCATTGCCATCAGTGGCGGCCTTGTGCACTGTGAGTTAAAAGTAGGGACTTTAGCGCAATTGTAGCCCCAACCTTACAGTTCTGATTCAAAGTCCCCTGCCATGGGTGTAGTATGCATTCAACATGTCAAATAATTCTTTTTAAAAACTAAGTAAAAAAAATTACAGTTAAAAAGTAAAAATCAGCTAAAATAAAAAAGCCAAGTGTAGTCATGCAGTGTACAACGGTTCCACGGTTTACCTGTTTGCCACCATGTGTCCACAAGAGTGCATCTTCTCTCCCCAACCACATTGTAGAACCATTCCCACGCTTCATGATTTATTGGCTCACCCACTGCAAAGTAAAATCCAAGATGAATGAAGTTAGTGAACCATACTGCATTTAACAGATCTACAGTAGCAACCTGACAAACTAGGACGAGAATAAAAACAAGTTCAAAAAGGGCAACTTTTTCCAAGCATGTGACAACATCACAAGGCTCAGTAGGGGCTACCGCTATGTGTTAGAGATAATGACAGAGGAATTTCTGTTCCTGGTTGGGTGTGATTTATAACAATGCTGCCAACTGCTAAACTCTAATAACCCTTATGTAAATTCCTTTCCTGAGATTTATACTAGGACAGTCTAGTGAAAAGACAATATTTAACCCACAGCTTCAGCTTAAACAATTTCATCCTAATGATTTAAATGCATTGTTGGAATAAAGCAATGGCACATGCATTTTCCTTGGTACCAGCACATTATACAACAACCACAGCTTAGGGCTTGTCCCCACTTGCGCACCTGGCCGCAGGCGGTTTTGAGCTGCGTTGCTGAGGCTGTCTCCATTAATTTCAATAGCTGTGTCCCCACTGAGGTGTGTGGCCATGGTAGGCTGTGATTTTTGACCGTGCATGTCTATGGACGCAGTCAAAAATCACTTGTGGATGTGATTCTGGGGCGGCTGCATTGAATTATAAAGAAAAAAAAAACACGGCTCATGCACTTGTGTCGGCCGTCTGTTCGCGGCTGACACAAGTGCACGAGCCATGTTTTTTGTGGGAACAAGCCCTTATACAAGCAATAACTAAAGCTGTAAGATAGCATTTGCACTATTATATATATATATATATAAGCTCATACATGGCTGAAATAGATGTGTTATATGTTGTCATATGCCAGAGATGTACTTTTGTGTACGTACTTCAATCATTTAAACACCTCTTTCCTGCTATGCCCCCACATACTTTGTAGGGACGTTTTATATTTCTGTATCATGGTAGAAGGTGTCACACATGTTACAGGCAATGCCATGTTGGCATCATTTATATGGCACCCAACTCCTAAGCATGGTGCACGTGGTAAACCACATTAGTATGTTGCTTTAGAAGAAAACTGAAGTTTTCTTGGCATGTAAGTGTGAGTAGGCAGCCCATTATTAAGCGTTGCCTTAAAGCGGATGTATACTTAAAATCTAAAAAATATATATGTAAAATGAAAGTTTGACTTACCTCTGAGCTGGTATGATAGTGACATAGCACTCCATACCTACCTGTTGTTCCCTGGAATCATATGAGAGATTCCATGTTTATTTTACCAGGCTGCTGGGGGTTGACACAGAGTGCAATATTGAGAGTGGCCACTGGGGGCATTTATAATGTTTTTCTATGGTAAAGTTTGTGTCATTCAGTTTAATGTAGAGCCAAGATTAGAGATATACCTGTCAATCTTAGCAGTGAGTTCCTAGGGGCGCAGCGTCAGCTCCTCATCAGAGCCATACAGAGAGGAGGGGCTCTCAAAGAATGGGGGATGATTGTATAATATATATTGCGGCACATAAGTGTAGAATAAGGGCATTCAGGCTTTGAATCAAAGGTTAAGTGCCCCATCGATATCACCAAAGGCTTGGCCTTGACCATACTACAGTGTGCCCTAATGCTAGAAGTATCATTTAAATCAGGTTTTGTTATTTAAAAATTTAAAATAATGTCTTTAACCTTCCTAGCGGTCTGCCCATACCATGCTGTTTTTAACAGCACGGTACGGGCAATCGCAGCAGTGTACACAGTTCACTGCCTGCAATTCCCCCCCTCCCCCCGCCTCTCTCCACACAGCCGGCATCATTAACGATGTCAGCTGTGTGGGCTGGAAAGCCTGCGTTCCTCCATTAGCATGGAGGTCTATGGCGCCGCCCACCCCCCGCCCCCTTCCGCGTCACCGTGACGCGATCGGTGACGCCGCGCAAACCCGGAAATGCTGCGGCTGGGAAGAGAATCGCCGTAGCTTTCCGGGGATATGCGGCTTTGATGGGAGCCCAGCTCATCCAGAGTTTGTTCTTCACACAAACTCTGGACGAGCTGGGCTCGCCACAACCGCTAGGAAGGTTAAGCTATGTCTGCTATATTTTTTTCATTATAAACTGCTTATACAAGTCAGTATAAATTGTAAATGTTATGTGCGGGCCTTTAGTGATGCAGAGAGCCGCACTTGTGGCCCTCCATATCAAATTAGTTGCCCATCACTGGTCTATGTGCTGGTTGGAGGGATGAGGCTTGCAAGGAGACTAAAGAGCCGCATTCAGCTCTGCAGCCGAAGGTCCTATGGGCTAATTTTTGGGCAATAATGTAAATTTATGCTACACTCACAGGGCAATATAATTATAATTCATATTATACCACTATTAATAGGCAACTGGATATAGGAAACTGAGGTTTTTGACCTTCAGTATGAACTCTACTGCAATTAAGTTATAACACTGGTAAATTGTTACTTTTTTCCTTTACATACCTGAGCCCAGCATTTTCAAAGATGACCTTTTGTATTTCTTCACCCATTCATCTCCATATTTCAACAGCAGACGTATCGCTGTTGGCGCTGCATAAAACTGGTTAATCTTCAACCTTTCCACCGTCTCCCAGTACCGACCTAAACAATAACAATGACAAGGCTTATAGATAGGGCACACTTATTAAACTGCACTACTCATGGCAACTTGGCTTCCAAACCAATTTCCCTTCCATAGTTAAGTAAAAGGTTTCAGAAATAGTGACCATAAAACATCACATGTGCGTTTGTTATGTCACTGACCAATTTACAAAACACAAAGTGATATCTGTAAAGTTACTGGTATTTCAAGAATTCTGTGTGTTACTCATTCATGGGAACCTATAAATGTGAACTGCATGGTAAAGATGTCCATTATAGAGGAAAGTAAATATTATGAAAGCAATCATGTCTATGTGACAGCAGAGAAATGAAGACGCATAATATAACTGCACTCACAAAAAATTGTTAATTTGTCCTTGTCCTAACAGCCCGCGAAAAATAAGGATATTTAAGGGGTTTCCTATGCTAGAGGTATTTTCTGTTTCCAGCAATAACACCTGCAGCCTTCTGACCTGCCTTATCCTGTTCTCTGAAACATCTGAATTTGGTCATTCAGCATAATGTAGCTCCAAGCTCAACTGCTAAACTTCCTTGTTAAGTTGTTAAATGTCCATCTAACATAAAACTTAAAGTTTATTTAAAAGAGTTATACTTTTAAATCAGCAGCTATTATTAATAGAATACCAGTGTAGTGGAATATAAATCTGTATATAAGCTGTGTATATATTTATTGTATAGTTGGCCATGACATGGTGTGTAAATCTGTGTATATACCTTTAAGAATTATATCTGTATAGCAGCTGCTGGAAGGTGAGGTCATCCCCCTTACTCAGTATTTTTGTTTAGTTATCTGCCCAGTAAATGTTAATCCACTCCTCTGGGCAGAGGTTAAAATGTATTTAGTTAGTTGTTTTGGCAGACTTTTGCCACTGCCCTGTCGCCGTCCACTTAGCAAGTGCCACAGGGAGACTACACACCCATGACGAATAAAAGGGGTCCCCTTTGGACCAGGCCAGCTTCTTGCTCATCTTGTCCTTGTGGGTGCAGGCAACTACAAGCCTGAAGGACTACAAGTTCCAGCAGTTGCCACAGGAATGTACCCGATCCAGGGTCCTGGGTAAGCAAAATGTATCTGCCAAGTGAGTATCTGCCTCCATCAAGACTGTCTGCTTCTCCTGTATACTGGGTAAGAGCCTCAGAAACTTCCAGCTGTGGGTAGTGAACTGTTTGAAACTTAGATCCTATGCTTTAAACCCCATCCCTGCCTTATTGGTGATGTGATTTTGGACGGTATACATTCCTTTTTTAAAAAGTTATTGCCCTATCAGCTTATGTGGACAATCATTTCCTGTGTGCAGCCGTGAGAATGACAGTAGACCTAAGCATAAGTGCCCAAAACGAAAAAGAACCTGGTTGCTCCGATCTATTACCCTGGGAAACGCTACACCAGCCATTGTTGTCCTGGTTCAAGCATGCCCTGTTTTCAGGCGATAACTATCTCTAGTCTCTATTTATTCCCCTTTTACATGCACCCCAATTAAGTGTACAAGCAGCTGTGCCAACAGATGGCAATTTCATGAGAAGCCAGCCCAAAACAATGTGGATTGTTTTAGAAGTGTTTTCAGAGGTTCCATGGTAGTTAAAAGCCTGTAGCTATCCTGAAAACAGTAGGTAGTAGGTGGCTCCTAACTCCCGCTATTGATTTTCTCTGGGGAACCATATTTACCATAACTTCCGGCTATAGTTTATGTAACTTAGTAGCTGACACTGGAGCAAGTTCCAAGACAGGATATAGTTGAATAAAGCTGCAGAAGGTCACATTCAAGGTCATGGAAATGCAAATAGAATAAATACATGGAAACATAAGCAGTCAAGGTAAAAATACGTTATGATGTGTTGAGTATATTGTACTGAGGCTATTTAAATTGTAAAAAATACCTCACACTGATCTTTAAATTTTTCCTTTTTGGTCTGTTACCAATAGGTATGACAGGTTCAGCAAGGTAATGTTCTCCTGCAAGAGAACTCATGTGAACATTTACCTAGAAGAACTTGCACATGGAGAACCACATGATCAATTTAATCAGCTGGATAATCAGTACAAATGATCCTGACCAACGTAATAGGGAAAATCAATCATAGCAGTTGACCAAACTGATCATGTGCTTCGCTATGAGCTTGCATTCTCATCTCTACTGTTAAATAGACATTCAGAACAGCCAGTAGTGGTTGTAGATTTGGGCAATATGGGTGGTTGCCCAGGGCGGCATCATACCGGGCGCGGCATCTGGGCATCTAGGAGAGAGAAGATCGTTTCTAGGACTGCTGGTGAATCACAGAAACCATAAGTCTGTGACTCACCAGCACCCACCGGACCAGCCCCTTGTTATGGCAACACTAACCCTCATTTAATAACCTGGAGAGACTGTTCTCAGTGGGAGGTCCTAGGGAGATCTGTGCCCTGGGCAAGCACCCCTTCTGGGAACCCTAACTTCCTTCCCCCGGGATAACTCTCCAGCAGGGGGGTTTAGGGTTGTCAGAGGGGGTGTTCGCCTAAGGCAACAATCTCCCTAGGACCGCCCTATAAGAATAACACACTTCCTAAACTAATGGTAACAATGCTGCTCTCTTATAGATATTGTACACTCTAGGCACTGGCAGGATGGAAAGTGTATTGGTGAGAAATCAAGGCATAGAAAATCCTGCAAAAACTACATTAAAGGACTTGTAATGTAGAATTTAGCATTTAGATGAGTATTACCCTCACACTATATTGAGTTTTCTCACATGGTATTTGGTCTCAGACACTTGGAACAGAGAACTATAACAAGATGAAATGGAATGCAGGAACAGTAATTTCCCGGAGAGAGTTGAGTGCGCCAAAGAGAGATTATGAGATTTCCATAAAATAATCTTAGACCAACCACAAAGCTGGCCATTCTGGCAATAAATTGTTGCACACTATTCAAGATATTTTATTATAATTAGAGCTGTAAGAGGATAAATTTCATCTGGTTCTGGAGCCTCCTAACATATTCTCTTTCTAACAAATTGCAATTATGACTGACTTGCCACTATCCAATCCACTTAAAGACTACTATGTATTGTATATACTTGATTATCCTGTTGAATTATTTGTTAATGGTCAATGGTTCAGAGAATCACTGTGACTCCAAAATAACAGGACTCCAAAATACTTTCTCCTTCCAGAGGAGGCACTTAAAGCCAACCATGATAATCTCTTTATGTATACAACAATCCATTTGTATATGTGTTTGCTTTTTACATCCAAAATGTATGTACGAAAATGTTTTTAGTAGCATTAGTAATATAAACAATTTTAACTGTTTTATCACCAAATCTTAAAAGTTGGATTTTCAGTTTATTGGTCTGTCCACTTTGGTTAGGCCCATTGCCAACATACCAGTTTTTAGTAAAATTTTGTTTATGTGATTGAGTCTTCGATCACAAGTCGTACATTGACTGAAAAGTGCACCATTTTCAGGATGCGATTTATTGCCGACGTGTCGTAAGTAAAGATCGGTTACACAAAAAAATGCGATCGGAAATGATGGAAGAGGGAAAAGGCCTGCATGGCTCGAACGATAGAAATGATCGCATGTATCTAATAGCGTCCCTCGATTACTGATCGATCTACTAAAAATTGCAGACATGTCAGATCCCTGCCCGATCGATTTTTTGTCATTTTGGTCGATCGCACACTTTATGCAAGCATTGATTTGTAAACAATTCGGTCAGAAATCGTATGAAGAATAGAGAAGTCTATTGGCTGCTTAAGCCATATACAAGTAGTAGAACACATGGGTCAAGATTCCTGCTATGCTTGCACTTGGGTTTTATTCATTACTCTGTGGATGCAGTGTAGTTGGCAGTTTATTAATAAGAAATTAGTTCGCCAACAATATTTGGCAAAAAAAATATCAACAGGAGATAAATAGAGAAACAACAGTGCATTCTTGTTCTTCTTTTAAAAGACATTCTTATGTGTATTATGTGTTCCTAAAGCCGGGTAAAGATGTGGCGATTCCCGGCAGTAATTGTAGGCGATCAACCGGCGTGCCCGATCACGCCAAACACATGGTGGTCGGTCGCCCACAACTACAGGGGTGCCCACCTTGCAGTTTTGACCCAAATCTGCCGGGAAACCCTGTGTTGGTGGAGCACACAGGATTCCCATCAGTTCTGTAGCCGACTCATCACAGCGTGGTGACATCACCCCACTGTAATGATTCTGCTACAAGCCGGCCATGGATCGAGATGTCTATGGCCAGCTTTAGGCTTTGTCTCCAATTCTTTGTTGTGTATGACCCTTGTGTTAGACTTTTCTTTTTTTTTACATGTATTGCACAGCACTGTCTGCACCTTTGTTTTTAACCTAAATTGTATGTCAAAGGGAAAATTATTGCCCCACTACTATCTAATTGGATGTTTATTTGAATCAATAAAAATATGTGGTTTTAACCAAAGTATGTTTTAAGGGGTATCATTCTCCAGCTCCCACAAAATCCCAGGGTATAAGGGTACCCACTAAACCTATACTCCTTTTCCCTTTGGTCTATACACCAAGGAACGGTAAGGGTATAAACAAAATAATGTGTAATACGAATTTGGGATGAGGAGCAAAAATTCCCCTAAACTTGGAGAATAAATTTTTCAAAAATAGGAGAAATACCTACCAGGTATATAGACAAAACCATAGAACTGCATTTGCAAGTTGGTAAAATCAACAGATAAACAGATTTATCAAAAGACAGAAAACAAAAAACACCCACATGGCCATAATTGCCTTCAACTGCAGTCTTACATTTAGTTCATAGGCCATAAATTATCTTCTATCTGTATTTATTGTTTAAACAGAGGAAAAACAAATGTGCCCAAGCTCTACTGACATGTAATTGGCCGTATATTGGCTGGAAAATCGATCTAAGATCTAAGGGTCCCCATCCAAAGTAATGTCTGGCACACAAAGAGTGCAGGGCCCATTCTCTGCACGACCAGCTGTGCTTGATGACATGAAATCAGCCAGAAAATTAGATTTCTATGGCTGGCATAAGGCATATGGAAGTCCGGGGTGATATAACCCTTTAATGAAAATAAATTATCGAAGTGAGAAAAACAGTTACCTGGATCTGGATAGGTTGGAGTACTCTCAAACAGTACACTGGTGGCTCCATTACAAAGGGGTCCATACACAACATAGCTGTGTCCAGTTATCCAGCCAATGTCAGCTACACAACCAAATACATCCCCTTGTTTGTAATCAAATACGTACTAGGGAAATAAGAAAATTGGCTAACTTTAGAAAAAAATATAGAAATTAGGAAAACATAGCAATGCATGCATATCACTTCCTATAAAGTATTACTGGGTAAATGTTGGCTTCTTACAGCAGGTTCTGCCTGTGCCAACACCTATTCAGTCTACCCTTAGGATCTGGGTGTTTCTGGTCACCTTTGTGAGTTCTAGCTCCTGCTGTTGTTTTTCTCCACAATCTACTCTATCTACAATATATTAAAAATCACAACAAAAGACTACACTTTACCTCCAGTATAGAGATATCCCTGAGATATCCTGTATGTGGGGGTATTCCTGCACCATTGAATTGAATTTTGGTGGATCTAACTCAAACTAGAATTCCAGCAACAAAGGCTAAAGCAGGGTACAGACGTGAAGATATGGGCCAGATAGATGGCCGTTTCGAGTGCCGTGCACACTCACAGCCATCTATCTGGCCCATATCATATGCCCCCAGGGCTGTTTTCAAACGGGACAAATCAATCCCCCTCTAAAACAGCCTTATCGGACATGACCGTTAATACGGCCGATGTCCTTTGCTTTGCCCTAGTGACCGCGGGTCTCCAGGCAAACCATTGGCTCTGCTTCCTGGCTCCCCCCATATCTGACAGCAGCGTGATGACATCATTACGCTGCTGCAGGGAACATCGGACGGCTCGAATATCGAGCCGTCTGTACCCTGCTTAAATCTATCTAAAAGTATTTCACTACACACATCAGATTTGTTTTTCTATAATGCATATGATGGACTTTGTAAGCATATTCTGACCATATTTTCTTTTGTCTAAACAGAAAGGAATAATTTAATATAAGTCCACACTAAAATTTTATCTTACCTACAGGTGTAACCTGGGAGCAGAAGTATGGGTAGGAGTGGTGGGGAGTCTAATTCTTTCCAAGTGCACCTCCCTATAGACATGAATGTACGTGATCAAAAATTGCGCGTGGCCACAATGATGTAAGCGCCCATAGAGAATCTACTATGGGCACGATCAGGGGCGATCTTGCTTGGTTACCCATAATGCACTTTTTTAAAAATTGCGTTGCCTGGTCAATCGCGTGCAATCGTGGCCACTCATGATCATCGCACGCAATCAAAAACTGTGTCATGCCGCAGCTGATCGTTCTAGTGGGAACAAGCCCTAAAGCCCCCCATACACCTTACAATCTTTCTGTTCTACCAAAACCATGTAATATGAGGACCTTTCTAATCCTTCCAATCACTATGTATTCTATCAGGGTGGCCACTATACTACACAGTTGTTGGTAGATCCAGAGCCAGGCCGATCCAGGGGAGGCTCCAGCCTCTGGGCGCTGGTCAGGTCTGGGCGCTGGTCAGGTCTGGGCGCTGCTCAGGGCATTAAATTTGCCGGGTGTGGCTGGCAGGGGGGTGCAGGGGACCATCTAGGGGAGCCGGTAGGTCTGCTCCCTGGATCTGTGCTCCCTGGGCTGCGTGATGGCTGACAGAAGCAGAGAGACATCAGAATGAAAGAGCAGTGTTACCATGGCTACAGGATGCTTTTCCATCATCCCAGCCAATAAAAAACGCAGGACAGAACACACCCTCTCCCCCTCTCCACTGCTGTAGAAACAAAACCTGTGTGAAACTGTAACTTTGAACATACATAGCACGAAAACCATTAATAGTATAATGATGAAAGTTTCAGGGTCAGTAATGCTCACCTACTACTACTTACACCCCGAGTTTCACCACTCTATCTACAACACTTATAAGTTACATTTCAGCTGAAGTCCAGCTCTCAGATAATGCTTCTTTATCACCAGTGATATACTCCTATATGCAACATTTAACTTGCCTACATTGAACACATAAATCTTTAAATCCCTGCATGGTAGAACCTTGACATTTTGTGGTTTACTAGTTAACCCCTAAGACTATATCCATGCAAATTTTCAGGTCCCTGAGCTCAATCCTTCCTACTAAAAGCCCCCTATAAAATATTGTTTCCCTATGAGCATAAAGCACTACTCTGCTGCATACATGCTTTTACTTATCCTATCCTTACTTATATAAAAAAAGATCAGACTTCTAAAGGCCCCCATACATCTTACAATTTTTCCATACAATTTATGTACAATCAGATTTTGTTCTACCAGAACCATGTAATATGTGGACCTTTCTAATCCTTCCAATCACTATGTATTCTATCAGAGAGGCCACTATACTACACA
>CM070035.1:130275514-130286963 GCA_036250615.1 Ptychadena robeensis
ACGCGAACATGCGATGTTCGCCGCGGATAGTTCTCCGGCGAACAGTTTGCGCCATCACTAACAATTGACAGAAAGGAAAATGCACAATTGACAGAAAGGGGGGAGGGCACACTGACAGTGGTCTTCAGGGAAATGGGAATCCTCTTGCTGCACTTGAAGTAAGTTCTTAAGCCATATGTACAAAACCCAGTGCAGATCGCATCTACATTTTATTAATTACATGATTGTGGTTTCGGGCAGCTGGAAACAGGCCAGGCTTTTTTATTGCTGAATAATTTTGTAAGAGCAGAAAACATAAATGTTTACAAGAAAACATCTACTAAGTACTTTGGATGTTCTAGTAACACTTGGGATTACAAAAAAATCATGCAGCAGGAGGCGTTCATGAGCGGTTTTCGGGCTTTTGCCTGATAGAGTTGTCATGGGGGCATAATCAAATTGTCCCTCCGAGCGCCTGTGCAAGGCGTTTCTTTCCAGGCTGCCCAAAAAGCGCCTTTTACAGGTTAACAGAACCCTGAGGTCATTTGCAATCTCGCAGTAGACAAATATAAGCTTTAATTAGGTCTCTTCTATGTTTCTGTTACTTTTAATACATTTTTTTGGTGTTTAGGCTAAGCATAAAAAAACTGTCCCATTTTTGTGTATTGTGTGCAGTAACAACATTTCTAATGTATGTGTTCTTGTAATGTGACATTAATATGTCCCTTGTTTTTATGTTCCTCTGAGCAGTTGTAACAGGAATCAAATCTGTTGTATAAACATAACCATGTATCTAAACTTTATAATTAACAGACAAAAATTGTTAATGGGTACAAGGCCTCTGGTTGGCCTATTTCCATCTTTGAGTCTTACATTGCTCCCTGAATAAGTTGGGAAGCAACCCACTGATTTTGAGAATTCATGTGTTCTCCCTCAGAAGCCCAATAAACTCATATTGACTACTGTATATATTAAATGGTAGTAAAGAGCAGACAACTTCGGTGGCTCTCCTACCTCACTAGCTGGGAAGTTAAACAAACACAAATAAAATAAACATGCCCAATGCGAAAAGTTATAAAATTCTGACTAGGTGGTATAGGTGTCCAATCCGTCTCCATCAGGTGACATACCCCACCTGCTGGCGGCGCCAGCAAGAACATGTCTCCATGTTGCATATTTTGTGGAACTGTAAAGCCATCTTGAGGTTCTAGGAGGTGGTGTTTGCCTTTTATAATGTGGCCATGGGGTCTCAGGTTCTAAAACCACCTGAAATTGCACTGCTCTCTCTGTACCCGAACTCGCAACTTTGATCTGGACTACTAAGATTCTTCCTTGTAGCTGCCAGAGTGGTATTGCCGTGTCAGACCTTACACCTGTTTCCCCCCAATTTTTTTTATATAAGGTATTTTATTCTATATACAAAGGTTAAATAAATTACAGTGAAGATCTGTGTGTCTTGAGCTAGTGAGTCTTCACTAGATAAACAACGTACTAAACGACAAATTTATTTTGGAAATTATGTAGTATTTTCAGGTATTATCATTGTTTAGTCTAAAATAGTGCAGAGTAGTGGTTCAAGTCCCAATGCAATTTAGTTTAAATCTGCTTAACACATCACATCACCACAAATGGTTGACAGAGGAGTAAAGATGATGTAGAGAAGGACCGACTCAACTTTTCTGTTAAATGGAGAAATTTAACCTCCTGGCAGTATTCCAGAGTGTGGCTAAAAATAATCTCAGATTTTAGCAGACTCCTCACAGCGTGGTGACGTCACCACGCTGTGAGGAGTCGGCTACAGAACAGACAGGAATCCAGTGTGTTCCACTAACACACGCGATTCCTGTCAGACTGTAGCCAACTAACTCGGAGGGGGAGGAGACTTCCCCTCCGAGTTAACAGACTGCAACAGGATCGGGCAGAAAAAGAACCAGCAGGACGGATCCGTGTGCGATCCAACCTGCCGGCTCTTTTTGTCAGATCCTCAAGGTGGGCTCCCTTAAGCTAGCCATACACGGCACGGATTCCCTGGCTGATCGATTCAGCACCCGATGGATTCCGGCGATTCCGCCGGCATCCACAGGTGAGAACGATCAGCCCATTAGGGAATCCGATCGTGGCAGCCCACCTTGTACGGCCGGATCCGTGTCCGATGGATCGCCTCCCTGACCGCAACGCCCCCTGATCAGAGCAGAATCGGACCTGAAAAGATCAACAGGTTGGTTCTTCCTCGGATCCGATTCTGTGCCCCCGATCCATCGGATGCGGTCGGACGGGCAAGGTGGGCTGCAGGGGATTCCGGCACGATGGATCCGCGTGCACGCGCCCGGAATCCATCGCGCCGGAATCCGGCACGAATCCGTGCCGTGTATGGCAGCCTTTACAGTGGTCGACCAACCTTTATGTGCTCGGCGGGAGCGAGCACGCCAGTTGGTCGGCTGCAACTATGGCCGGGAGTCAGCCCGTCTATGGGGGAGCTTAAGTTCTCACTTTTAATCACCTGGCTCTTGTGATTTTCAATCGCCTACGGAATCGACGGCAATCGCCTACACTATTTTGAATGGGCTTGTCCCCATTCATAAGATCGCGCGTGGTTGCACAATCAAATCCCGGCCTCCCACGTTCTGATCACAGGCGGTCGGTGGCCGCGATTATTTTCCTCTGATTGCGCCCATAGACATGAATGGAGGTGCAATCGCGCGTGGAGGCGATCAAAAATTTAGTCTATTCATTCTCTATGGAGGTAACTTCTTCCTATAATGGGGGTGTTTTTTAGAAAATCGCCTGGTCAATGGCCTGGCAAATTGTTTTCCAGAGTGAACTCAAGTCTGAGATGTAGCGTTGGCTTCTGATTTCTATTCAGTCTTCTATTCACATGAGTTTTGTACTTCCGTGCAATGTTCTTGCCTCGTACCAACCTAAAGCAAAACAATTTCACAATGTCCTTTGCATTGTTCATTTGTTTTGCAGAAGGCACCGTGACACTTTGTTGAAGGACATCTGTGTACAAGAAACTGGGAAGTGGTTCAATCACTAGCCCTACACATAAATATTAGTTTTGGGTGGGCTAGCTAAATATAATGAAGTTAGTAAACCACCCTGTTGGTGAAAAGGGTGGATAGCCTACATATACTATAACATACTTTTATGTTTGCAAAGCTGCCAGTAACCAAGCATACACTACTGATTAGGTAACTGGGTGTTACAGGAATGCCTCAAGACAAATAAAATGAACAATATCAAGAAATCATCATGATAAAGAAAATATTATAAATAACTAAATTAAACATACATATGCCATGAATTACTTTATTTAGAAGAAACTGTGTTCTAAGGTTAGGAAGCAAATACTGATGAATTCAGGAGATCTTGTAGACACTATTCAAGAAACTATTGATGCAAGAGACCCATCGACTGTAAGTCCCAGAATGACCAACGCATGTCTACTAAATGTGCCGTTGCATCTGAATTTCAGAGTATTTGAGGGTACCCATAGCAAATGTTTTCCTTATTGTTGGATACAGCTGTCATGGGCAATTTAACTGTTGTTACCAGATTATCCATGTCTTAGGTTGTAATTAATCAAAAGCTAAGGGGCCAGTGAGGTATATTTACAAAAATAACCTTTATTATTATTATCACTTCCATCAGACACCTGGAAGAAGTCCACAATGGGCGTGGACGAAACAAGTTGGTGACCCTTTTGCTACACTGACATGTGTGTGAGAAATCACATGTACATAAGTAGTCACAGCCTTTGCTCAATACTTTGTCAATACTTTGTAACTTTGGCAGCAGCCTCAAGTCTTTGTGAATATGAAGCCACACGCTTGGCACACCTATCCTTGGCCAGTTTCCCCTTTTCCTCTTTGCAGCACCTATCAAGTACCAACAGGTTGGATGGGAAGCGTTGGTGCACAGACATTTTAAGATCTCTGCAGAGGTGTTCATTGGGATTCAAGTCTGGGCTCTAGCTGGGCCACTCAAGGACATACACAGAGTTGTATTGAAGCCACTCCTTTGATATTATGGCTGTGTGCTTAAGGTAATTGTCCTGCTGAAAAAATTAACCATCACCCCCGTTTCAGTTCAAGAGCGCTCTGGAGCAGGTTTTAATCTAGTATGTCTCTGTACATTGCTGCAGTCATCATTCCCTTTATCCTGACTAGTCACCCAGTTCCTTCTGCTGAAAAACCTCTCAACAGCATTGAGCTTCCACCACCATGCTTCACTGTAGGGATGGTATTGGCCTGGTTATGAGTGGTGCCTGGTTTCCTCCAATCGTGACACCTGGCATTCACATCAAAGAGTTCAATCTTTCTTTCATCAGACCATAGAATACCATTTCTCATGGTCTGAGAGTCCTTCTGGTGCCATGGCAGGCTGCCATGTGCCTTTCACCAAGGGGTGGATTTTGTTTGGCCACTCTACCATACAGGCCTGATTGGTGAAATGCTGCAAAGATGGTTCCCTTTCTAGAAGGTTCTCATTTCTCCACGCAGGACCCTACTTGGAACCTTCTTGACTAAGGCCCTTCTCCCCCGATTGCTTGGTTTAGATGGTCGGCCAGCTCTAGGAAGAGTCCTGGTGGTTTTGAACGTCTTCCAGTTATGGATGATGGAGGCCTCTGTGCTCACAACAAAACATTTCTTTAACCTTTTCTAGATTTGTGCTTCCAGACAATCCTATTTTGAGGTCTACAGACAATTCCTTTGACTTCCTGCTTGGTTTGTGCTCTTAAGGCCCCCATACACGGGTCCGTTTCCCATTGGATTCCGGGACGATCGATTCCGGGCGCGTGCACGCGAAACGATCGTCCCGGAATCGCGTGCAGCCCACCTTGTCGATCACGTCCGATTGATCAGGGGCCCAGAATCGGATCGGACAGAGAACCAACATGCTGGTCTTTCTGAACCGATTCTGCACACATCAGGGGGAGTTGCCATTTGTGGAGTAAGCAATCGGACACGGAATCGTCCAGGAATCCGTGGGACATGGTGGTATGTAGCGATCGGACACACTTAATTATCCGATCGATCGCACCTCCGATTCCCGCTGAGATCGCCGGAATCGATCGGATAGGTGATCGATCGGCCATGGAATCCGAATGTGTATGGCTAGCTTTAATTGAACTGTTGGGACCTTATATAGACAGGTGTGTGACTCTCCAAATCATGTCCAATCAGCTTAACTTACCACAGGTGGACTCCAATTAAGCTGGGGAACCATCTCAATGATGATCAGGGAACACAGGATGCACCTGAGCTTAATGTTGCGCTTTATGGCAAAGGCTGTGAATACTTATGTACATGTGCATTCTCATTTTTTTTTAATACATTTTTTAGAAATGTTTTCGCATTGTCATTATGGGGTGTTGTGTGTAGAATTCGGAGGAAAAAATTTATGTAATGCATTTTGGAATAAGGCTGTAACATAACAAAATATGCAAAAAGTCATGTGCTGTGAATACTTTCCAGATGCACTGTTTATGTTTGTATAACAACCTGTAACCAAGTATACACAGAGATACATATTACATTGTGTAAAAAATCACTACAGGAAAGCCTTATGCTCATAACAATAATAACATACTAAAGAATAACAAGCTGCAAGTAAGCAGACTACAAGTAATTCATTTCCGAATCCTATTTTTCCTTTCCATATTATACTGCATAGAAACGTGTCATTGAACATGTGATAAATGCATTAACAGATATAGTTCTGACCTTGATATTCCAGGAAATATGTACAGTAACACAACCCTTCTCTGGAATTTAAAGAGCACCCATACACAGACCATTAACACAAACCTTTTCACACATTTGAAATAAAATACAAAATCATTTTTAAATGCGACCTGGCTAAACTCGCGTTGTGGAGAAATAAATCTTCAACATTCACAGCCCAGAAACTAAAATTACAGTTCTCTTTCTATTGCTTTCCAAGTGACAAGCAGCCAACCCAGCATTATATACTTGTATGAATGGAACCCAACTTCAGCCTTGGATGAGATCTTTGAGGATGAATAAGTTCACAGTACATGAAGCTAGAGATGTCAGTTAAGGCTTGTTTTCTTAACCCCTTCTGTCACCCTACAACACTGATCTCACTGACCCACTATTTGACATATCCTATAGCTGAAAACATAGGCTAATACATTTTGGCAAACTCTCTTTATTTTTTTATATACAGCATAAGGCTATGTTTCCATCGCATCCTTTAGTCTGCCAAAGTCTATGATGGGTTAGGACATCCGTGGACATCCTGTAAGGCATGCATTAAGGCAGGCGTTACAGACGGAGGGACCTTTCTGCCCATTCTTCTGGTCTGTGATAATTGCAAAGGACCGGACGTGATTTTTTTTTTAAAGGGAAAACAGTTCAATTCAGTGTCTATGAGTGTGTCAGTGCACCAACACTTGCGTTAGGCTCCTTTCTGTCAAGATCTATGTAGTGCTCCATGTTGATTCTAACACAACAGTGTACAACGCATCACGCCAACGTAGGTGGGTACAGGGTCATATAATATATTGAGATGCGTCAACATCTCTCCATTTGCCATGCCATAAAAAAAATTTATGCTGTGGAAACATAGCCTTACAATGGAGAATCTATTCTATTCTATGGAGGGTATCACCCCACCTGGACCCCCTATAAATGCCAAATCAGATAAGTATGTTTTGGGCTAAGTTTTGAGTACTGAGGGCTCTGTTACAATCAATTTAATGTCCTACTTTACTTTAGATTTATTAAGTGATGTGAATTGCTTGTGTGTAGAGCACTCTTTCTTATAACTTTATATCACTTCTTATTCTCTTCTCTTATTTTATGCCTAAGCTTAACTGGCATGCTTAGGACATAAATAATCATATAAATAATGTAATGCTGGCACAAACAAGTAAGTATATGTGGAACAGCATAGCAATAATCTTCATAGGTATTCATTAAATCTTTCCAAAGCCAAGAGTTACAATGCAAAATTTAGCTCTCCTAAATTTCTAAATGTGTATAAACACCATATTTTCTAAAGGACATGTTTAAAAATGGAGTAATAAATCACTTGTACGTGGTAAGCCTCTTCCTGTCTTCTATGAGCAAAAGGAAAGTATTTTGTAATATAAGTTTCAGACCCAGATGCATCTGCTCTGCTGATACCAAAGTAATTCACCAGTGTTTTCCTTGGAATAATAAGAGTCGATACTAAACCTGTTCTTATCCAAAAAGGCTGAGATTTATTTATTGCTTCCACATTGCCTTAGCTGGGTAGTTGTCCATAGGCACAACATGGGGGTGATGGGCAGGTGATTGATTTTCAGCCGCAACGCGGAGATTCCAGACAAGTTCATAGCTGGGCTAACTTTACTTTAGTGACCTATAGCAAACCCATTCATGACCAAATTGTGGATTTAAAGACCTTAATAAATAAATTATACAAATCTACAAAAAAACTGATTCCAGGTGTAAGGTGCTGAGTTCATAAATGCCATCACGTTTGCTGAGTTGGTTCTAGTTTTTTAAATAATGAACATCCATAAAAATAAAACATAAACCCAATGCAACTTGTGTGTAATACAATAAATACAATCACTTTTGGTCTGTCTTTTGACTCTTTAACAGTGTCTTAGGTAATGAAATATCCCAGATAATTATTTTTTATTTCAATATGTAAGCTGACAATATTATAAATGTGACTTTTTGTCGCGACAGTATAAGTTTGTCAATCCAATTAAGATTTGTACACAAAAAGTTCTGTCATAAATATTATATAAATATAACTTCATCAAGAAGAGCATCAATAATCCTGATTTATTCTGCTACATCTGTGGAGAGTACAATGATGAAAAACAAAGAAGACATATCACAGACTGTATACATGGAGTATACCTTGGCTTATTTTGGAGTACAATTGGCGACCAGGATACATCTTGTGCCCCACACTTGGTTTGTAAAACATGGACAAAACTTGGACAAAAGGTTAATTAATTAATTAACTATTAAGTATTGCAGAAACAAGAGCCAATGTGGCAAAACCAGCATCAGCACCTTAAACTTAATATAAAACCATTCAGACACAGGGTCGGCACCAGAGCGACAAGAGTGAGCTGGCACGTATGAGCATGAGCACGTAACTCTATCTCACCCTAATTAAGTGTGGGTGGGGGAGCCCCAATCAAGGGGACACATTGGCGTAACCCACCCTGTTTAGACATCTCTGGCACTAAACTTACTGTATACCAGTGTTATCTGTGAGTGAATTATATGTGAGTAAATTCTATGTATGGTGTAAACTGATCTGAACGAACTGAAAGCATGTAAGGTATTTTTGAATAATGCATGTTGTTGGAAAAGAAAGCATAAGAAGTTATTTGTCATTGATAGGAGTTGAGGGTCAGACTCTCGGCTGTGCATGTATTTCTGTAGCAACTGCTAACGGCAGGATCAAACTAGCTACCTGCCAATTTTATCTTCTATCACCTTCAGGCATTTACCTTATAGAGGCACCTTTTCCCCTACATTGACTGCAAAGTACAATGTTATAGCCGCACTGCACCTTGTAACATTCCTACTGTAATAAAATTTGTATAACAATACCAGCAAACTTGAAAAGCATACATGATCATAACTGCTATGCAGCCCCATAAAACACACAGTAAGAATAAAACTGAAAACCACACTCATTATACTGGGCAAGAGCTAAGACCAATGTTATATGACTATGGGTATGTATACATGGCCCTGATGCTAAAAAAAAAAGATTTTTGAGTTGTATGTATGGGCATTAAAAGGTTAGAACATACATCTGGCTTTTTTGATTTGTGTGTAGGTTAAATATATATTTCCTAAATTTTATGGCATACAGAGTGATCAAAGATTTGGAGAAAATTTCTACTTCTCTATGTAAGCCTTCCCTGAACTACCCAAAACTACAAGAAACTTGAAGTCTTTCCAATTCAACAAGCCTTGAGTTGTCACCTGCCAAGGGCCATATTACTGAAATTTTGTAATGGAAACGACAGATATCAGCTAAAAAGATGCCCTACGTCTTATCTTCGGGGGATGTCTTATTTTTCCAAGAAGAAGAATACGGCACTGGGGTATCAGGGTGGGGGGATCACTTAAAATGACACATGGGGGATCAGAGGATGGAATCAAAATGTCACAGGTGATTTAGAGGGAGGATTATAATTTTAGTAACCCCTTCTGATTCTCCTGTGACATTTTGATTGGCCTCTCTGATCCCCCCTGTGTCCAGAGTTACAGTACCATATCTTCGGGGGTACCTTATTTTCGGGGGATGCCTTATTTTTGGGGAAACATTGTACTACCTTTTTCTATCCTTCCACAATCACTATGATGAGCAACTTCCTTGACCATAACAAATATGCATCATCAAAGTTAAAGTTTTAAGATATGTAGAGGAATCCAAATAATAAATATATATATTAAGGAATATAACTACAGACGCTTGCCACACTGTCTTCAGGTACAGAGTTCATGTAAGAAACATATCATCAAGTCTAGTACTTACAGACCAATATTCTAGTCTAGTACGTATAGGCCAATCTCTAATAGGTTTTCTGAGAAAGAAGTTGACATATATTCACTATTTAAATCTTACAACAAAAAGTTTTAGTTCGTTTTTTGCTGCATGCTACATGCTAAGGAAATAAATATTTAGAGATTCAAGCAGTTTATTCAATTTGGTTTCCTTGTCCTCGGCATTGTTGTTTATGCAGTTGAACCTTAGATTATGCTTGATTGTCAGCCTTGTTGGTCCAATGTCAAAATGGATCATACCTTAAGCTATCGAATCGGGTGCCGCAACTAGCAGGATTGGGCTAAAATCAGCCATCATGTCGGATCGCACATTGATCCGACATGACAGATAATTTTGCTCCAATCACATAAGTTCGGCTGGGGACAGCTGCCCCCTAGCCGAAGTAATGAGCAGCACACAGTTTGCCGACCGATTCTCGGCACTAGCGGGCAGGCGTGATGACGTCATCACGCCCGCCCCCTAGTGCTGAAATTGGGTCGGGAGTCAACGGGAAATCGTCCCGTTTATTCCCAGCTTTAGAGCTTGTTCCAATTTGTACCAGTGCTAATTTTTTTAAGCATGTTGTGTTAAGGTAGGCATAAATGGGCTGATTACCACCTGAATTTTTGGGCCTCAAATCGGGTGCGCCCACCTGGTCAGATCGACCAGGATCCTCCGGCATGTTGGATCACTGCTTGATCCCATTACTTTGGATGGGGACACACAATGTCCGGCACACAAAGGGTGCCCGCCGATCCTCTGAGTTAGTCCCTCATCTATTTAGGGCAAATCAGCTTGTGTATGCCCTACCCTTACTTTCTAAAGCAGGGATTTAGCAGTCATTTTCAGAGCTGTGCAATTTTTTAAAATTTTTGTTGGAAATCAAATAAATGGTTTATATTCTCACTCGAGATGGCATGGTTTAAATTTGAGCATACAAATTGTATGAAAACTGAAGTGGAGCCAATCAAATTCTGCAGCTCCTGTACTTGATTAGCACAGATCCAGTCTACATGCAAGTTACATGCTAATGTTGAAGTTTTGGCATCTTGTTATCTAGCTTTAGCACTGGTTCTAGTAGTCATACACATCCAATAAATACATAGGTATGCATGGAGCCTTCATTGTGCTAGACAATGGTGGGGGACATCTCCACCCCCTGTATTAAAGTGTGTAAAAATGGGGGTGCAAAAGATCAGCTAATATCTATATAAATTTGTAGTCCTCCCAGTTTCAGAGACAACATTCAATGCAGGCAAACTAAAAACTTGTACTAAGACTGGAGTTGGAAGTGATTACAGATATGTGAAGCCTCTTTCTGGCCTAAAGCATTCTATTCATTGGCATTCAAGTGGCAAACATTCTTTCCAACACAATCTCTTTTCACCCCTGTTACATCGGAAACTTGGCACCAAACTATGCTCTTGAAAATGCCTTCATATGTTTCTTCCCAGTCTGTCTGAAGGCACAACAGAGGCATACAACATAAAGAGCCATCTATCACTGGCCTTGATACAAAACACAAGAGCTATTAACCAAGCATGCAACCACCCTACAACAGACCTTCACACTCAGCATTACCTCTTTAAAAAAATATGATTTGAATGGTCCTGATGCGGAATCACATAGTATGACGTACAGTACTTAAGTTTTATCGAGAATGTAAAAGCTACTTTATTGTGTTTTAAATTTGGACAGAGATAACTTTTTTTTCTAATGTTGGTTCTGCCACAATTAATCACAATTACCACAATTAATTGGACAATTGACTTAAAGGCTATATCATGGGCAGGTGTGGGCAATTCCTTCATTATGTCATTATCAATTAAGACGATGGTCCTGCAATTCATTTGAGAGGGGGTTATTCATTTGAGGGGACATTTGAGGGGACACCTGAAGCGGCAAGGGGAACCGGGATCCAGGAGAGGAGTCT
>CM070035.1:130290115-130302234 GCA_036250615.1 Ptychadena robeensis
AAAGAGGATGATGTGGTCAAAATACTCATTTGCCTAATAATTCTGCACTCCCTGTACCATAAATTGGATAATGGTGTGATAATGGTGTTTTTCCGAAAATAGGAAAATTTTTGCTCCCAAAGATGTGTGTCTTATTTATCCTTGAAGAAGAATACGGCACAGGGGTATCAGGGTGGGGGTCACTTAAAATGACACAGGGAGGATCAGAGGGGGGAATCAAAATGGCACAGGAGACTCAGAGGGGGGAGGTTACCATTTAAATAACCCCTTCTGATCCTCCTGTGTCATTTTCACTGCCCCCTCTGATCACTCCTGTCCAGAGTTACAGTACTGTATCTTCGGGGATGCCTTATTTTCAAGGGAAATGCCTTATCTTTCGTCATAAGGCATAAATTCAAGGGTGCCTTATTTTCGGAGGATGCCTAATTCTCGGGGAAACAGGGTAGTTTTTCACACATTTCTCAATTTTGGCTTAATTGTTGTTAAAAAGCTGGATGTTGTTTGACACCTGAGGTTAGATTAAAATAATTTTAGAGCCTCCTTAAAAATATTGAAAGATTTTTTAATTTATCCAATGACTGTACATAAAGTTTACTTTATTTCTCCAATGACTGTACCTAGTAACCCTTATATTTCTTTAACACATCAACTCATCATTTACCTCTCTCCCAAAGCCCACCTGCTTAATAAACCAAAAATGCTAGAAATGCTAATGTAAAAATCAATACAAACCATAAAATATTAATCTGACATATTTTGGTATATATCAGGGCAGCTATCAGTATAGCTATATCAGGATAGCTGCAGCAGGCTTGTAGGTAACTCTAGGTGATTTAAGCTTGCAGATATTTGTATACTACATACTCACATACAGCCAATGCTGAACCTTGGAAGACATTTCTGCTTTCAGAAATTTCAAAAGTCAATGTGCCTTTTGCGATAATAACCTCACTTTATTGAGAGGCTTTATGCTTATGTTAAAATCACTATTTTAAGCCCTTCCTAAATTTGCTTGCCTAGCATTTACCACAGGGCTTTAGAAACCATAGTACTAATTCATCTTAATAAATAAATAACCTTCATTTTGACCTCAATTTTAATGTTGACAACTTATTTATCCACATATATAATGAGTTGGTAAGAGTCAGTGTTGACTTGCTTCAAGTTGGCTTTGCATGCCCATTAATTTTTATGGGGTTGGGGGTGTTCTGAAGTAAACAAAAGACCTTCAACACTTGCTTTGGCATGAACACTTTTAGTCGTAAGTTTAAGAATACCTTGTTAGAGACTTGATTTATAAATTCACAAAAAGCCTCCAAACAACAGTGTAAAAAAGTTACTAATTGTTTGAGGGTATGTGTGTGGAACAAAAGGTAACCCCTGACTAAGTTTTGGCACTCATGTCCAGCAAATCTCATAGAGTAAGGGTGGGGAAACTTTTTGACTCGTGGGCCATGTTTGCTTCTTAAATTTGATAAAGAGGCTGGACAAAGAGCCTGTAATGGGCAACCCACCATAGGCGTGCCAATTCCATGCATTGCCGGCATCACTAATTATGGCAGTGATGTGTGATAGGCAACATGTCACAGGGAATGTGTTTATCTTTTTACATTTCCTCAATTTTTCAATACAATAGAGTATACCTGTTGTCACCATGAGGATGCGCCCACAGTGTCATCACACTACTGCATCCCTAGTCCCCAAGGCAATGTTTGGACACCTCCAGCAGAGAAAAAGTGGAGGGGAGAACCTTTTCAACAAGGTGCCAAAGGGCTGGAAAAGAAAGCTAAATGGGCCAGATCCAACCCCCGGGCCTTAAGTTTCCCCACCCCTGTCATAGAGGCACATTTATATTGCAGTAAAATTTGCATTATTGTAAATTAAGCATTAATAAATACAAAATATATGCATTGGTATCCTCTTAAAAGGTGCAAATATTGTATCGCCATCATATAATGTGGCTCACTATCCAAAAATTTCATCCAAAAAAGGACATCTTCAGGTAGAGACCATTGTATATATATCTAGCAATATCATCATTAGCTTAACTAGCACTGTCATTGTTCACTGTTTACATATATGGAACTTAAAACTTTAGGGCACTACGTCATCAAATAACTCCAAATTTATAGAAGGTGGACATACAGTATATTGAGATAAAATGCCAAAGGGTTCCATGCAGTGTTATATAAGAATGTTAAATACAAACAGTTATTTGGAAGTTTCTTATTTACATTAACTCATCTGGCTGTTGGCACTAAGTAGGGCACTGTGCCCAGCCTGCCGTGACCTGAAATGCCCTGAGTTTATATAAGATTGTCTGTTATATAAATCAACATATCTATTATTTATCTGTGTTTGAATGTCTTTGATCCTCTTTCTTGCTAAGCCCATCATTTCAAAATTTGAGATGGTAGCAACTTTTTTGCAAAATTTTTACTAACTGACTTTGTGTGTTAATTGTAAAGCCCCTGAATATGGTATCATCACCAATATGGTTGAACATATTGTAACTTTACAAAAAAAACTTGGTGCTGTGTCGGAAGGGTTCATGTTAATGGAGGGGCGTTGCTTTTCCCGGCCCACATTACCGGCGTCGAGATGCCAGAGATGTGTAGAGAGGAGGGGGGAGAAATCGCGGCAAGGTACACTGTACTCTGCTGCGATCTCATGTACAGCATGCATGGTGCAAAACTGTCGTAACGCCAGGGAGGTTAAGTCTAAAATAAGGTTGAAAATGTATATATAATTAATACTTTTTTTTTTCATTTTCCTACAACTGTTCCCTACATTTTCAAAATTTTGGTGATGATTCTATGTTCAGGGCTTTGAAATAACTCACAAATATACAATTTTTAATTCTACAACCATCTCATAAATTATTAACATAAATCAAATTTAAATATAAAAATAATGGATAAGTAGTAGGAGCAAACAGTCATAAAGTAGGTAACCACAACCTAAATATCACTTATAAGGTACACTGTGTGCTTTCCAGAGGCTTTGGGGAGATGAGCTTGGAACAGGTGAACAAAGACAATAGAAGAGAGGTTATCACAGCAAATGTTCTGTATCAGTCAGTTACAAAGCCTACACAAATATTTTGTCCTTATTAAAACAATTACTTGGCACCCCATAGGACCTCTGCTTATGTCACCTAATCATTGAAAGGGAATACAGCTACTTATCTCAATGATGCCAGAAAGGAAATGATGCTGTCATGGTCTTAGTGACAGCAAATAGAATATGAGTATCTTGTGTATATGGCAGCAGATGGCAATTTATCTATTAAAACACAAATATATACACATATACAGGTGATTTGTGATAAATGAGAATATTGTCCAAAAGTTCTTGTATTTCAGTAATTCAACTTAAAAGGTGAAACTAATATATAAAATAAACTGGTCACATGCAAAGTTAGATATTTCAAGCCTTTATTTGTTATAATTTTGATGATTATAGCTTACAGCTTATGGAAACCCCAAAATCAAAATCTCAGATGATTTGAATCTTACAAGAAATCAATAAAACAAAGATTTTAATTTGAAAAATGCCAGTACATGGTTTGGGCCCCTTTTGCATTAATTACTGCCTCAATGCGGCGTGGCATGGATGCTATCAGCCTTTGGCTGTGCTCTTCTGCATTGTTCCGTCTCATGTCTCTCATCTTTTTCTTGGCCAGTGGTTTCCAAACTGGGGGGACCTGAAGGTATTCCAGAAAAGAAAAGGTAATTAGAAAAGGTGGGCCCTGCAAGAAAATTTCGGGAACCACTGTTGGCAATGCCCCATAGATACTCTATGGGGTTCAGGTCAGGCGGGTTTGCTGGCCAATCAAGCACAGTAATCCCATTGTCATTGAACCAGGTTTTGGTACTTTTGGCAGTGTGGGCAGGTGCCAAGTCCTGCTGGAAAATGAAGTAAAATCTCCTGGTAGATGGCTGTAGTGACTCTTGACTTAATAAAGCACAACACCAGTGAAGTACCAACACCAGCAGATGACATGACTCCCCAAATTTATACACACTGTGGACATCAAGCATCTTGGATTGCATGCGTCTCCATTCTTCCTTGGTTTCCAAATTAAATGCAAAATTAGAAAAATCTGAAAAGAGGACTTTGGACCACTGAGCAGCAGACCAGTTCTATTTTCCTAGTCCAGGTAAGACACTTCTCACCTGGTTTGTTGTTCAGGAGCAACTTGACAAGAGGACATTTAAAGCCACTGTCCAGGATCCATTTGTGTGTGGTGGCATAGTCTTAAGTCACTAACTCCAGCCTCAGCCCACTCCTTGTGAGACACATTCGAATGGCTTTTTCCTGCAGTCATTCTGCTTGCGCACCTTTTTCTTCCACATAACTTTCTATTATTGTGCTTTGATTCCTCACGTTGGGAACATCCAACTTCTTTTGGAAGTACCTTTTGAGGCTTTCCCTCCTTACGGAAGGTGTCAATTATGATTTTCTGGACAACTGTTAGGTCAGCAGTCTTTCCCATGATGTAAACCATTAATATCAAAAATATAACAAATAAAGGCTTGAAATATCTCGCTTTGTATGTTATCCGTCTATTTCACCTTTTAGGTTGAAATACAGGAACTTTTGGACAGTATTCAAATTTTTAGCAAATCACCTTTTCACAATATAAACAATATAGAAATGTTTTCCTTTGAGCTCTGTGAACATTTACTCTGCTAAGTTACCATGCTGTACTCATTTACAAGGAACCAATCATGTGTTACTGAGAGATCAGCTTGGCACTTCTCCATTAACTTTTTATTCTCATGGTGGAGGCAAAAGTGATTAAAGTTTTAATAAAATACAGGAGAGAAAGATCAGGTCTACTCTACTGGCAGGACTCTGCTGGGTGGTGGAACCATACAAATCACAGAATACTAATCTCCAGAAGGGTAAAGCAGCTCTTATATGCCGTATGTATTTTATCCGTGTAAATGCTGCTTTTCTGCAGTTTAGTTTTACATATTCATTATTCTAAATCTTATATTATTGAACCTATTAATATCACATATCAATCATTATAACTAGTCTAAAGCCTTAAGATAAAGATATCACCACACACACATTCCAACTTCTGATATGTCAATAAATTACACATTACACCTTTGGCATACATACAGGAAATCCATTAAAACACACAAATATATATATATATATATATATATATATATATATATATATATATATATATATATATATATATATTTATTTATTTCCTACCTGTATGTGATGTATACTTGGGTGCCAGGTTCATCTTTTTCCCAAATTAATGCAACTCTGTCTGGACACTGGTGAACATGCTTGTCTAGGCAATTTACTATAAGGGAGAGAAAAGATTTCAGCATTAATATAATAAAATAATAATAATGCAATCCCTTACCTTTATAACAGTGCCTATAAAGTACATTAACTGAAGGTATGTGGGACTGTTATAGTGTAAGCAATTCAATTTGCTTAATGGAAACATTTGTATGGTACATTGAATTTGGTAAGTTGGCTTTACTACGGCAGTAGAATCTATGGAGTGGTCTTTAGAAGTATATGGTTCATGTATTAAATATTGAATATTACCTTAAGTCCAGTTCGACAGATAAACAAACATGAACTTTATACATGAGAGACTGGCTATAAAAAAAAAAACATAGCTGTTCATCCAAAGAAAACACATATACTTTGCTCCTTTTGAGATTAACCAATATTTTCTCACGTAATTTACCCTAATGTATAGCTGTGGCTGTTCAAAAAGGGCAAAAACTCTTCTAGGACTTATTTACACTATGCACACTAACATTGAAAACCTGTTCTACCATTCACACTTGTATGTGCAGCTTTGCATGCATAGCACACTGCTGCATGCATTTTTTTTATTGTTGTAGCCTTTACAATATACTTGTATTGGAAACCATGATGCAGTGTGTCTGATAACCCATAGGGTGTATATGATGTGATGCAGAAACATGGCACTTTGAGGATGGGCTCCACTACTATACTGTGAAAAGCATTTGTCACCTTGGTGTCAAGATGCTTTGGCTACCCTCATTCCCTGCAATAAGTGAAGATTACATCTGGAGGATAATTTTTGTTTTCTATTTATTAATTTATTTAACATATTTTATTTTTTTTAAAATATTCTGTCCTAGCTACGAAGACTTAGGATTCCTATGCCGGGGGGCCCTTGCAGGCTCTTGGTCCAGGCCCTATGTCACAAAAAAAAACCATTGTGGTCCACAAGTCAAAAAGTTTTCCTACCCCTGTACTAGCACTAACATTTGCATTGCCTGTACCCCAAAAAAATAAATGTTGCTGTCCTCTCCCAAAAAAACCCCCAAAAAAACATGCCAGGTTTGCTAGACAGTTGTGTGGCAACCCATCATATTTTCTGTTAGCAGTGAATGTTTTAGCTGACATGCTTTCCATGGTGCTGAAACCATCATTACCATCACCACCATGACAGAACTAGGACATTTATATCCCTTGCAAATTAGCAGAGAAATCCAAAGTGTTTCAGCATACAACTGAAATTTATATAGCCATAGAACATGGTAAATCTGTGTCTCTAGGTTTATCAGCAGCAGGCAAAGCTCTCCAGTATCCATGGTCCTTATAAATCTAACCAGTAGTCTTATAGTCTAATACTGCTAGTTCAATATGAATGGAAAAGTAAGAGGATTTACAAACTCTATCCAAAATGTGCCCATAAGTGGAACTGCAGATAAAGATCAATGCCAACCTCTTGACCATACCCACTTTTACCAGCTCCTAATCTTTGGTTGCAGCATATTTTTGTAAAGGTTCAAAAATAGGCAAATCTTGTTTAAACTGAGAAGTTTTACACATCGGGTGCATATGGTAAGGTAAGGTATGGTAAGGACAGGCAATAGTATTGCAGTACAGGCAAAATAAAAAGAATGACGTGATTCTCAATTATGGCAAATACTTGATAAAGAACTCCAGGTAGTAGACAGGAGGATTTAGTGTTTTTTACATGTTCAGAAAATAAATGCAACCAAAACATGTAACGGCTGGTAAACGGCAATATAATACAATTAGAGGAGAGTTTAAATACATTGCACTAGCTGGTTTACTTTTGTAACTGTCTGGAGTTCACCTTTCTGCACACTTCATATTTCATCCATTTATCACAGCGGAGACCTCTGCCTTATCCAGACACACATTCCAGCTAGGAACACACAATCCTCTACAGAGTGACATAACACTGGCAGAACTGATTAAAGAGACAACAGAACCACGAGGGGACGAAGCCAAAAAATATCTGGATAAAACTTGATGACAACCACATAATCATTAGGTGCCTTTTATGTCAACAGAGAAAATGTATAAGGGTCTGCTTGTGAAAACAGAAATTAAAGCCAAACTGTAATTCATCTACTGAGAAAGTTATGGATCTTGTTAGATCCCATTCGGATTTCAAGGCATAGAGACATACTAACTACCTTATATTGCTATTGAGAAAGTCAGATGAAAAAGTTATAAAATATTGGTGCCATTACGTATGTACTGCAATTCTACCAATGTGTATGTTTTATTTGTGTCATTTATTCCTCTATACTTCCCACACTGTCTGTACAACAGCTGTGTATATACAGCCATTTCTCACCTGTACCATTTACAAGGTATCTCCCGTATGGTTTGTTTTATGTACTGTCCTGTGTACAGAGTCACATTGTTAGGGTACAGACGATAATCGAGCCGTCCGATGTACCCTGCAGCAGCATGATGACATCATCACGCTGCTAACAGATATCGGCTCAGCCAGGCAGACAGCTCTGCTCTCTTCCCGGCTCAGTCGAAGCTTTGCCTGCAGACCAGCGGTCTCTCGGCAAAGCATTGGACAACGGCCGTATTAACGGTCATGTCCAAAAAGGCGGTTTTCGCGCGGGATTGATTTGCGCAGAATATATGGGTCAGATACATGGTCGTGAGCGCGCACGGCGCTCGAAACGGCCATGGATTTGACCCATATCTCCACGTCTGTACCCTGCTAAGTCTAAATTTAAGTCTAAATTCACAATGTCTGTCTTAACCCACCTTTTGCCACACCTGACCAGGCACACGCTTGTGGTTACAATTGAAGTACATTCATAATAGTAACATGTTTTCTTTTGGTGCCGTATGGGCTCTGGAGCCTAATCTGATGCTCCCTCATCTAATAAAACCTGGTGGAATCGATCCTTGAAATACCAACATGTTGGATCCCTGTTCGATCAATCTTTCCTTGAAACTGGATCAATTGCTCAAGGTGGGCTGCGTATAGCTGGCTTTATTGTGCCGTTTCATAACATAATAAGAATGCTTAATTTACATTGTCAGAAGCTTTGACAGCACACAGGTCTGGAGCATTCAGTTGTGTGTTAGCACAATGTCAAAGTCATTAGCAAGAGAAACTACTGTTTAATTTCAGAACATGTTAAATATCTTAAATATGAAAATTTACAATTAGAGTAAGACGGAAACAAGTATGGCTTGTTTGGAAGGTTTGCAAGAACATGGCAAACATGGTAAACAAACAGCAAAACTGCCAGAACAACAGAGATGCTTGGCCACAATACAGGATCGATAATCCCGAAAAAGGTTGATCCAACCAGGAACGGACATGTCCGTAAATCCCGGTTGATCGTGGAGGCAGAGTTGGGAGAGGCACACAGGATGGCTGCAGAAGAGGGCGCTCCCCACTGTGCTCCTCTCTGCCCCCTTGCCTGTGTCAGCTCTGCCTGTCAACTGAGAGCTGGGACACAGGCAAGAGGGCGGAGCCCAGTGCGGCTGGGAAAGGCAGAGTGGGCCCCCTGTTCTCCAGCCATCCTGTGTGCCTCTCTCAGCTGTCTGTCAGCAGCTTTCAGACGGCTGTTGTTAGGTATTTTCCAGTAGGAAAATATCTCACAACACCGGGTGTACACAGGACCAGGGTCCCCATCAAATGGAATCGAGTGGTGCTCATTGATACCTTTTCGATCGAACAGCAATCAAGTGCAGCATGGTGACGTCACCATGCTGCAATCAATCGCGGGTCAATTAAATGGGTATCAACCTGTGGCTAGATCTACTGTCTTTAGTAGCATTTGCTTCTGCGGCCTAGTCATAAAGTATTGTATGCATTCAAATCCAAACACCCAGCTACTTTATTATGCAACTGTTTTGATAATATAAAAAGATGACTTCCCCCTTCCCATTTCCTGTACCTTATTATTATATTAGCCCATGTGTGTAATAGATGACATAATGCATTGTGGGGTGAATAGACCTTTAGTAAGAACTTTTATCATATGCTACAACTAACATTTTCTAGTTTCTTCTAATAATGTTTTTTATACATGACTAACAAATTAATAACAATGTCTGCTGTAAAATAGTATTTCTTCAAGCTTCTAAAGTAATGGCTGGAAAAGCAGTTTTAGAACACAAAATACATTTTATAAATTGAAGCTAAGGCTATATGGTAATTTGTAATACTTCAAAGTGACTTTTCAGCACTGTCATTATGTGTAGTCACGAATCACTTGTGACCTATGCAGGTTTGCTGCTGCTATAAGGCAGGCTGCATTTTCATGAATTGCCTGCAATGATCCAGAACAAATAAAAAGTAATGCATATGTGCACGAACCCAATCCATTGTAACCCATAAGCAATCTTTAATCAATGTAAAACACAGTGAAAACAGTACCTTAGCAGAAATACTTTATGGCCGGGATTGGCATAGTAAGTACAGCACATCTGTCACTGGCTGTAATTTGGCTGTTAGCTAGGCTGTCAGACATTTTACCAGCTTGTACAGCAAAAACAGAACCTTTTCCAAATGTTTGCAATAGGAAGTTTATTATCAGGCCATTCAATTAATAGAACCTGAATGATTAATTAAGCCGCTGAGGGTTACGCTCGTGGCACACTTCTCCCTATCCCCCCCCCCCCCCCCCCCCCCCCCCCCCCCCCCCCCCCCCCCCCCACTTCACATTCCCCTGATGTGTTGAAGAAAGCCAGCGCCGCTTCCATAACATGAAGGTCAATGGCACTGCCCTCTGCCTCTTCTGTGTCATCGATGATGCCGAAGAGGTGGACCCAGGTCTGTGGGCCCGCCGATACTCAGCTTCGCCGCAGGCTCGCGACAAATGCTCAGGAGGTTAAGGAAGGAAGTCAACACTCTGCAAAGCTGTGCAATTTTTCAGTTAGATTGTACAGTTTATTAATCATTTAATTAGATCAATCTAAAATAAATCCCTTCAAAATTCTATTGACCAAAATGATGGAAATGGAGCATAAAAACGAAATACTAGCCTGCATCAAATCCAGGATTAAGGTAGCACTGCATAATGATCAGCAGATCTTTAGCTGTCAAAAGTCATAAACTCCGCCCGTAATGTAATTTAAACGGCCCATTAAGCTAGCCACACATGGTTCAATTTAGTGTTTAATCGACGTTCGATCAGATTTTGAAGTTCGATCAAAAAAATCTATTTTAATCTAAGCGATGTACACCACATGGGGAGTATGACATGGAAATATTCCAAAATCGTCGATTGAATTCCTCTTATGATTTTAGTTTTAATCGAAAGTTAAAGGGAAGTACCCACACACATCGAGTATCATTGACTCGACCAAAAAAAAGCTGCAAGGAATGTAGTTCTATGATTTTGTATTGAGCAAAATTTTCCAACCTGTCTGATCACTTTTCAATTGACGATTTGACAAAAATCAATCAATGATCGTCGATTGTACTATGTGGGCAGCACATAGATTTTTTTTACAACCGATCATTTTTTTGATCGAAAAATGTCGATTGAACGCTAAAATCGAACCATGTGTTGCTAGCTTTAGAGTTTAAAAAATATTCTAAGAATGAATGTGTCTAGTCTTGTGTTATACCATGTTTCCCCGAAAATTAGACAGTGTCTTATGTTAATGTTTGCTCCCAAAAATGCCCAAGACTTATTTTTTTGGGGGATGTCTTATTTTTCCATTAGGAAGAATATGGCACTGGGGTATCTGGGTGGGGGAATCACTTAAAATAACACAAGGGGGTCAGAGGGGGGAATCAAAATGTCACAGGAGAGCTGGGGGGGGGGGTTACCATTTTAGTTACCCCTTCTGATCCTCCTGTGTCATTTTAATTGCCCCCTCTGATCCCCCCTTTCCAGAGTTACAGTACCGTATTTTTGGGGGTGCCTTATCTTCAGGGGGATGTCTTATATTTCAGCGTGAGGGAAAAATTTAAGGGTGCCTCATTTTATGAAATTGCCTTATTTCCGGGAAAACAGGATAGTATTATATATATACTCTGTTTGTTTTTAGATTTCATGTTCAAAGCAAAACTTAACAAAAAAGCTCCATCCTTACAGCTGATGAGAAGGAAAAACTTCCTTCATTGTAAACATGTTCTCCATAAATAAATAATGTTTGCCTGTGACTTTTTCCAAGTTCCACTCCTGATGTACAGAAAGTTGTATAGTAAAGTGTGAGTTGATAGATCATATATTTATGTATCACAATGACAATTGACGACATGACACTGGCACACACAGTGTACCTATTATTTTCTTATGTCCCTGGCACAGACAACCAGAAATACCCGTTCATGCCTGGCACACACAGTAGACGCACACTGAACACGTGACACAACTTTCTCAGGGCAGCCTGAGGGGTACACTCCCATCCATTGACGTCTCAGCCAATCAGGAGCAGCCGCGGCACCCATCCCACTCAGTGCAGAAACAGTCTGCAGTTCCCGCGGAAGGAGATTTAACCATTTCATGTCCCGTGTGCAATCACGTGTACAATCCACCCTGACAACTAACAACATTACGATCGTTGTGTCACAGACAATGCAATAGGGAGCGATATAGTGTCATTTATGTTCATTTCGTTTTGTGGTGCAGTCACGTGTGTACTGGGCTTTAGTCAGTTATTAGAAAAGTATGTAGACTATGAAGCTGACCACAAATGGAGTGTGAAGATGTTGGTTTACTAGCTGCAAAGATCTGCAATAAGGAACACAGCAGAGGTAACACTCACACCATGTGTATGCACAATGACATTGATGGTGTTAAGCTAGCCATAGACGTTCCGATTCCATGGCCGATCGATCACCCATC
>CM070035.1:130309805-130327411 GCA_036250615.1 Ptychadena robeensis
GATCGACCAAAATTTACGGACAGGTCCGAAGCGGTCCCGACCGATTTTTTGGCCGATTTTAAGAAATCGGGATCGGTCTGGTACATAATTCCGCATCCGATTAATCTCCTGATCGATTAATCTCCCGACCACGTTGGTCAGTCGGGCAGAATTCGTACGAAAAATCGGAACGTGTATGGGGGGCTTAACTGATACTTCTGCTTCTACTCTTGTGCCCATGGCACATTTTTTTTTATGTGTGCCACGGGCAATCGCGGTGGATTGATTTTCTGCTCTTCCACCCCCTACTCATGCCCGGCATCACCGATGCCTCCTCTATAACATGGAGGTCAATTGAGCCAGCCCCCCTGCCTCTTTGGTGTCATCCATGATGCTGAAGAGGCAAAACCAGAAGGGTCAGCTGATACTCTACATCGCTGGGATAAGGTAAGTATCCCTGATTGTAATTCAAGGTAACCACCAAGGAGGTTAATAAAGGTAATAAAGTTCAACTTCAGGGAAGTTTTAAAGTTACCCCTTCAGTGGGACTTTAGATTGTGTTTTTCCAATAAACTAATAATAGTTGTATATATCTATCTGTATAATGTTAAACCTCCACTAACAAAGAAATTAGAATGTAATTTATGCAAAAAAAATTAATGCTAGAGCAAAACATATTTTTTTTAAATGTACCCACATCTCTTCTCTATATATCTACCAAGTTTGGTGATGATACCATGTTCAGGGGCTTTGCAATTAACTCACAAAATTAGCAAGTTAAAAAATGTAACTATCTCTAATGAAAAAAAATTATGTTGGAGATGTAGGAGTTTCAAGTCAGATATACAGTTGTATTCAGGCAGAATGTATGATTTCTTAACCATGAATATGAACGACAAAGTTGTGATGTTCTCTGTGTATCTTATATGCACAAGAAATCTAGTGAAATGCAGCAGGAGTTCATTTCCAGAATTGTAAGACAATTTTCATCAGCCCAGAAGCTGTATATGGATCTGCCGGCATTATCCAACACACATGATCCAACCTGTTGCATGGTAGAACTTCCATGTCATCACTTTGATGGCCACAGGTGCTGGTTTGTCCACTGTCCACTGACTTTATTATCATTGAGACAATTCAGATCTCAAATGAAAAGTTCATAAAAGATACTTTAGGACCTGGAAACTTTTCACCAGGAAGACAAATGGACAAATGGATGTCTTGAGAAAAAAAGGCTCTCCATGCCACTATTGATACAAAAGGGAGAAATACATAGGATTTAATACAGAATACAGAATTTAAGGGTATGCTCTTTTTGGACAGGAGCCATCTGCTTTCTTTATTGCTACATTATGTTTAATGGTTGTATTACTTTGTCATCAAAAGACATTTACAGACTCATTATGCCTTAGTGCATTGCTTTTATGGGTTTTATATGTTCTCGAGTTTATCCCAGACATGTGTCAAGGTCAGTGGCAGCAATGGGACAGCTTAAGTTTTCCTGATTGAATCAACACATGCAAGCTTAATTGAAATCTTTTTGCAGGCTGACCTAAGACGACCATTAAATATCTCTATAGGATATTCATCAGGGACAGCTGATAAGAACAGAAAATAGTTCAAGGCATTATTAAGATCAGGGGATGTGTGCAGGGATCACGTCCATTAAAGTCAGCCCTTCTTCAAGTCTATCTGGGTTAAAGAGTTTAGACCACTAAAAGCCTCGATGATCACAGGATTAGCTACAGGCATTTGTTTATTTTCTCACTCCAGTGATTAAAAAACTTACTTTTGCTTATCCATCTCTTAGGAAGTGATTGAGGATTCCATTAGAACATTTGGCTGTTTAACTCACTGGCAGAAAACGCAAGTTCTACACATCAGATTGCCTTGTTTGGTTTAGTGATACCACTTGCTTTTCACAGAATATTCAATGTCTAAAAATACAAATATACAAGGTATATATGAAGAATGATTAACAGGACAAGTCAGACTAAAATTACATATCATAACACATGCCTAGTGCCCAGAGGTGGTGGCACTGCACGGAAGTGCTCAGTGGCATTACCCAGACTTCCAATGGTGTTCTTCACTCCAGGTCAGCTGTGTACTTGGTCCCATTATACAATGCCCTAAAAGTCATTTTCAGATATTGGTTGGTGGAAAGTGGCAATCTAAATCTAATAAAGTGTAACCTTAAGGTGGCCTTACATGCTACAATCCCTGTCCAATTCTGTAGCTCCCAATTGCAGAGTGACGAAGTCATCACACTGCAGTCGGTCGCTCATAGGATCAGAGCACACCCTTTGTGTGCTGGGCATTACAAAGTAATGTGATTGGCTAGGAATTTACCAACAAGTCGGATCATCGTGCAACCCGACTTGTGGTGCGATCCTGGTCTACCTGTCCAGGTGGAGAACGCACACGGCACTTGATTGGCCACGGATCTTAGCGTATATGGCTACCTTTACAGAGTATGGTATGGCTGGGTATGGCATGGCTGGGTATGGCAAAGAAACTTTTGACAAACAAAACCCTATGGTTACATTTGGACACTCCTAGGCATTATGTGCATTCATTGCAGAGAACAAATAGAGGGGAGCATCTTTTCAACAAGGTGATAAATGGCCGGAAAAGAAAGCTAAACGTGCCGGATCCGGCCCTTGGGCCTTAGTTTACCCACCCCTGCTATGGACAGTCAATAATCAAAAGACACAAAAGACAATAAAACATAAAAAATGCAATTAGGATTGTGTCCTATAGGGGCATATTTGTTCCAAAAAGGAATATAATATGGAAACATTGTATTAAAAAAGCATTTCAGCCTCTTGTTTGATGCTGACCATAGTGAATTCAGGATGTTTTTTTTAGCATTTTCCACCAACCATGACTTCTCGCTATACATGACTTCTTGGTAAACCCACAATATACAATTCAAAAACCTTTCCACCTTTATTTTACAATTCAACTGAAAAACATGTTGTTGTTGAGGCAGCATTTCATTTAAATCAGTTCTCAACACAACAGAACAGTCGAGTCCAGTTGTCACTCACCCAGGATATCATATTCCCCTCCTGAAGAGGCTGATAAGGCCGAAACGCGTAGATTCACATATTCACATAACTTACCTTTACTTACTAACTTACCAAACCTAAACATAATAAAACATATACTTCTCCTCTTCCTCTGTTCCTTACTGCCATACTAACCTTATTCTGTCCTCCTCCTGGGTCTAAGATGGGGGAGTGAGACCGGTATTGCTTCCACCTCCAATCCATTAAACAGACAGTGATGCTTGCGCCTTCCAATGTCCCTGCAGAAGCTGCTGGGGAAAAGATGACTTGGAAGTTGATGACCATTCCAAATCTCCTTGTGCCTGGAATAAGCCCCCAGCACCCGATCTACCCAATTATTGGCACTTCTTGTGCCGTTTAATTACAGCAGTCAGTCTTCAGTTTGCACATCTTGGCACTGCTAGCCTACTTTTTCTTCCAAAAGTGTTTAAAATCTGTCAGATGTCTGGAACTTATGGCAATAAAGTGACTGTCCATAATTTCCTCCATACTGACTACTGAGAAAGACAACCCCAAATAAAAGAGTTTGGTTTTTGTACCAAGTTTTCCTTTTTGAATTGTGGCTAGCAAATTCAACCATCTCATACAATTGTAATATATTTTCCCACATACCTTTGGCTTTCCCAAATGAAGGTTTTACTTACTTGACTGGAAAGACTGATGACTGGAGACTTGTTTCTGCTGTGTCAAGTGATAGGAACAGTGTCAACTGTCATGCACACAAAGCAGCACAGGAAAGCACCCACAAACAGTGGGAAATTCTCTTGTCTGTGTCTCTTTCCCTGCATTGGACGCATGTCCAGCACGGTGAAATTACTGTTACCTCTTACCTTCCATTCACTACTTTGCTACTTGATTTACTTGCAGACAGTCAAATGCCAATGTAATGTCATATTGAGGGTATGTGACTTGCCTTCCTTACTTCAGTGTTTGGAACTTGAATGTTCAATCCCCATGTTGTCATATTGGGTTGATAAAGGGTCTTTCTCTTCTTCACCTTCTTCAACCTGTTGTATGGTAGAACTTCCACAATAATGTTTGGCAAGATTGGGTTACATTTTTCTGCTACATGTCCATTGAATTATATCTGTTGACCTAATATTGAGTAGTAAAATACTGCCACCTGGGGGGCAACTGAAGCATGGCAGGTTTATAGCATGGTCAGCATGGCTGTATACATTTAAATATACAGCCGTACATCTAAATATACAACTTCCTGTTCTTTTTATTTTTAGTTCTAAGAATGACAATGTACAATTTCCAGATATAATTTCAACACTGCCATTTTTCCCCCCATACAGCACAGTCACGTAACTAGAAGACTAATTACACCCTAAGGGCGCACTACAGTAAGTATCTATGCACCCTAGCACTACTTAATGTCAAAATGTAAATCATCACACTACCCAAAGGGCAGGTACCAGCTTTATTGTACATTTACTTCACATTATAAGCAGCTAAAAATCTATTTTATTGCTTGTTCAGAGTATTTTTTATTGAAATAAATTAAGAGACATTGTTATATTTAAAAATATATGTAAAATCACAGAAAAAAATATATTTCAGTTGCAGTGGTTTTCTTTTCTATAAGTTTTTTTAAATTAATTGAACTCTTCTGTAGAACCAAACAAATATCTACGGTATTTACACTGAGCTACAAATGATCACATGTCAATATCACAACAAAATAATTTCATACATGTTATCGCCAGGCCAAAGGCCAAATGCTCAAAGATCCATAATGTCAGCACTGGTAAGGTTTCCTATGGAGTTGAGCATATTTACAGTTTTTTTTTACAAATGCCTGAGAAGTATTAAAGGTCAATACTATACAGTGTAACCTAAGTGGTAGCTCTATGTCTCCTGGGGCTGCTGACATCCAAGATGGTGGCTCCTACCAAACATTTTAGGGCTTTTAGATGTCTACATGGACAAGCATAAAATTATAAAAATTAATAACATTTCAATCATAAAAAATATAAAAAAATAAAAGGTTCAGAGCACATATGCTTTTAAAGCTGGCCATACACCTTCAGATTTCTCTGTCAGATTTCCTTCAGATCAGATCAGATCTACCAACAACCATGTAGTATAACACTGATCCCTGATAGAATACATAGTGATTGGAAGGTGTAGAAAGGTCCTCATATTACATGGTTTTGGTAAAACAAAATCTGATCTGAAGGAAATCTGACAGGAAATCTGAAGGAAATCTTAAGGTGTATGGCCAGCTTAAGAAGTTAGGAATCTTTACTATCTTTTTGTTACCTTTGTTATCTAAGTTAACAGACCCTTTTTCTTACATAACAAACTTCGGTGTGCTTTACCTCAGTATGTTAAGGTGGCATTCAAAAATAAAATATATGATACACTAGAACAGTGGTTCACAAACATTCCTTGCAGGGCCCCCTAGATAGCAGCATTATTGAGCCCTCCCTTTCAAACTAAACAGTTTTAAATTGAGGGCCATCTAACACTAGTAGTATCATGTACTAGTACTAGTGTGAAATGGCTCTCAAACTTTATTTGAAATATAACTCATAGGCTTTATTTGGTTTTCACACCAATCATACAAAAACATTAATCATTCATATAGAGGCACACACATGCACTACACGAATGCAGAGACATTTCACATAGAGACAAATACACACAGAGAAACACACACTCTACTTACTGTCTACAGCTGGTTCCTCCATGATGAAACACCAATTTGGGAACCACTGCACTAGAACAACTCAATTCTTGAAGGTGAAAGATACAGATCAAACAAAAAATTAGTGAAAGCATTTTGTAAGGTAAAACTTTAGCCACATATCCCTTATCAGCCTCAACTCCCCTTTGGAAAACCTGTATATACAGCAAAACTGTATCTTTTGCAGTGCACATAGTGTACCAGCAGAGGGTGATATTCACCAGTCATTGTAAGTTTACTTTATAAGTATATTATGGTAATCTTACCGTCTAAAGCAGTGGTGGGCAACCGAGTTGATATGGAGGGCCACAAGTGCAGCCCTCTGCATCACTAAAGGGCCGCACATGTTTTCTATCTATACTGACTTGCATAAGCATTTCTAATGAAAAAAATGACATTATTAAAATGATATTATTTAAATAACTAAATTTGTTTAAAATTATACTTTAAGAATTGGGAAACACTGTAGTGTGGTAATGCACATTTTGTGTCATGTATAGCATTAAAGGTTGTATGCCTCATAAATATAATCAAAACCATTGGGGCACATAATCTTTAATTGGCAGACAGGTGAGTTCCTATGCACTATGCATTAACAATAAGGTTTCAGGGGCCACAATTGGAGAACTGAGGGGGCCACCAAAGAACGCCCAAAGGCCAAAGAGCGCCGGGCCACAGGTTGGGCACCTGGGGTCTAAAGCATCTTAACAAGATAAGATGAGATAAAATGCATGTTTAAAAAACTAATACAGAGCTATTCAGTAATGAGGAGTGAAAGTATCTCTTAAAGCAACATCGTATTTTACTAGGGCGTTGTATTCCTCCAATACATTGCAATATTCATAATAAGTGCTTCTTTAAGATGTTTGTCTTGACATTTTATTTTTTGTTTAGGTTTTGGATACTTGGGGAACCTTTGCAACCCCTGTTGGTTTTTCTGCTAAGCTATCCTACTGGAAATATATTACTGGAGACATCATGGACCCAGAGCACAATACACAGCTGGAAGGGCTTTCTTGATACTAAAAAATATTGTACTTATGTATGTGTAGCTATTATATATATCACTGCACGAAAGTGGTTAACAAGAAGGGTAACATGTTTTAGCCAAGCAGATAATCAAAAAACAAACAGTAACCAAACCACTTTTACAGAAAGTATTTGACCAATGGAAAGTGAAGTGCAAAGATTTAAAAAGCTAAAGAACTGTATTAGGTTTATGTTAACAGTAGTGCATTTTGTTTACATGAATTTATAGGAATGCAAATACCTCATGGAAAAGCACATGATCAGTTTGATCAGCTGATTAATAAGTAATAAGTGGAGGTTCTTGTTGAACATAGAAGGCAGAAATGAGCCCTTTTCAAATTATATTGATCAGCTAATCAATCAACTTGATCATGCCCTTCTCCTTTCAGTTCTCTTTTTTTAAAGAGAACTTCAAGCCCCTTAGCAACTAACATTAATGTAACTTATACCAATGGCTGAAAAAAAACTGCCATGCAACACTACTGAAAATACAGATGTGATATAATGCATTGGATATAAAGTGATGTGCAATAATTTGTATTGGATAGGTGTCAATTGCACGTTAAAGTGTAAAAGAAGCTCATTCAGTGCCAAATACACATAGGCAGATTGGTTTGTAACTTTTTATTCAAGAAACTAATCGGGACATTTAAATAAATATATAATAACATGCATTATGGTATATCTTTCCGAATTCCTTTTAATTGATTTTTCTCAGATATAAAGGGATCAGCCATGTAATAGGAAGTATTTGTCTAATCGGCTAAATAGCAACTTTTTCTCAGCATGTCCAGTCTTTCAATGATCCGATCCATTGTGATCAGTCTTCTTGTGATTCAAATCCATTCAAATTGTTTTCTATCTTAATCAAATCAAAAATCAGACTGAAAATGACAATTGGCCTTTGCTATGTCTGATCTTCGGTTACTTAAAGACCCTTTAAACAAACCCTGCCTAACATCTGCTAGCCTGACACAATGACCATGTTAACAACCTCAATGTATGAAAGTGAGAAGTGACAACTTGTAGTAAACCTTGTCAATTAGTAGTAAACATATGGTGATTGTAAGATCTGAGATGCAACGATAATTGATGAGAGTGTGTTCTGTGGGCAAGGGAAAACATCCTCTTTATATTGGTTTGATTACTAATAAATACATTACATGTAGCTAACAACATACATGTATTTATCATCTACATGTATGATAGATCATACATGTATAAGAAAGAGATAAATTGTTCAGGTCAACATTCAAAGCCTCACTCGGCTCCATACTATGTGCCCAATGGCAGAACAAAAGGGCCCTTTCACAATATACGTCCTGTGTCGCATTTTTGTAAATGTGTGTGTTTTAGAATAGAAAACAATGTTACCATTCTCACTGCGTGCGTTGCATTTTTAAAACACAGTGTTAGTGCATGCATTTTTTATAATGTCCTGCTGCATGCATGTTTGATGCATTTTTATGCTTTGTTAAAAAACTTAAGCACAAACACAGATGTGTAAAGTGCAAAACACAACCTAAAAAAAATCGCATATAATGTGAAAGGGCCCTAAGACTCCAGGACCCAAAGGATGTGAGTTGAATGTCACTGAACCTCATTTTAATAGGAAGATTACCAGCATGGTGATTGTTTGGGAGGCCATGTTAGGAAGAAGCTTAATATTGCATTAAAATTTCCCTTTTATTGTAGACTAGAGCAACCTTGAAAAAAAAAAAACTGAAATAAGATATTAAGTAGAAGGACAATGAAGCTGCAGAAAAACTAAAGCTTTTCCTTGGTATCCTATCAATTTAATAGACTAATTGATTTAATTTGAATAAATTGATCTTGTTAGAAGTTGTCTTTTTTATTATATATCTTTGACTACTTGTTTTAAGGCTGCAAGAATCCCGTATGGACAAAACACATTGATAATGTGGATAGGTGGAGTGGTGCTACCAATAAAAAATAAATGTGACTTATACACAAAACATGTTAGGTTGCCAAAGTTTGTACTCATACCTCATACATATGCTTTTTTATTATATTGTGTTTACACCTGTATTGAGATGTGTAGATTGGTATCCTTTACTGTTTTACTATTGTTTAACTTGTATAGTAGTAGGTAATCATTCATGGGACCATTAAAGTCTCTACACTTGTCAGTATACAGTCAGACATAGGCATCTATAGAACAATTACCAGCTGCGTTCACTGTGCCTGTATAAAAAGCTTCCATTTTATGTGACGAAACCCAAAGGCAGATGGGACAGTCTATTAATATGCAGGTCATGTATGCAACTGTTTTTGGGATTCATTCCAAATGGGAATTACCCAGATTTCAATTAATAAATCTTTTGTCCTTTATTCAGTTACAAGTTGGCCAGCAGATTCTTTTGGAAAGGTTTCAGGGCTGCTGTATTGTACTGTCAGTCTAATTACGCCTTCCTTTCCTCGGGATAACAAGGCACTTTGTGGATGTTTTTCTATGTTGGACTTGTTTTCCTAATCATCTCAGAAATGACATGAACGTGTGCACCATTCTCAGAGAAACAAGGAAAAATCAGCATCAGACTAATCCATAATGCTTTTTATAGAGCGCTAGAATATGAACATATTGCAGCTGCTCTATGGAAAAGAATCATGGTCATAGTAAAAAAAAGAAAGAAGAATATATATATATATATATATATATATATATGATGCATTCAATCTCTATGGCAATAACAAAGCAGTTTTTCTCAGCTCTCCCACAACATAGTCGTATTTCCTGTTGCTGTAGCAAGAATTTTTTTTTTTATCTTTTAGTTATCAATTTTATGTGTAAATTAACCTTGTAAAAGCTTTATTTTGACTGTGTTTAATCCAGATTCAGCTACTCCATAGTGGCTTGTCAGCTCTCTGTTAAGTGGGTGGCACAAATCTATTTCATTTGATTTTTTAGTCATGGGTGAAAAGGTATCTGAAGTAGGCAACATGGAGGAAACTACACACTCTGAATGAAGTGTAAAAGATATTTTAAATAATCAATCATATTTCTCGACGAAGATTTTAAAGGGGAATAGAAACTTATTGATCCATGAGGGTGTAATCCCGTGTTGTGCAACCCCCCTTTTCTACTTTCCTTTTCTGGCATGACATGGTATGCAAATGAATGTGGAAGTCACACAAAAAGATGAAATTCTGCAAAGTGATAGTCAAGTTCAACCAGATGTACATTTTCCAACAGCTTCACAATAGAATAGAATTAGGGCACCCCTTGGCAACAAAACTTAAGGTACATGTAGAGATTGTCCCTCGATAGATGACTTCATCACGCTGCAGCAGGCCCCTCTGAGGATTGGCCGGCACCCTTCGTGTGCCGAAAATTAAAAAGTAATGGGATCGGCCAGGAATCTACCAACATGTCGGATCACCGTGCAATCCGACATGCAGGAGATTCCTGGTTGATCTCGCCAGGTTGGTGCACCCGATTTTCAGAGGGGGCAATTGGCAGGAACGCGCACAGCTGTCAATCGGCCGAAAAATTGTGCATGCCCATGTATGGCTACATTTAAATGTTTCTAGGATTGTAGCCATTGGTGATATAAATTTTTGCTAACACTATCTAACCATTCCTATTTGAGTCCAACAAAAAATGCGTGTTATCTAGGAGATGACTTCCCTTCCTTCTGTATTTTCCTTCTTTTTGGTAAACTGCCTTAGAACTGGACTATGAAGGTTCTGACGACTGTGGTCCAAGACCATAAAGCAGAAGATTCAGCAATGTAGAAGATTCAGCAATGTATTCAGCTTAAAGTAAAACACAACATAATGGGTCACATTCATTTATTTAGATATAAGTTGGTACTTAATCGTTGGGAAAATTCTTAAGGGTATTAAAATGTATTCATATATAAGTTATAATTATAACAGATAAAGACTATAGTGTACCATCAGTACATAAAAAATATAATTTGGACTGTTCCTTATTTGATAATATGCCATGCACACAACCTCCATTGGGCTGCTTGCTCAATGTAGCTCCAAAGCTAGACATACACAGCTCGATTTTGTAATAGATTCAAGCACAATCGAATTGTGCTCAAATCTATTACAAAATTTGAGTCAGGCTTTGTTTCCATTGAAAGTTGTAACCGTGCGGCAGCCGCGCGGCTGAACGCATGCCTAAAGTTGTCGCGCGTTTTCGCGTCGCAATTTTTTTTTGTATTGCAGATGTGGATGCGGTTGGGGCGCGGATGCGTTTGAAAACGCTGCAGCTAGCGTTCAGAAACACGCCCTAAACCGCATCCGCACCCGAACTCGCACAACCGCACCAGTGGAAACTATATTTAAGTTTCCAATGGATGCAGCTGTGTGCGGGGGCGGCCGCGCGGCTGCAACCGCACGGAAACGCTACAATGGAAACAAGCCCTCATCCAGCTCAGCCGAACAGGGTTTTCCAACATGTTGGAATCCTATTTCGAGCACAAGTAAAATGCATTACTTTGGATGGGGACTTGTAGCAGCCTATATCGATGATGCAACAGTGCTGTGCCTCAACATGAATGAAGCTTGAGCATAGCCTTATTACACAATTGCACTGTGCTTGGCTGGGCATCAGTCTGACAAGAATCTACCCGTGTATTCCTAGCATTACACAGTGAATGGAAAAAACATTTATGACATCGTATTGTTTGACACCAAAGAGTTGACACTAAGTAATATATAAATGAGACATTTAATTGTAACAGATCACACCAAACAAACTAAAAAAGTGCAATACAGCTCTAAAGTTCACAAATTCTGTTGTGTAAACTGGCAAATAAGCAACCAAACATAATGCTAAAGAATTGTGTAACTAAAATTCCGTTCCTAATGGCTAGCAAAAATACAGAACAATTTCAGAATCTGTGTTAACCGAAAATTGTAGCATGTTTGTCTACATAATAACACTTGGGCAGGACACTTAGCAGTTGTTGACCACACTGACTATCCAGTAATATATTTAGGATTTACTTTCTTTAAAATAAGAGAAGAAACCTGAATGTTGCAATGTTGAAATAGCATATTTCCAGCAGAAGTTCCTTTTGTCTTTTTCTTTTACATAAGAGCCACAGACAGTACATTATACTCAACATTTCAGGTTTTCAGTTGTGAATGCGACTATAACTATTATCTGCAAATGATTCTAAATACAACATCATAAAGCCCCATAGCTGGCCACTTCGACTCCTAAAACTCCAATATCACCAATTCATTGAAACTTCAGTTGATACACTGAAAGCCTTAGTCATATTACAAATGTTAAAATGTTTCTATTAAAAAGTGCAGTAACTATACAAACCAAACATGAGTTTATGTCAAATGAAGATAAGACAATTGCCAGATTCAATAACTGACAGATAACTGTAGTAGATCAATCCATCCACATCTTTTTACACTGTGTTAAAACATCACACTTGAATAATGAACATTTTCCAGCAAAAACTTACAAGTAAAATTGTATGCAGCCTGTCAGTTTTTGTTTTTCCTGTCCACTGTCTAATAAAGTTATGTTACCTCTTGATTGTGCCAACAAACTGTTTTCGGCTGTAAATCTCAGATAGCTGACATAAACCATTAAATCTATTCACAATGAACTTTTGTTTACGTGGTTTTTATCTTTACAGGGGAAACAATCAATTTTAACGGCTTGGAATTATTCTTAGCTAATCACTTATGTGATGGCCATGTAAATCTATTAATCAATCTAACATTACCTTCTTCACAGGCTGACCATAGTGTTCACAGGTAGCTACATCCATATAGTGGAGAGAGTGCATCCATAATAGGATGTGTGTTACCACACTAAAATCAATTAAATGAATCTTAAAACCTAATAATCCAGCATGTAAAGACATGTTAACCAATACTCCAGAACTGTTATATTTTTAGAGATTGTTCTAATTAAAATGTTGCATTTTTCATTTGAATATATATGAAAAATACATTGATATTAATTGGTACTTGTGGTCATACTATATGAATTCTGAATAGTAGATATTTTTGTGGCGCTTATATTCAACAAGAGTACCAGTTTCAACTAATAGCTAATGTTATTGTATTATATTATGTGCATATTAATTTGTGAAATACAAAATTTTTTATTTCTGGCTGTCCAGAACATTGAAAAAGGAATTAATCGCTAACCAAAGTAATTCTTGTTATTAATTACCAGAAAAGGATGTAACAGGTTAAGGCGCCCATACACCTTAAAATCTTTCCATACAATTTCTGTACAATCAACTTTTCTTCTACCTAAACCATGTACTATGAGGACCTTTCTAAACCTTTCAATCACTTTGTATTCAGGGACCTTTCTAAACCTTAAAATTCACTATGTATATAAGGGAGGACCCGCAACTACATAGTTGTTGGTAGATCTTAAGGAAATTGTATGGAGTGATCTAAAGGTGTATGGGGGCTTAAGGTTTTACTATTTTCCTGTTGATATATAAAAAATAACAAATTATATAAACACATTTGCACACTGTGTGGCATAGCTGCACTGTTCGTTACAGCCTCGCAAACTACACATATACAGTATATAAACTAATTAGCCCCATCTTAGAAAATCCCATCAAAGACACAATATGCACAATAAATATACATAATGTTTTATTGATTTATTAATAATAAATATATGATAAAATATAGCCAACAAATTAGAAAAAAACTGACTACCAAAGTGCTTCAATACATAAATATAAAAAGGCTGAAAGACAAGCCTAAAAGGGTACCAAAGATTTACAGACAATCCCCCAAAATTACAAAACATGAACTATTCATTCTTCACAAAATATAGAACTTTCTTTAGAAACATTTGTCATCTAGTCTGAGTGTTCAATATTTCTACCTTGTGCTATGCATAGACCATGTTATATAGTGTGTAAATCACACTTTTTTTTCCTATATCACTTTGAATACAAATTAGGAATTATTTACAAAAGAGACAAATTAAAGTAAGGCTGGAGTTTTTTTATAGAAAAAAAAAATAAGAGCATATACTTCAATGTTTCAGCATTTAGTCCAGTATTGCCCAGATAATTGTTAAACTTTAACAGTAGTTTTCTTTTTCACTGTCAGTAGAGCATTTGGAAGTGGAATTTTGTTATTGAATCAAGATGTTTTATAGCAAAATTAGCAAAAAAAAGAACATGTGCAGGTAAAAAAAAGTGATAAATTATTGTTATTTGTTGTTCACTAATAATCTGCACAAGTAGTATCTGCCTTTGAATATTCTTTTTACTATATATTCCCTTATTGTGGTCAACTGAGTCTTAAACGTGTCTTTTAAAAGATTAAAGGTTTCATTTTAATATTTGAACCATATTGATATGAAAATGTGTTGCAAACAAATTATAACATTATTTACTTTGTTTTTTTTTTCAAATACATCCAAATACATATACTGATATTATCTAAAAAAAATTCCAAATGTTATTATTAAACAGAACCAACTAAAATACTATAATATACCTTTAAACTTTAGATAAATAAAAAAAGGGTCTTTGCAGTTGTTTAAAGTATCAATAATTAAAATGATATATAAAATGTGATCTGATTAATAATGTTAACAGGATAGTTTATATAAAAATAGCTGAATATAGTTTTTTTAATTTTGTTATATTATAGATGTTTTTTGCGCATTTGTACAGATGACACATTTCCACTGATTTGTTTTTATTAAATACCATCTCTTCAGTAATTTTCTCCGGATCCTCTTATGTTTTGTTTCTATGTTTTCTGGGACAAGAGGGGCTTTACAAAATGAGGTTAGCTTATACTGCTGTGAAAAATCTCTTGCTATAAAACTGCATTTAGAAATCTTCAAGAACTGTTATTGGAAATACTTTTTACAATTATTTAAGTCCATGATTGTGGTGTGATACCCAGTGCGTCATGGCTCGGCCATGTTCTCCTTTACCAAGACCTCGTTATATGTGTCTTTTGCTGGTGGAAGGAGCAGTTTGCTCAGTGCTCGCTGTCAGTGAGGTCACTTTGACTGTCTCTAACCATTGATATGTGCTTTATACTGCATGGTGCTTCTTGTTTCGCTGTGCTTGAGAGATCAATAGCTCTCTCTTCTGAAGTGTCCATTGCATTGTGTCTGTCCTGTATGCTTCTGTGGGATTCCATAGGCTTGGATAATACTGACTCGATGGAATGGTCCGCTCTGCAGTTCTCCATCATTTCGTCCATATCTGGTTTTCGTACGATATCTACAGACTTTTTGTGCATACCTAAGAGCATCACAAAAGCAACAATTGTTTGGTTATAAATGTGCATATAAAAACAACTTGTAAAACATCATTTTGTGTTGTCAATGCATTGCTATCTATTTGTCACCTATATTATTTCATGTAGTAATTATTAATTTAGCTATTCTCATACATAGCATCTAATGATAATGTCAGCAAATCAGGGGTATATTTCTCACTGTATAATACAAAAATAATGAACAAAAAAGTCCACAATATTAGATAAGGGGTCTTAACTGACCTAAAATATAATTCAATTTAATAACACTTTTTATCCACCCTCTAGGGCAAACCAAAACATCTAAGTTTATTCAATGGGACAAAGAGACAAATTATGTAAGATAACTGGATGCAACCAAAGAGAAGTTTTCTAAAATGATCACTTATGGGTTGACTACACACAATCACTGCTCTTTACATTAAATTCAGAGAAATTTTCAAGTCATGGAAGATATTTATATTGACAATCTGTGTATTAGCACAGGTTACTCACCCAATAGCCATGGAGCACAGGAACCAACGAGCCCATTCTTTGCTGAGTTGATGATAGACTCAGGCAGCGGGATAGAGTGTCTCACCATGGCACCGTAGAGTCCATATTCTGCCATGACACTGCTCCGTCCCCAGCACTTCTCACGCTTTCTCCACTTAGCTCTCCTGTTCTGGAACCACACCTGTAATGTCAACAATAAACTGCGTTCACTTTTTGTTCAATATCTCTCAATTATCATCATCAGTTACTCCTACTCTACCAATCATAAACTTAAAAAATATCTCAGTAGATAGTACACTTATTTCCTTAAACTATAAAAAGCAAACATTTCATGATAAAGGATATTTAGTCAAGACTTTTTAAGAAACTGCTAGGCAGTTTTAAAAAAGATAAAGTTCATGATTACCGTAAAAATATTCTAAACATCATGTAGCAGTAGAAAGAGTGAGTACTTTTATTTTTATTAAACAGTGAGCATTTTCAATGATTTAATGTATATAAGCTTATTTTTTTATTTTTATTAGAAATGTAAATAGTGAAAAGTCTAAGAAACACATTCTATATTCCGAACATGAATAAAATGGTTTGCTATGTGTCCATGGTAGCTGTTTCTGTTACCTGTATCCTATCCTCTGGTAACTCCGTCTTCAGAGCCAGCATTTCTCTGGCATACACATCAGGATAATGAGCTTCATTGAAAGCTTTCTCTAATTCCTCCAGCTGGTGAGCTGTAAATACAGTCCTATAAAAATAAACAAACATTCACTTTTTTTTAGCTGTCATTGATACTAACATAAACAAAGTGATCCCTTTAAAAATAATAATGAATTTTATCAGAGTATATTTAATTTACCTGTGTCGTCTTTTCTTTCGTTTGGCTTGAGAGCTGGATGCCTTCAGATCATTCTTATCGCCAAGAAGGCTATCGTCATCTATAAATAGAAGGATTGTGAAATGACTATTAGTCTGATAGCACAAAATGCCGCTCATTATTAGAACAGTATAATTCCAGTGTTACTTTAAGTTCCCCCGTTGCTTCTAATGTATATCCAAAATATTATAATTTGGGCAAATATTTGTGTTTCTATTAGTTATATACTACTTTGAAAACATGACTTAAATACAAAATACAATGGACTTGATCATGTGCCTTAAGCATCTTAGAAAGTAAATTAGCACACAATACCCTGTGCAGATGAAAGGGGAAAGCTTGCATGCTGTCAAACGTCCCTCATCCCTTCAGCACCACAAAAAGGTCACCCAGGCTGGACAGCTCTCTGATCCAGCAAAGACAAAAGACCTTTTCCCTCTGCAATCACTTTCTCAAGCTGCTGTCACCCAAGAAAACAACCGTCCCTGGCGTCTAAACGCAGCTTGGGTGATCATTAACAGTAAATGATAAAACAACTCTTGGCAGAAGCTAAGATACCATTATTCTTTGCAAGGCGATTTGTGGTAATTAAGTGTAATTACGGCCGGACTTTCTCTAAGTTAGTGAACCTTGTAGCCCTAATACCTAGCTTAAGTTTTATAACCAAACACCAGGACATGTTTACCCAATTACATAGTTAAACAGTTAACATATAAATTGCCATTTTACCAGAAATGTTTTCCTTGTGCTTGTCGGAGTTGTGAAGGTACTGATGATCAGCTCTGGGCTGAAGAAACGGGATATGAGTTGGAAGAAGACAGGTAGTCCCAGTGGGTTGTTGAGAAGCAAAACCACACAGGAACCCCAAGCCAAGAGGTAGTGAGCCATTCGCCAAAGAGACCCCACCAAGACCACCTCCAGGTCCTTCACAGCTTGGCAGAGATACTGATGGTGGCTGAAGTTCTGCTTCCAGACCAAGCAGATCGGTGATTGCAAATCCTTTGGATCTCATTGTAGGTCCATGGAACCGTCCTGACTTCTCATTCCCTGCCATTGGTGCTAGGATCTTCACTTTTGATTTGCCTTCTGAGATGTCATCTCGGCCAGTCATGACTATGTGGCTAGGTGTAAAGTTTACTTTCTCTTTTCCTGCTACCAGTCTGATCTGAATGATAGAAGGGGTCAATGCCAGACAGGG
>CM070035.1:130330708-130342139 GCA_036250615.1 Ptychadena robeensis
GATGCTAACGTGATGACGTCATCACGTTAGCATCCTGGAACATATCGGGACAGGTCTGCGTGCACACCATCGGGGTGTGTATGGCAGGCATTACTATTTGAAATGTTGTAGCCATCTTTAGCGGGGAGGAGGAAGTGTTGTATAAACTTTTTCTACAGTGATAGCAAGAGATGACTAACGAGATGCCGCAATTATGATATTAGCAGGCAAATTTTATGCAGACTGAAATTGAGCCAATCAAATTCGGAAGCTCCTGTGCTTGATTGGAATAATTTTGGCATCTATTTGGTCATCTCTAGTGACAATATAAAAACTTGTCCCTCTAGGACAGGATGTAGTTGACTGCAGGATCAGCAGGTAATAATAAAGTCTGATAAATATACAAATGCGGTATCACATCTAGGGGCTGGTGACCTACAATAAATACAACTTTTATATATTGGGATTAGATAACATGCATTGACTGATTTATTTTGGCATCTTGGACCTAAAATTCCAAGATATTTCACATTAACTACTTCATATTAGTGATGAGCAGCACAGGCAATATTCATTTTGCAAAATCGCTAATTTTTTACCTTATCTTCGCAATAAAGTCGTACATTTCAGAATTCATGATCTCCAGTCATTATTATCTTTTTTGCGCAAATTATCACTGGTACATGCACATATTGTGAATGCAATAAATGGGACTTTCCACAGATTACCTTCTTTGTGGGAATCTGCACATGTTCATGCCCATACCATGCAATGCATGGTAGTTGCAGACACTGATCTACAAAAACTTAAATATTCACGATTACGAAGGTATAGCACTATATTCGAGATCTTCGTGAATTCTCGAAGTGCCGATATTCGCAATAACAGTTCATGATCAATACTGCTCCACATATGCAGCTGGCATGTATTCAAAATTCAGAGATTTACTTTATATGCACAAGCAAAGTTACAAGTGAAAACTTCACTGACGCATTTCACTCTTTCATCAGGTTAATCATACACCAGACCTATGTGGGATTCGTTGAGTAGTTGTTGAGTAGGACTGGAAACTTGTTTAGGTGGACCAGTACCTACGTGGAAGATGGAGAATCCCTGGAGCAGCTATGTTGGCTATCGGTGGAGGACTGCCCACCAGCATGGTATTTACGTCTTTCTTACCTCCGTGACACCTGTGCATTTTATCTTACCAATAAAAGGAATATTGGTCTTGTTGTTTGTCCTATAGGCTGTGGCTGAGCCTGGCCTTTACATGAAGGTTTAAGCTCATTCAACTTGCACTGAAATCACCCCAGATGAAATCATTATGTTCCTGTGCCATGTGTTGTCACTCGGTAAAGAAATAGCAAGAATTTGTTACATGACCTTAGTCATATCCTAGCCCCATCAGTTTATGTGATTTCCACTTCTGCACCTGGATTGCAATTCCATGCTTCATCTGTTTATGCAAACGACTTACAAACAGCTTACATCAACTGCTTTAAAGCAGATCTCTTTTTGATTTGGTCCTTTACTGCTAAACATGCAGATTAAACAGGGGCCTTCTGATAAAGATAATTACAAGAGGACTACGTATTAACTTTACATTATTAAAGAAAGACCCAAATCTCCCTTTGCAAGCTGTTCCCAGGATTAGCAAAATAATAACTTTCATTTAGGATAATTGTAATTTGAATTGCTAGGGTTTATGCTTTGCTTTTGACAATTACAATTTATTCTTGGCTGAAGAGGAAACAGAAATCTAATTATTCAGGTATTTTGTCAGGTACCAATAAGAGGTATCATTCTCCAGGGAATGAGCCAGATTGTAACACTGCAATGAGGTCATTGATCCAGTAGGGAAAAAAAAGTTGCTTTTGTCCATATATGGAGGGCAGCAGTACAAAGCAGTAAACTAAGTTTCCCCAGTATTTATATAATAACTTTATATTTACAAAAATATGTATGTGTTTAAATTAAAACACTTAATTTAAAAATGTGCAATTTTAAGTTGAATATTTTTTTAAGCATATCATATAATCAAAAGGAATCCTACCCTCATGTGGCACCCACTCATGTATTTTGAAAGCCGAATTTCAAACTGTTTGTCCTTAAATGAATCCAGATATTATTTCATAGCAAATACATTTTACATATGTTACACATACATTTCTTTAAAAGGCAAACATATATTATAAGGACTGCATACCAGTGGTAAGTTTCTAGATGCATGAAATATGTCCAAGTGTATCAACCTTCTTTGCTCCATAATATTTCATCTTTCAGTGTTCAAAGCCCCAATATGGGGTTATATTCTCAGCTATGAAAAATTACAGGGCAAACTCAATTGTTCCCCTGGAAGGTACATAATGATAGGAAGAGGAGGCAAATATGATGTTTGAAAGAAAAAAGCAACCCAGAAAACAACTATGTAAATCCAGCCTTACCTGCTTTTTAGCCCTTGGGATCAGTTTTCAGGACTGGCCAGTTCTGGACAAGTTAGCAGTTATTGGAAATATAATTGGTGATCTTTTGCTAGGCTCATGGTTAGCAAGAATATTTCTTTCTATTATTTCTGGGAGCCTCAGAGAGATCACAAGACAAGGAGTGTTGGTTATTGTAGGCATGCCTTTATTTTATTTTGTCGTACATGCATAAATCTGCATTTTCTTAATGTAGTTCATTCAAATGAATATATAACCTAATATACCATATATAACTTGTATATGTAAGCACTTTCTAGGTGTAGAATACCGTACCTACACAAAAACATTTTACACCCTTGAAACTGTTGATGCAAATGGTATCCGAGAGACTTTTAGGCAAAAAAGAAAAACAATAGTATATATTGAAGTAGTCATAAATAAAGCATAACTTCCAAAAAGTGATGAAATTTGACATAAATTACATTGAAGTGTATTGAAATGTAATACCTTTTACTTAACGCAGTTCATGGCTTATTATCGCTTCGTCAGAAGAGTGCATGATAGCTATGAAGTAACTTGTCCCTAAAGCGGTAGAAAAGGTCTCCGGTATCAAGCAGGGACACAGTCCCCAATAGAATGGGAGAATCAATGGAGCACACAGGCATGTAGTAGGTATTACCCATTGTTTCCAATAGATTTGAAAGACTGTTTGTGGTTTTAAAGATGGCATGTAGAGGTGCAGTGACACTGGTCTGACTATCTGAGGGGTTATATATAATATGGTTATGATACTTTTTGGTGGAGATCTAAAGTTCATGGTTTTTTTTTTACATGCTAATGACTAATTATTTTAATTAAATGAAGGTATGTTTGAAGAACATTCTAGCACTCTGCATAACGCTGGCCCAAGGGCAAATTGGTCACTCTTCTTCTTTTTCCAAATTGGCACCTCTCATACTACTATATTTCTTATACCAAGTTTTTTTCACTAGTTTTAAGCAATTTATTCGCATAACTTTACAGCTCTTGTTTTTATAAAGTATTTGTTTCAAAATTCCGATCTAATTAGTAAAAGTTGTATAAGTTTATTAACTGGAAAGCAATCATTCTAATTTAGTGACTGAAAAGGCATACAATGCCTTCTCTACATTTAACCACCTTATGCTTAGCTTACAAATTGCACTTAAATTGCTTAATGAAACAGAGGAAGCTCTTGGATTGGAGAAGAGCAGGTTTTGTGACACATAACTAGACTCTCCTGCAGTCATAGAAATCTGTTGTAGCCAAGATCCCTTTTGGGGCTCCCAGGTTTTTTTTTAATAAATACAGCACAGCGGCCATACCACAGTTTAAAAAATGAGCCCAATGTGGGACTTGATGTCTCTTCAAATAATTAATGCAAAGTCTAAATTATTATGGTTCAATCAAGAAATGGTTGTATGCATTGTATGCATATCCCCTGCTTTATCATACTTGCTGCGAGTGTGGGAAGGAGGTCTGGAAACTGTATATAGTGCTACCATGGTAATGAAGGGGTTAACTGTGTTTTAATGAAAATTACAGGAAATGCATTTCTGCTGTTGCTGGGTAGAACATAAATGGGTGGTGAATAATGTGATAATGTGAATGTTCTGGAACATATTCTGATGTAATCATGGTGAGCCATTTGGGAGTTGTCAGAAGTTTATATAAGGCCAAACTGTGGGAGGGTTTTCAGCAGCAGGAGAGAGCAGTGAGAGAGCTCTGATGAATCTTATGGGAGATACCTGCAGATCCAGAGACCTGGAGTGTGCTGAACTTTAACTAAAGATTTCACCCTTGTCCCCCAACTGGGACTTAGATACCGGCAGCAGATGCCTCCAGATCGCTCACATGCAAAGGAGTCGAGTGTAACTTGTGACTGTGAACATCAATAAAGGACACCATATCTACACCAATTCATTGTGCACTAGACCTTTTATTGGGGGATGTGAAAAAGGACCTGCTAAAGAAAGCACGTCCCCTAAATGTTAAGAATCTCCTTGGCCTGGCTGCTCCTTGGATGGAAGGGAAGCGTATGCCCAGAGAGTCTGAGAAATAGCACAGAGGTGAGATCACAGCTGTCCCCTGATGGGTGGTCCACTTTCTTACACAAGTATAGATCAGTACTTGGGTTTAACCTACCAAAAGACCACTGATCACCTTATAAGACTGATGTCAAAAGTAGAGATGGTCTTTAAATGTTGTGAAATTTCAACTAGCTTTGTGAGTTTATTGCAAAGCCACTGAATATGGTATCATCAGAAAAGTTTTGGGAGATGTAGAGAATGGTTGTGGGAACATTTTAACCAGTCCAGCTAGGGGTAAATAAAACATGCTGAAAGTGGTTAACCCGGGCTGGTCTCATGCTTAGCTATAATTGTGAACAAAGGTAGGAAAGGTCAATAAAACTATTACCTCCATTTACAACACTGTACCACTTTTGGTACAAAAATAATCACCTCCTCCAATTGGCACTGTACAGCATACCACAGAAAGGGTTAGGGAGAAGAAGCTTAAGGGACTAGTCAGGTGTGATATAATGCAGGGATAAAGTCTGAAACGAGGAACTATCGGAGTGGCAAAGAGATGTATTCATTGATATACTGCTTCAACTTTCACTGTCCAATCACTAGGAAAGCGATGAGAGGGGAGCGATATGAAAAATGTAACTGCAATAGAGAAGGATAAGGTCTCTTGTGAGGCAGAGTGGTGTACACTTCACAAATGGATAGACACAAATACGAATTCTTTCGGCAGGTATACCAGCTTCAGTATATATAATACATACATGTATTAGGCCATTTTCCTGGACATGATTAAATGAGACAGAAATGATTGTTATACACTCCTGTGATCACTATTCCTTGCGATTTCTTCTTGCATGCGCACTTTCTTCATTTTCTAGTTTTGTTGAAATTCAAGGAGGACCAGAAGACTTTCACTTCTACCACTAAGAGTAAATCTCCTGTTGTAATTAGAAGTGGTAATCCTGCCTTCCTGCCACAGAAAATTTCCTGTCTGACCAGATATTAGTGGATAAAACCCTAATTTTTTGATGTTGCATCAGAATCAGCTTAATTTCAGTAGTTCACATTTAAAGCTGAGCTATAGGGATGATGAAGCCTTAAATATGCATATGGACAAGTCATTTGTGGAGTTTATTTGTTTATAATGTTTGCATTTCTTTAACTTCAACAGCATGTATGTGCCTATTCTAATCCTACGCCGATAGTAAATACATACAAAGCATGCTTTTCCGTATGTCACTTCATAGCTGTTATTTTTACTCAAAGAATTCTATTTAAATATTTATGTTCTATGATATATATATATATATATATATATATATATATATATTAATACAAATATAAAAATAAGTTTCATTTAAAATAAAATAGCAGGTCAGCAATATACAACATGATTGCTACTAATATATATATATATAATATTTCTATATAAATATATCTAAAGGTATAAAAAGCTTGGAAAGGTTTAAAATGTGGCTTTCAATTATATATCAATATACCAATATCAATATATCAGTCTTGACACAAGAGAACCATTCTTCAAATGTTAATTGCTCTATATTCTACATGCCACTGCTATTTGAGATGTAATGCACATAGTATACTGTTATTATGGGTCATGTTGTTTGCTCTGCATTTGATTGCGGGGATTGCTGTCTGGAAATGTCCCGGGACTTTCTTTCTTTGACGCAACACCCACCTTTATTGGCACAATGTCATATTTATAATGATTATAATCTTTCTGTTATCTGTTTCGGTTCAACCTATGCTTATATTGTAACATTGAGACAACCACTGAACACAAGGGTGAAACTGTTCCTGCGGAACCCCTACACGAGGCAAAACACGCCGGAGCATGGGTACCTTGTCTCTTTAGATCACCCATTATTGGGTATGATTCAATGGGTTATTGATTTTAGGGGATCTTTGTCATAGGGAATGCTCTTTCTGTAACCTAGGCAATCAGCAATGGACATATGGCCTCAGTATATTTGCACATCTTTGCAAGATGGTGCTTCAAATGTGTATAACACTTATGGCTTGCGTTTTCATTGCATCGGGCAGTAACTGCACGTGCTGAAATGAAGATGCGGCATTACCCAGCTTCAAATCAGCACCGCAGGCATGCCGCTCAACTGTCCCATTTATTAGAGTAGGAAGTGTCCTCTCTGCCTCATTTTCCCAGCTGCAGATGCACGTCCACTGTAAGTAAAAAGCAGCCCAAACATTTTCTCTACATTGCATATTTTTGCCCTAACCTGCTTTATATACTCTACCAGTCAACACTTTAGGAACAACCAGATGTTTTAATTTTGTTTTGTTTTTCAATTCAAGCAGTTGAACGAATAGTTTGAAATTATGCAAAGGTAAAAGGTTACCTGCCAGATGTAATTACATTGTAACAAGTAATGGTGAACAACATAAAGTTGTCCTGCAGCAGCAATTGTGGCAGATCAAGCCTTGAAAGTTTGTACAACCAATTCCCTATGGTGTCCCATGTTTTTGAGTCCTTACACCTCCCTCCCTCCCTGTGGTATAAACTATCATAACAGTTAGGCTCAATTTGCACTGTCGTTCACAGAATGACATGCTATCACAGCAGACCGGCGGACAATGGGCAACTTTGAGTCTTGGAGTTGTTATCTAAACTACCTCCGAGCGCCTGCACAAGTTTGCAGGAGCCCTTGACAGGTCATTTCTCCAGCTGTTGCCGGAAGGACTCCTCGCTTCCCTGGCTGCAGCAGCCAGAGAAACGATAGTGTAAATTTTGCCTTAATAGTGTAGGTCTTTCCTACAAAGAACTTGTAATGAAAGTCAGTTGTCAGTGAGAACAGCATCCTGCACCATCAAAAGCAACTTTTTTAAGTATTTTATATATTGTAAAAAGAATACAATAAGTGTGTTCAACTGGTATATCTCCTTACTGTGTCATTGAGGAGTAAAAATATAGAATATATTTTGGCTTATACATGGATGCTATTATTTCTTCTTTTATTTTATCTTTTATCTTTTATCTATTTTATCTTATGTTATATAAAACATTATTTTAAACACTGTTGTACACCGTACTTTACTGTGATTATTTGTATTGAAAATCTTTAAAATAAAAATTTGGAAAAAACACTGTGAAGTATTATAGTTCACTTTTAAATTTTTACCAATGTCCCAATGTTTGTGTCCTCCAGAACTTTAATGTTTTTTTTTCTTTGTAAAGCGACATTGTATAACAAGTTAACCTAGGATTTCAACATAATCTATGTACCATATAAGGTAATTATTCTTATTTATTAAAGCTTTCCACAGTATTTTTTACCTACAGCTGACTTTCTTTTAAGCTGTAGAGGGTCAGTTATACTTTATGCTTACCAATGTAGAGTTTATCAATGTTAAAAGAAATTATAACTCTGCATAGTGGAATGAAAGGTACAGTTAGAGTCAAAGCAACAAGCATGTTGACTAGGGCTGCTCTGCATCAAAATGTGTTTACTACAAAGTTCTGATGCTACAGTGTCAAATGATGGCTTCTGAGCTTTGATGAGCCAGATGAAGAGTTGGTAATAAGAGGTCTAATGCGTGGATTGTGGAAGGGGGAAAATATATTTACAGGGGATAAACAGATTCTGGGGAACAGATGTATACTGAGGAAAGGGGTAATTTTGACTCTCCCAACGGAGCACATACACATTACTTGCCCAACGGTTAATGTTAATGTAGTGCAGTATGTCAACCTCTGGTCAGCGGATCAGCAGAAGGAAGTGAGAACAGAGGATCCACCGGGCAGGTAATGTGTATTTGCTCTGTCAGGACCCCCGCCAAACACTGGGTTTAACACAGGGGGTCCCCCGACAGATCACACAACACAGTGGAGGCATTTCCTTAAAGCTATTTTTTAATCGATGGCACCTAACCTGGTTCAATTGACAAAAAGTGATCAAAAATATGAAATTGATCGACATGTGATCAGACTAATCTAAAATCTTTTAAATACAAACTACCGATTTTTGATTGATCAAATTAATTTGCATGGAATTCTCCTGCATTTTGATTGAAATTGGGCCAATGTTGAACACCCAATGTGGTAAGACTCTGATCAATTCGATATGATCACCAAAAATATACACTTGAATGGCCAGCTTAAGTTTATTAAGAGCAAACACAGAGGATGTGGTTTCCTACATCTGACTTTGGAATTGAACTGGATAGTGGCTCTATGGATTGTGGGTAACTATGTAACAGGATTGGGAAAAGGTACGGTGCGGTGGAGGGTATGTTCAGCAAAGTTGAAGTTCAGCCAAGGATAAACCGTTTTCACTTTTTCAAGGTATCTCCATCATGAGATATGATCCTTCTTTGCAGAAAATAGATCCATTAGACTTTCTGCAAAATGTTTAAATTCAATTATAATGTCATTTGTAACTTTATAAAATTCCACTCTGTTCAATAAAAAGATAGTTTTGGGGGTAAGTGTAGAAACATTTCTACAATTTTCCCCAGAACCCCACAGCAAAGAACAGCAAGTGCACAGTAGTTTACTGGTAACTTGGACGCTTAGATGCTAGAGGAGTTATTTAATAAATCTGGCACACTTCTTTCCTTTGCTCACTGAATATCAAACAATTACGCCCATGTCTTCCCTAAAGCATAAAGCAGTTAAAGGATATCTTGATATCTACTCATCAGATAAGATTATCTGGGATTTTACTAATCAGTAAATGTTTCTCTGCTCATTATTTTCCAGGGAAGATTTTAAGTCGATTCTACAGCTGAAAGATTATAAATCTCTTAAAGAGCATAAACAAAAAAAAATCACTTTTTGCTCTAATTTTCTAGCCGCAACACTCATTAATGGCACACGCATTCAATTATGTTCCCTGGAGGGTTGAATGACACTTTTGCTGTGCCTGTTGATCCACCAGATGGTCCATGATCACAAATTATGCAGACGCTTTGTAAATATGAGCAGTTGTCGCAACACCTTTTTAATAGCTTCTAGTAGCTTTCCTTCAGGTCTGTAAGTAATCTCCAATGGCCCAGTGGCTGTCAAAGTAATGTGCCCTGGCTTCTGATCTCGTTTTATTATCTGCAGCCCTCAATTACATCTACAAGCAGTCATTGATTTGACTCTAAAGACCTCATCCTGTGATTATCATGATCTGATTGCTTCATTAACAGAAAAAAATATGAATATCCCTTCACTTGTTTACGCAACATGTAAACAAATGGTGTCTTTATTAGTCAACGTGGATCCTATTCTTACCCCAAAAATTTTTTACGTGAGATAAATACTACAAATTAACTATACTTACCTAAACAGTTACTACATAAACCAACTAAAATTTATGTCAAATATGTGATTTAGATTAACATCAAAATCATGACAGGCAATTCTTTTTGTTGGTGTGAATAGATTTCTAAATTGTGATTTTGTTCCAGTATGAAATTGCAAAGCTGCAAGGGACAAATAAATAAAAGGAATTAGTTAAAATAAAATAATAAAGTTGATGCAAATTTGAACAAAGCTTTACTGTACAGTCATATGAATGAAGACATTGTTGTCCATAACAAAGACTCTAAAATATTAAACTGCACAAGTTTATTTATTAAAAAAATTAAGGCTACACTGATAACTGTAACTGTAAGTCTTGGATAAAATGTATAATCTGAACTCTTCTACTTCATTTAATCAATATTTGGTCAAATTAAATTTTTCTTCAGTCCATAAGGGTAAAAATAAAATACAAAAACCCCTTGACAACAACAATGGATAAAAAGACACGTGTGATTAAACAGTTAAAGACACTAATTAAAAATCTGAATTGAAATAGGCAATTTTCTGCATAGGGTCTGGGTTGCCAATTGACCCAGTTTATGAAATAAGACTTTAGACCGGCGCGGCATTACATCCGTCACGAGGCACGCTGGTGCTTAATTGTAAACCTGTTTTTTATGCTAAGTATTTGTACTCCCTAATTTGCTCATATAAATACTTGCATGTCTATTGCTCATTAAGCAAATTGGGGCAAAACGAGACATCTTAAAACAGCTTAATTTGCATAAGCTGATCCACGTCCTTCAAATGGAGAGGCTTATGCAAATTAATTTTTGCTGTACACATAAATGCCCTATATTTTTTGTTTTCTCAGACTGTCAATGTTTTGCTGGTATTATTATTTAAGAAACCCTCTTAAGGGTCATTAGATTTTTCTGTATTTGTGGGTTAAAAAAATATTAAAACAATAAAAATATTTTATTTGCATTGCATATTTATTACAGTGAATTATTATTCAAAAAAATCTATACATTAAAATGTTAATGCTTTTTTTAAACAGTGTAACACCAGTGTGTATATATATATATATATATTAGCAAATATTGCACATTGGTATCTTCTAGGTTTTGACAGTACATGACAATAATGAATTCTTGTTTATACAAATATGCAAGGAAGGCATTTGGTTTTTATAGTGACCTGACCCAAAGCAAACAATATTATTGACAAGTTTCATGTAAACTCAATGGGATTACCATTTTTTAGGGACTGTTGTCTATTGTTTAAAGTCTGCTTTGGTTTGTAGGTACCAATTTGATGGATTTATATTCTTGAAGCTTCAATTATACAGCTACAAACAGAGGTTGTTGAACATGGATCTTAATGTATAGCTCTCCATACACCTTTAAAGCTGAGCATACACGTATCAATTATCCAGCGATCGTTTTTTAATCCGATCCCCCATCCGATTCCGGAATTGATTTTAATTTGCAAAAACAATCGCAAACTGCAACATACCATGCATTACATTTCTGGGCGATTCTATCTTGAAAGTCTCAATATGTCTTGCACGCACACATTTATGTGTTTGGAGTGTGTTTGGAGGTGTTAGCTGAAGAACTGGCCAGTGACCAACAGCACACAAACAAAGGTACCGTATATGCCGGTGTATAAGACGACCCCCCAACTTTTACAGTTAAAATATAGAGTTT
>CM070035.1:130347405-130389755 GCA_036250615.1 Ptychadena robeensis
CTTGATGGTTGCAGGGAGTGTTGCTAGACTCTTGTTGCAGTCTTCCACTTGTAATTCAAGAAAAAGTTTTTGTAACCACTCAAACCTAAGTAATTTATAGTCCACTTAGCCCATCCCTGGTTAATTTGGAAAAATTTGTTTGGGAATTCCCTCCATGGGACTTTGAGTGGTAAGTGGACTCTAAGGATATTGCTAGAAAAATTATTCTTTAAAACAGATTTTTATTTCACAATTAATAAAACAGTTATTAAACTGTAAAAAATAATTAGTACGCTTTAAAACCTACACACACTCTCACTGTGTGTCTTCGTACAGCCTGCACCCAGACAGAGCCTTCCAGCCCGTGTAGGTCCCGCGTTAGCCACAAACTACCAGAGGGGCTGCGCAACCCGCGACCCCCTGGTGTGTTTCTGCCTGCTTTCCATCTGGGACCCCCAAGGAGGTCCACTGAATACCACTAGGAACTACCCAACGGGGAACGTTTTTACTATACAGAGTACAACATATTACAAGGTAAGCTCCTTAAGTGGTGAGTCACACTCACTAATCATGGAACAATGCTTCCTTGATAAAATGTCGCTCTTTCTTCTCTTGAGAAAAGTTCCTTTGGATGGGGATCCCCACAGGGTCTTAATGTAATTGTGTTCTTATTATTGTTCCCCAGATTGTAAAAATTTGTACAAGCCTGAGGAAGCCCCGACGGGGGTGAAACATGTTGCGCAGAAGTACAAAAAATTGCAACTCTGAACAATCTGTACAATAGCTATGATGTCATTATTGTTTTATTAATTGTGAAATAAAAATCAGTTTTAAAGAATAATAATAATAGAGTCCACATACCACTCAAAGTCCCATGGAGGGAATTCCCAAACAAATTTTTCCATTCTACAAATTGCATTGAGAGGCATGTGTAATGGAAAAAAAATACTGAATGTCCAGAATTGCGAATATTCGGCAATATATTCACCATCTTCGCGAATTTCCGAATTGGCGATATTCGCAATTTACATTCGGAATCCGAATATTCACGCTCATCACTATTGAGAACCACTGGTCTAGACCCTCTTGAGTTAATAGGTATGGCTGGATAGCTGGATTCACAGAGAAAATATCAGGGCTGTGGAGTCGGAGTCGAGGAGTCGGAGTCGGAGTCAGAGAAATTTTTGAGTCCCTGGAGTCGGAGTCGGCAAAAAATGGATCGACTCCGACTCCTACTAAATTTACATGGAAATTAAAAATTTTATTCCCATTTAATTTTTAAAAACAGGTACGCAGAGCAGGTTTTTAGACCTGTATACATACCAGCGGACCAGTTATGTGCACCCCTGGCTACAAGAATAAATGCATGCAGTGCGTAACATTACAGCGCCCACTGTGACCCGAGCCTAAAGGCCCCCACACACGTACCGAGTGGGGGCCGACAGACCAGCTCAGATGAGATCTAGAGTGCAGAGTGATGAGGTCATCACGCTGCTCTCCAGAGCTGACAGCAAGACGCCGGTCTCCACTGACACTAACAGCATCGGCCAGAGATTATCGGACATGTGCGTTCTCTGGCCAGCAGAGCTGTGGGGCATCAGCAATCTGTCACCCCATGTGGGCACCCCGATCGGCATACACACACGCCCATCAGTCGGCAGCAAAATCGGCCGCCGCTCGGCGCGTGTAACTCTCGCTGATAATGAAGTCAAATGTTTGTTGCCGGACTAGAGACGCTTTTATAAGTGAAGGGAATAGATCGCCAATAGTTCAAGACTGAACTGTAAAGCATTTGGAAAACCGCTGTCATTCAGCTGAGGCGACAAATACTTAGATTGCTAGCTTCAACTTTACACATAACTATGGGATTCCAGGGAAATCATGAATCATGTTTAAAGTGCCCCTTCACCCTGCCTCTTCTTGGAGCCTTCCACTGCCCTATCTCCAACAGAAGATCAGAACACTAAACCTAGGCACACACAGGTAGATCTGTAACAAGATTTGAGTACAATCAATTAACTTGTGCGCTCACGGTGATTGATTGTACTCTAATTTGTTTACAAACCTACCCGTGTGTGTCTTCCTTCGGGCGGGATCAATAGAGCCGGCTCGAAGGAACTTGATTGAACGGGGTTCCAACATGTTGAAAAGACCCCGTTATATCTCCAATACTTTGCATGGAGACATGAGTCTTCATGGAAAGTATTAAAACAGCTGTGGCTCTTGCCTCCTCCACAGCTGTCGGCTGTCAGTGTGAAGGGGACCGGAGCCAGCACTCCTCACTCGGAAGCTGTGTGAGTGAGGCAGCTGTATGAGACAGGCTGCTTCTGCCCAGCTTGTGGCGTGTTGTAAATCACACACTGCAAGCTGGGGATAACGGGTCCCCATTAAATAGGAATCGATGTGCCCATGTGGTGCACATTGATTTCAGTTCAATTGATCCCCGGTCAATCACAGTGTGGTGCCTTGCTTAAGGAAAAAGCAGCAGCATCTTCTGCCTAACTCCCTTTCTCTGCTTTAATTGGCCATTACAGTGTTGGTTTCCTGGCCAGTAGTTCTGTGGTTAGTGTATGTCGCCTTCCTTTCCTTCAATGGATGGATACAATACATTAGCATATTACATACAAAGGAGTCGGAGTCGAGGAGTCGGAGTTGGAAGAATCTGAAACTGAGGAGTCGGAGTCTGGGAATTTATCGACCGACTCCACAGCCCTGGAAAATATAAACTATTGAAAGACATTCAACTTTTACTTAGTTTATACAATGATGTAGAATGTTTTTGCTATACAAAGCTACATGCTACAAAGTGCTTACATAGTGGTGATTTGGGCTTTATTGGATAATGTACCAAATGTAATGTTTCAATATGCAGAAATACTAGTAATACAATATGTGCTGCTAGCTAGCTCTGGGCCTGTCTAGTGTTTTTTTCACTTATCAATAGTGATGAGCAGCATAGTCAACATTCAAATTTGTGACATATTGCAATTTATTCTCCAAATATTCTGGGTAAATTTTAAATCTCCTGTTTACTTTTTGTGAACATTGGCACTTTTACATTTGCATATTATGATTGCAATGTCACAGCGACATCGAACTCGCTCAAAGACAGTGTTTTTTAATGTAGTATTCCCGATCGATCGTTCGTTCGTTTGCCGATTGATCGGCATGACTATTCGGGATTACGAAGATATAGCACTATATTCAAGATCTTCTCGAATTCTCAAAGTGCCGATATTTGCAATATTCTTGATTCCAATATTTGTGCTAAACACTACTTCAATATTAAAGGCTATTATGTCTACTAACCTGATGGGAACTTCATGCACAAGTACCATTATATGTGTAAAAAAAGGCACATACAGCTGGAAGTACACATCAGTACACACAAGCATATCAGCTGCTTATTTAAGGTATTTAATGTCTGATTTTGCTTTTGAAAAGTGGAAGTCTCAAAACACTGTACAATGTTTTTGATTTTATTATGTTTTTTAGGGCTCTTCATATCAAACTGCGATCCCATGGTGAAACAAATTTAGATGGCAGGGTGTCCCGTTTCACACTTACTTTACCATTATAAGATGATGGTACCCCTAAAGTGCGAAAGAGCCCTTATATATATATATATATATATATATATATATATATATATTTATATATATATATATTGTCAGAAAATGATTGTAGGTTATAGCAGGGTTTTCCAAAATCATATAAGCATACCTTACTTCAGTCACAGCTGTTTGGTAGAGGAATAGTAGTGGTAGAGTTTGCAGACCCCTACCTTTTAGGGCTGGAATAAAACAACCCAAGTGTACCTTTAGCTACATTTTTGAAAGCTGTTGCTTTTGGGAGCTGTTTGTTGCTGTTGAATGATACTCTTTGTAATGTATATAAGGAGCATTCCATTCTTTAGTAATTGATTACATATTCTATTGCCAAGCAGAGAACAAATCTATGTACTCAGCATCTACTATTCCCTGAGGTCCAAACTGATGACTCTAATCAAACCCGTTACCATCTCAGCTGTTCTCCTTCTATTTATATCATACAGATGGAATTACTGCACAACAATTGCAGTTTTTTTCAGGATCAGCTAAAAATCATAAGTCCTGGTTGATTATTAAGAGTCTCCCTCATATTTTATATGGGCACTTATAATTCCCAAGTATTATCATAATTCAAGTTACAACATAGACTAGCTTATTTAGATGACACAGCCTACTGAGAAAACTGTTTACTCATTATCAATATTCACACATTTTAGTTACACCTGTAAAATTATAAACTATGAATAATTATTAATATCTTGACAAAAAACTCTGCTGATCGCCATACATGTTACAACCCGACTAACATGTTTTTAAAATAAATTTTTGTTTTATCATCACTGTATGATATAAGGTACTTTCTTAACTGACCAAACAATCAATCAGTATCCAATTATAGAGGCCCTTACACTACATAATTATTGGTAGATGTAAAGGAAATTGTACAGATAGTTTGAAAGTTGTGCAGTGAGCTTTCTGGCGATCCATTCCTTTGAGTTATCTTGATAACCATTACCATAGGGGAATGGAAGTTCGGGTAAATCCAGAGCTGCCACTATAATAGATGTTAGAATATGTGGTTCCTAGATTGTTTTCACAGTTGCCTGAAATTCCTTTTGGATGTCACCAATATTACCAAATAGGTCACTTGTAAAGATAATGACAACCCATGTACTGAAAAACTGTATCTGTGCTCTCATACCTCTACAAGAACAGTGGTGACTTGTAATCCAAAACATGGATTATGTGAAAGTGAATTTCCTCTTTAAAAAATAGTGGAAACCTAGATAATTTGTTCTTTTTTAAACTGTGTGCATTATAGTCCACTTCCAATTAAAACCATGGCACATCAAAATGCATGCAGAACACAAGAGACCTCAACATGTGAATGGGACTCATATTGCAAGACCTTACATATTCAAGTTCAATTTTATACAAATGCTTGATAATTTTTCAATACACTCACTTACCAAATTACTTGCAATCCAAGGTTATTCTGTATTTTATCATTAGGTCCAACACTTGCTCCTGACTCAAGCTGTAGTTTCCTCTGTTACCTTGCATTCCCTGTACTGGTCCGCAGTAGGAATTAGAAGAGTAGAGAGAATTTTCCACACTGGTCTAGAATATTTTGGAAAAAGAAAAACTATTTCATTTTAGTTTGCAGGCCAAAAATGTAATTAGAATTTTTTTTAATCTCAAGTGTAAAAGTAACCCTATGGTTGCAGGGTCACTTTAATAGACATCTCTGACACACCCATACTAAGATACAGACAGCCATATATTGGCTGGTTCCACAGGTGTGACGTGTCCATGCAGCCCAACCATCGGATTGTGTGCTGCTTTTCCACAATTTTCAGGTATGTTGGCCTTGGTTTATTTGAATAGGAAAAATCAGGCATGGCTTTTGCGTATTCCTCTGACATGTTCATTGAACCCCCAGCAGTGGACCTACTGTGACCCCACAGGGTTGCCACAATGACAATGTTTTATAAAGGTACTATTTGATTGTGTCTGTAGTAGTGGAAACTCTGTCAGCAAACAGTGAACACCATATACATATACCTTCACTGCTAAGAATGATGTTTTATATCAGATTGTTTTTGTTTTTTCATCAGACATGTTTTATATTCTCCACTGTTCTGCTGACAATATAAAGCTGGGCATACACGTCACGATTTTTAGTTTAATTTTAGTGCGAACGTTTATCAAAATCGATCACGCAGATTAAATGCATGGCAAAAGCGATCGAGCGATCTATTTTGTCAAAAATCGGACAGAAAAACGATCGTTCACGGATCGTTCAGTGCTGTTAATTGTCTCATGAGATCGCTTTAAGCGATCCATCTATGATTCTTGTGGAAATTACCTTTGTTGTGTGCTGTTGGTCACTGGCCAGTTCTTCAGCTAACACCACCCCAAACCCATAAATGTGTACATGCAAGACAAATTGAGACTTTCAGGATAGAATCGCCCAGAAATTTAATGCATGGTATGTTGCAGTTTGCCGTTTTCTGGAATCGGATGAGCGATCAGATTTAAAAAATGATCGCTGGATAATTGTGATGTGTATGCCCAGCTTAAGATATTTGTATTCATAGGTGGCATAAGGTAAGTTATAATTTCTATGTTTTAATTTTTGTTAAAAGTCCAATCATATAATTAGAAGGATCAACCTTAAAAAATATTTGTAGTCACTCACCCAGAGTGAGTCAAACTTTTCTTTTAGTGGGGATCTTCTACATTTACTTCTGTGTGTCCTCCACCTGAGAGACCTCTATGTGTCCTCCACCTGAGAGCGTCTCACATGAGTGCTGGTTGATCTTTTATCAGTTCTATCAGGAAGGCAAAAAGAGAGTAAATCTCCAGCTGCTGGGATGGCAAACTTCCAGCTAAGAGGCCACAGTAGAATGACAGGCCTGTGAATGATGAGGAAATAAAGGTCAATTGGCCATGAAGAAAAAAAATCGCTAGAAGAGTGAAAATGATTGGAAATGATGGAAGAGACTTAGAAAATAACGTGAGTGGTTATTGTGCAATGAGTAAGCCTTTTACCTTGATTTTAATTTAAATGAGGCACAACAGGCAGGAATATAATCTTGTGGAAAAAACTCATGTTACAGCATAATCATTTGTGGCAGGCAGGTCCATGTTTATCCCAGTACAAGCTCTGAGTTGTGCGGTAAAGATTTCCATACATCAAAAAAACTTCTACTTGATGTATTTCCAGTAAACAAAATTATGTTGAGGTCTTTTTAGAGTTGCCTGGGAAAACTACAATCAATCATCTAAACAATTTATAAAATTATAGGTTTGATCAATATCCAATGAATTAATAAAAGAATGTGCTCCATCATTATATTTACTGCTTACATTATTTAGCACAAAAAGGAGGCAAGCAGATAGATAGTTTAGATCTCAACAAAGGTTCAGTTTTAAGTTGCATTTGTTAATATTTGCTTAGGGTTCAACTAGACAATGGCAGCAGCTATTGTGCACTGGTGTTCAGAACATACCTGTCAAGTATCTCGTTTTGGCTGGGAAAGTCACGTTTTTATGTGTCTTTCTCAGGCAAATTCTGGGATTTTAAAATCGGGGTAATTAAGCCTCCCTCTCCCTTTTAAGTTCCTTGCTTGTGCATATGTGTGAGGTGGGAAGTTATCAGGGAGAGTAACGCCCCCCTCCCTCCTAGGTTAGGCAGGTACTGAATAGGAGGGAGGGAAAGGATAGCTCCCGATATCAGAAGTGATGTCACTTCCTGTATTTAGAACAGAGAATTATCCGGCCAAATACAGAAAGTGGCGTCAGAGACGTAGCTTCCTGTAATTTTTCCCTTAATCAATAAGTAAAAAATAGACAGGTATGACCCAGAAGGATGAATTGTAAGCTTGTGCCTATAGGGATTTCTCTTTCTTGGCATTATAATTGGAATATTTGAAAAATGAGTTAATTCCCTCTTGTTGAGACTTTATGTTGGAATGCTGGAGACACCTGATTAGCCAGAGATTATTAATTTGAATTTCTTTTATTAGGAGTGTAATTTAGTCCACATCTACATTACATACAAAAACTTATACAACACAGATATATGTGACAATATTGGCACAATTACAATTGGTTCTTTATTGGTCTCTATATAGAGCTTTGGCATCGTTTTAGAGGTGTGCTCAATGGGACATGTTTCGCCGTAAATAGGCGGCACACACCAAACAACCAATTGGACCGCTAAAAACAACGACAAGGCTACACGCTCTTACATCTCACACTGGACTTAGGCGGCCCCATACGCGAGCCTGTGCGTGCCACGTTTGAAGCAGCCAACGTCTGACTCTTCCTTCTTCGTTACCAGGAATCAAGGAGACCAACAATATGAATCCCCATACAAATCAAGGGTAAACGCTGTCTGACGGAGGGGTTATGCACATTGGAGGTTCCTCTCAGCTTTTAGGAGGTGTGAGAGCGTGTAGCCTTGTTTTTAGTGGTCTGATTGTTTGTTTGTTGTGTGCCGCCTGATGAAGCCGTATTTACAGTGAAACATGTCGCATTGGGCACACCTATAAAACGATGCCAAAGCTCTATATAGAGACCAATAAAGTACCAATTGAAATTGTGCCAATGTTGTCACATATATCTGTGTTGTATAAGTTTTTGTATGTAATGTAGATGTGGACTAAATTACAGTCCTTATAAAAGAAATTCACATAAATAATCTCTAGCTAATCAGATGTCTCCAGCATTCCAACGTATAGTCCCAACAAGAGGGAGATTAGCTCATTTTTCAAATATTTGAATTTTACAGAATGGGACTGCTGGGGTAATTCTAAAGTTTGATCCAGATACTTTTTTTCTTGGCATTATAATTGGAAAAATGTACCATTTTAAACCATAAACACAAGTGATCAGGTCTTGGCTAGAGATAGTAACAAAATCATAGTCAGAGATTGGCTAGCGATAGTCACAAAAAGAGATCATTGCAAAGCCCCTATACATGGTATGATCAATAAAACTGTAAGGGATGTAGGGAACATAAACCACAACCCTACCAATTTTGGTTTTGGTACCATGTTCAAGGGCTTTTGCAGCTAGTAAAATTTATGTGACTATATCTAGTCTTGGCATTTTGGGTATTAAGATAAAGTTACATACACTAAAATGTAGAAAATGAAGAAAAAGTTAAACATTCTAGATACAAGTGTCTACAATTAGAATGTTTTACCAGCTTTTAGTACCACTTTAATGCAGCCCCCCTGAATACATTTGACAGTTCAGAAATTCCAAATCAACAAAAATATCATAATTTTACCACTGTGCTCTGTGTACATCAAGGAAGGTTTGTTTAACATACCGCATTAGATTACAGCTGTAGCAAGTTGCCCTTGCATGTGGACGCATGCTCAGTAATAGCAATAGCTAAGTGGGTCACATTGTTATTGTTTTTCAGCTTGTTACTAATCTCATTGTTTGTACTAATGACTTTGATAAAAAAGAAAGTATTAAAAAAGATTAGTGTGCCATAATGTAAATGCATCAAGATACACACGGTTTATAGCCCTAGTTACTGTAGTGCGTTTTCAATAAACATTGCTCCTCTTATGTATTCAATTCCAAAGGAAAAATCCTCACTCAGGAGTAAAATCCATACCTTTGCTTTATTAAAGTATGAAATACACTGCAAAATAAGCCCCCCATTATGAAGGTGCCCTCTAACGCGTTTCACTCCTCAGAGCTTATTCTATGAATAAAACCAGAAGATAAGGGAGCCCCTTATAACAATGTCAAACAATGAGAAATGTCCGTAGTACACCAACATCCAAAATAATATGAACAATATGAAGAAACAATACATGGTGCACCAGAATGCACTTCAACATACACCAAAATTGTGGAGTTGCAGACAAAAGGATTTTACGGCAGGCATTTTTGCAAGTGAATGTTCATTGATTCATTCGCTTACAAAAATGTCTGCCATATCCTTTTGCCCGCAACTCCACAATTCTGGCGCATACTTACCGCTCTGCGCTATCTTCTGAACTGGCTTCTGCACATATTTCCAATTGAATTACATTTTTATTATAAACAATAAACAAATAAAAATACATACAAAATAAGTATTTTAGAAATTCTTTATTCAAATAATACCTTTTATTATTTTTATTTGTTTTACACGTAATTTTGTTTCAAACATTCAGAATGTCTACTTGACCCTTGTACGGACATATTTTGGGAAGTTACAGGCCTACAACAAAAATCCATTGAAGTTTATGGTGTGCTTTTGGTACAGAAATCTGGACCTCAGCAGAGTGCTAGGCAGGTTAATGTCCTTTAACCGATGTCCACGTTCACACACTCTGCACTTTATCTGTAACCGCTATCTGACTACGTTTACAACTTGAATCTTAAAAGACATATATGACAGGCACATCTATACCCCTGTTGAAGCGGGTCATACAGCAAAACACATTGGAAACATGCTAAGTCTATATTGTGACGTGAATATGTGATGAATTCAACATATATGTATGTAACCCGAAATGTATTGAATGTAAGCTGAAATTTATTGAATGTCATGTTCCCGTATTATGTATGAACTGTAACAACATACATATTTAATAAACTTTAAACTCAAAACACCTGATTGCATATGCATACGATTTGCCTTAAAAGTCCCCCTTGAACCCACTTTTTTTAGTGGGAGGTTAAAATTGTTTATAAATTAGTTGTCTTTTAAGTGGGAGGTTTATAAGTGGAGGGTTCCTCAGCCACTACTAATAAACTTCTTTCTCTAAAATGATTTACAGGGATGTTGGCATAGGTCTAAATATGGGAGAAATCACCATCTTTTAGCGAATATGCCTCTTCATCAGATATCTCTGCCTATTGTTACCTTAACTTTATTTTATTTGCATATTATTGTATATATCTTTATCTATACCTAAACATACATTTCCAAAAAACTTGATTCTGTACATTCACCAGAACAACTATCTTCCAGGTGACAATGTTAACCCATGACATGGCAATGCCAGGAAATGGCAGTCAACCTGCTAAAATAAAACATTTACTGAAATATACAGAACATGATAATACACCACAAAATATTTTACCCATAATATTTCAAAACTATTGTTGACTAGGTTAAACTGTTTTGCTATATAAGCACAGGGAAATTTTCATAAGAATAAGCTGATAGGGCAAGGCAAGCCGTGTCTAAAACAGACATGTCTTGGATCCACAGCTGTTCCCATGTAAGTGGTTTTTGCAACGACAATTGGAATGTATTGATTGGTATTTAATCACACAGTTGTTAGCCTCACTTCCAATGAATTAATTTAATTACTGGCAAAAGGTAATTTCTTGTCAGTAGTGGGGAATAATAGCTCTCAAGTGTCCTAACAAAGCAATCAGCCACGTGTGCAGCTGAATTGGTAGTCCCATGAGCCTAACATAGTCAAACATTAATTCTGATGTCATATAGATATCAAGTGCTTGAATGTAGCCTTATCGTAATTGAATCTTCAGTAACTCCACGCACTATAGGCATATGCACATGTTGCAATCTACCTAGAGTTCAGTTTAGGAACAATATGCAAGTTTTTGCAGGCAATAGAATAAGTATATATCACAGTTTACAATTATGGTCTTGATGTATGAATATTAAATCTAATTAAGATTAATTGAATGTAAAATAACTGTTTTTTGCCGGTTAGTATTTTTAGTTAATTCATAGATGTGTTTTACCTGGCAGTTCAATTGTTTCTTGTTTTTGTGTCTCAAAGCAGTATGGGAAATATAAACAGATTGCCAAATAATCTTTGTATATTTCCTCCCCTGGTCTGGCCCCTCAAGCACATCCACATTGGTGATGCTGGGGATGAGTGAAATGGGCCAGAGCAGGGTTTGTGAGGTCTTGGGATGCCTGTGATACAATACAGAAAAATGGTGCAGGAACCCCCACATCCCTGGATTCATCGCTGACGTTGGGGACGTGGATGTAGTAAGAAGACTTGGGATACTGCCCCTTGAGGATGCTGATGGGTTATGTAGAACAGATAAGCAGTCCTAATTGTGGCTCAGGGTTATTGCTTTTAGTAATTAAAATCTACCCCATACCACAGTTAGAAATACCACGGGGGGAGCTAAAGCAACTATAATTATCTTTTGGAGTTTTGACATCAGGATAAGACATAGATGGGCAGAAAACTTGATAAGAATTGGTGGAGAGTTACCTGTGTCTCCTAACTACAGACAGCTAATGAAATGCTGAAATTAGCATACAAATATATGCATATTAAATGCAGACTGAAACTAAGCAAATCAAACACAGAAGCAGTTGTTCTTGACTGACAGTTTCAGTCATACGGTTTGCACAAATTTTCATCATCATTAGACCCCTTACATGAACTAATTGCTAGAAGCCACTGCAATACTGGATGACTGAAGAAGCACACATTAAACTTCTAATATTTCCTTTATCACAAGTTCAACAATATAGAAAACCTTCATGTTTATTAAAAAGTGCCTCAAACTAGATGAAATATCATTATGGCTGATCAATATAGAAGGTCAGGAGGTGAGTTGCATAACTGAAAATTAAAGCAGACCAATTACTGGTTACTTTCAAATTTTTTTTTTTAATTTTTTATTTTATTTCTATTATGGAATACATTTAATTTAATTCATTGAAAGCTAGGGAATATTAATTGGCCTCAATGGTTTGGCAGCAATGGCTTGTTTCTGTAGGGGCAATATGATAGGGGCACTGATTATTTGACAGGAGTGCTAATTACATATTTGAAATATTTTGAGGGTCTCATAAAGATCAGCAGTCTGCAGTTTAGGTTTGATACCCCAAATTCCGTGGCTGTCTGTTTCTTAAGCCAAGCCCCTGCTTGAATAGGAGACATGACTTCAGGTGCCCCCAGGACTTATGCACACAAAGAATACCATCTGAGGGCTGAGACTGATGAAACCCCCCATTGACCACTAGGGAACGAATTCAGAACCAACTAATTCAACGGAAGAGTAGTCCAGGTACAAACCATCCGACATTGTTTTTTTTCTAGTTTGCAATGCATATTTCTTCTGTTCAAAAATATCCAATCAGATTTATTACATGTTTCAGTTCACAGACCTTCTCAAAAGGGACGTCAAACTGAAACACACAGTGAGCTCAAATAAAGAACTTGGACAGTCACCCTTTGAATGTATTGAAAAATTTCTATAGTTGAGGACTCATCAGACATAACCATGAACCTTTTCCTATGGAAACAACATTATGTTTGACTTAAAGACCAAAACTAAAATAAGCAAAGTATAATACTTAATCTCATGTGACATCTAATTAAATAAATGATACATCTGTGCCATTTGTTTCTGAAATAAAACTTTTTTAAAAGTTTCACAGGCCAAATATAATTACACCATAAACGAGAATTTGACACCTCTAGTCTAGAAAAAGTCAAGGCATCTTCTATGTGACACATGCTGACCCCCAGCAGCTTTGTTTCATATAAAGAATAATGTCACACGATATAGTACAACATAGTTCACTAAATTTATCATGTCATTTATAATCTGTATAAAGTAGATGTTGTGCATCCCATTTCCAACATATGTTACATCCATGCAGGGTCTGTAACTGCTAAAGAATCAATCTGTTTTGTGATTGCTTTACATTTATTTCTTGCCTTTTAATAAAGTTACTGAAGGATTTACTTGGCATAGCTATAATAAAAGACAGGGATTTACAGTTAGAACTAAACAAAGTTCCTGCAGAAACTCGTATTTTTCTAGTGATTATGGGTTACAAGGGATATTGTATCAGGGCAAGCTGCTCAGTATCTTCACTCTGTCTAGCATGTGACAGATGTCTTGCGTTAATGTTGAATGATTAAATGTCATCTCCAGAACCACTCCCCAGATATATAGAGTTCTACCCCATTCGTCTGCACAATCTGCCTTCAATCTGCTAAATCGTTAAAGCCTGCAATGTCCTTGATTGTCAATAAAGCTACACGACAATCCTCATTCCAATTGCATAGGCCACCCCAACTGAATTCTCACGCTGACTTAATGCTACTTTAGAACCAATAATGCGTTTCTGTTTCCTTCAAGGGGTTCAAAGAGCACTGGGAGTGCCAAAAGCAATTTCATATGTTCAGAGCGAAAGCTGCTCTGAAATAACTGTCTTGGAGAAGACTGGTAGTGACCATGTCGTGAGAGTAACATAGAGGCGGCTAGTGGTGCCTGCTTTGTGAAGCTGCTAGCAGTCGTGTTTTTGTTTGGCTTTAATACTTTTCAGCCACAGACCCATAAGAATTATGCAGAAAATTTAAGTAATTGGTATACTAGTTGAAATAAGAAATACATTGTAAACAAAGATAGGTCTGCAGTGGCAACCTCCATATTTGTGATGCAACAGGTTTCACGCATAGATCCGTGGGTTATTTCGTGGCAATCGGTTGTCGATCGTGGTGATTGAATGGACGAAATTCAGCCATGGATCGAAGCTGCCCGGCTGGAGTGACCGATCCATTTTTCTTTGGTCGATCACCAGTACCAGGGTACCCATCAAAAGTATTTAGGGGAATCCATGTGCACCACCAGTGTTGCACTGATTCCCTTTCAGATCAACCAATTGGCCACAGATCTATTCGTCTTTGGCCAGCTTTACAAGTCTGCATATACCAATGCCTGGAATATACAATATTTAGTAAAGCCTTTAAGAAAATGAACTATACATTTTTATTAAAATTTAAAGCACAAGTCATCAGTCTGCGGCAAGCATGGCAAAGTATTTTATTTTAGGTTAAAAAGGCAGCATCAGGGATACAGACAGATATTGTACTTAGGCACCAGGATTTACCAAGTTTTTCCGAAACTAGACAGGGACTTACCGTATATACTCGAGTATAAGCTGACCCGAATATTAGCAGAGGTACCTAATTTTTTCTACAAAAACTGTGAAAACGTATTGAACGAAAAAAATATAGAGAAAGAACCATTGCCCCTAGGAATGAATCAAACAGGTGAAACTTAGAGCCACACCCTCAATAAAGTTAAGACAACACAGGTTTATTGTTATTACAGGATGGGTTTTAAGGCAATTTTTAGGATTCCAACATGAAAATAATTTTGCTTTTGAAAAGTCTTACTTATTATTACTGGTACCAATACATGGAATAGAAGTGGAAACTTATTTTCATGTTTGAATCATAAGTAGTGGAGTTTTCTAATTGAAATCCCATCTTCTCCAGTAACAATTTACAAATAGTCCACTAGATGGAGCTGCTGTCCAAGTTTGCCTTCATTTTACCAGCCAATTTTGGGAATGCTGCCAATAGAATATTGAATACACACCGGATCATGCACAGAACCTGCCAGTGCCTGCAGGGAGACCACTGAACACACGGACAGTGGGGCCCTGACTCTGACCACGGCTAGAGTATAAGCCGAGGGGGGCTTTTTGAGCACATCTTTTGGGCTGAAAAAACTCAGGTTATACTTGAGTATATACGTTATATTACTTTAAGGCACCAAAAGATGCATTAGGACTTATTGTCAGAGGAGGTTTTATTTTTGCATCTAAATTTGTTCATAAACATATAACATCAGCAATTATTCAAATATGGTCATTTAATCACATAATGGAATATCATCATAACTTTCTAAAAACCCTGAATTGCTGTCAGGTCCCTTGGCATTTCAGCTTGTTTTGTGTCTTGTGGGGTCTTTTACATGCATTCTTTTAGGGGTTTCTGCTTTGCTTGGTGAGGAATCTGTTCTGCTGCATTCTATTGCCAATAAATTTAACTTGTTTACATGTATATCTGCCTGAACACTACTTAAACTGAAACTAGGGATTATATATGGAGCTTGTTTTTGGGTAAACAGCACCCGAGCAAGCATCTCAGTCCATAAAGCCAAATACTAATCTTAGATGGTACCTCCACAGAGAGATCAGATGGCACATGGACAACTTTTTTAAAATGAACAATTGACCAGTATCCTATTAGCCCACCAGTAACACTACAAGAAAGTGTGGAGGCCCTGGATCCACTGCACACACCCCTCCACATCGGCTGCCTCACTCTTGTATGCCTAACAATTTAAATAAAAATGATTTGAAAAAAAAATGGAATTAGATTCTTGATATTCAGGGAAAACTGCTAAGCATACAATCAAACTACTGCTGGGAGAGGGAAAAGTATGCACACTTCATATACAAGCTACATTATTGTCTCCTGAAACTCTTGTGTACTAAAGCTCGGCAGTCACTACCAGTCATAAAGCATGGCAGTCACTACCAAAAAATTCAAGTATACACTAAAGTCTTCACTTCACTGTAAAATATGTTGGTCATGTGCAAATTGTCTAGCGGTGTTCATCCACGGCTCGATTGTTAATAGGTTTGAGCACAATCGAGCAATATACGCATTCACCGTGCTCGATTGTGCTTTAATCTATTAACAAATCTAGCCGTGGATCCTGCTCAAGGACAGGTCTGTCAAGCAGGTAACAGACATGTTCCTAAATCCTGCTCGAAAGTCATTCGTTTGGATGGGGACCATCGCTATTCAAATGATGGACCAGAAAGTGTGGTGAAATTAAACTCGAACGGGTCATCTATCAATCGTCGGTAAGTGAATGGACACCTTTAGCAGAATTAATGCAATGACACTGCATCTGTTTTCACAAGCTACAAGCCACCCCTATAATTCCCATGTTTATACACCCTTAAGGTCTTTCACACCATACATTCCGGTACTGTAATGCAGTATTCTCTTTGCATGGAACATAGGTTTCCATAGGAAATTCACCACCATGCACACTGGCATATGTTGCATTGAGCTGCACTGTGTGTCATGTGTGTGTAGCCGCACACATTGTGCATGTGCTAGCAATTCCAATACACTTCTATTTTTATCCCTTATGCAGCGCATCCAATAACACATAATGTGTGTACTGGGCAACACACCTGTTGCCAGCACTACAACTCAGAGCATATAGTGAAAGAGTGCTTATAATACTATTAACCACCAAGTTATTCTGCTATATTATTTTCGTATCTTCTCTCTTCAACAAAAATAAGAAAATAATCCTAGTAAATAAGTTAGTATGTAATTTAGAAAATGAAAGCACTAAATCCAATCTAAACTTCAATATCAAGTGTTTTTCTTTTTTAAATGATTGTCCCTTAATTATTGATTTTATAGATAATACTTGTTAAAGTGGAATTAACTCTATTGTATGAGAACAAATACTGCACAAATACTTTGTTTAGTGGGCTTGTAATCAGCTTTACCCACTTCTCTTATAATCTGATTGAAACAGATTTCCTCGGAAATCTTTTTTTATTATTTTGTGATATTAAAAGGTCACAAATTTGCAACTGTCTTAAACTTTCATTTGACTCGCTGCAAACAATTTGCTGTGACACTCTGTTCAAAACGTCAAACCGCAGCTGTATTAATAATTACATTAGGAAAGTAAAAGACATGTATGCCAAGAGTCTAATGGAATTTAGCGCAATATTAGGTACTGTATTACTGAATGCATTTTAGCCTATTTTCCCAAGCCCTATATTATGACTATGTTCATCATAATGCTTTTTGACCCTCTGCATTTACTCCATCATAATTATCCTTTAATACTCTTATAAATGAACTTTTAGCTTATCTTTCGTTAATTCTCCGGACAACCAAAGCACTAACGTAACCAAACTGAAGCTATCTGAATAAAGTGTTTAACCCTTTCTTAGATGGCAAATGTGGGTTGTCATTAAACCAGCATTTAATTAATTCTGCCACCTTTAATGCAAAGGGTTGGTTAAAATTTGTAATTGCCATCTTCTTCAGCACAACTACAGTCGGCATTTTAAAGGATCATGTATTTTTTAGATGTTCTCTGTTATGGAAATTGTCTGTAAGTAATAGTGTGATTAATATGTAGCACTGGTTGAGTGTTAAATATTTTATGTTCTTTTCTATCTAATAAAATCCATATTTTTGAATTGGGGTTAATAAAGAGCTGAAGAAAATGCTGTGCTTAGTTATATCCTACAAATGATAACTGTATACCCATAAAAGAGTCATGATAAAACTGATCATGTTATCATTATTGATATATATATATATATTGTGGGGGTTCAGCTTCAAACAGCGACTGTTAATGGATTCTTAGGGCTCCTGCCCGTATTTATTGTTCAAACAAATCACAGTCCAATTTGCCCCCTTGCAGGGTTTAATAACAAACAAAAAGTCTTTGGAAAATGGCAAGTCTCCTGGCTTGCAAACAGACCAAACCAATGTTCTTGCCTTTACCTGCAGGGAACCTTCATGGCCTGACTTCTAGCAGTCACCAGCTTGGGCCACTCTCTATGTGCCCTCTGTATCTGCTCTGCTCTTTCATACTGTATGTGTTGTTGTGCAGTTTCGGCAACTCACATGTTATGCCATCTACAATGCACACAGTTTTCCATATGGAACCTGTGTTACATTCACACTAATGTGGTGCACTGTAGCCCTTTCTAAATCCATAATCACACAACGCAAAATGGAGCTTTCAGATCAATATATAGAAGATCTATAGAAGAGTCTGAAAGAAAGCTTCCATAGAACAGCTCCTTGGTTGCAGTCCTTGGATGCATTTGTGTGAATGGCAGGTGACCTGGAGTAGAACCAGATCATAGTACAGATAACAGAGATAATCAGGAATGGTACAAGACCAAAGGTCCGAGCAGGCAGTAACAACTGTAGTCAAAATACAAGATGAAGACAATAACCAATAAATCAATTACACAGAGCCCACGACTAGCCTAAAGCTAGCCACACACGGTTCGATTTTGGTTCAATCGATGTTAGATTCAAATTTTTCATCGATCGAACAAAAATCGATGCAAGCCCACATGGTACGATCGATGATGATTGTTCGATTAAGGCAGAAAATCTAATCGAATTTTGATCGGACAAGTTGGAAAATCATCATCGATTGTACCAATATCGTTTATTAATCGACGATGTTTGTGGGGTTTCTCCTGGATTGATTAGATTAGATATACATAACTAGACCATTTCAATCTGAACTTCAATCGTTTCCAGACCAAAATCGACGATTTTAGGAATATTTTGGAATCGAAATCTCACCACAATCGCAAACTCAATGTGGGGTGTATGTTGTTGCGATCAAGATCGATTTTCGATTAGACGATCGAATTCTACGATCGAATCTTACATCGATTGAACCAAAATCTAACCGTGTATGGCCAGCTTAAAAGTGTGTTTGCACGTGTAGATTTTTTTCTTCAATCAACTGCCAATTCAATTTTTTGTTTGATGACGTTGTCGAACATCGTTCATTCATTTATCAAATGTAACATTAGATTTTTTTGTTCATTCATTAATGGTATGATCAACCAAAACATAGTTCGTTCTTTGTTGATCTAAAGAAAAAATCTACACGTGTAAACCCACCTTTATACTTTTGTTCCATCAATTTTAGACTCAAAAGACATGCACAGTTTAGGCTTGAACTGACAATCTTTAATTGATTGATTGTACTACCACATGTTGTAATAAATGTGAAATGCATTCCTTAAATGTAAGTTCATTCCATGTGTGCACATGCTCTAAAATAAGATTGGATATAAAATCAACTATTATTGCATACTAAAAAAAGTCAGATATTTGTATGATCGACTATCATTTTCCAACCTGCCTAACCACAGCTACTTCAAAAAAGCATCAACATTTGAATAAAAACATGTCTTCTTTCTGCTACAAAGTTGATCAACTCCTTTTATTGGTACCCGAAGAAGACCTGGAGCTCTGCATAATGTCCCGGTTTGTTTACATTGCAGGACCAGAGCTTGGCCATGGTGACCAAACTTAATGAATGGCACTTTTGATACATAGTGTGCCATTTACATTCACATAACATGAGTGGTTCAGATATTTGTACCTAATGTGCCTACCTAAGGGCATTATCCTCAGTACAGAGATTCCTTAATGATTGATCAGTAATAGATGATCCTTTATAGCAGTGGTTCCCAAACTGGGGGGCGCGTAGTTATTCCAGGGGGGCGCTGGCATTCATTCTGAACCTGTGTTTGAATGGGGGGGGGGGTCGATAATGTTCCTAAATAGAAAAGGGGAAAGAATTTGGGAACCTGCCCTATGGGAAGACTTGGCCAAAGTTTCCAACTTGACAAATTGCATTTAAAAAACAGTTCTGATATGCTTCTTCTTTATCCATGTATTGTTTTATATATTTTCTTTCTATATACATTTTCATTAAACTAGGTTTTCCATTATAACTGCTGATTGTGTCCCCATGTAGAGTTTTCTTTCTTGGCTTTACCAATTGTTTGTGACAAAAATGTTATTTAATACATGGATCAATAAAAACATGACAGTCAAAAAGATACATGAACACACCAGACACACAATACAAAATCCTTAATGACAAAAGTTGCCTACTTCGTATTAGCCAACTATTAGCTATGGACCTGATCACAGATGGAATGTCCCAGAGAAACTCCATGTGCACACCTACGCATTCCATGCCTCAAATGTTTCTTAATGATGAAATTTTTCTATTATTGAACATTTTTTTTATACCTCCCAAAAATTTTATGGGAGCAGCAAAGACTGTACTTTCATTACTCTTACCCCTGACATTGGTGGGCTATATAAAAAAATTGGTAGATAATACTCCTAAGCTTTTATCAACCAGCCCAAATTATTTTAGTAATGTGTTCTCTAGTCCTTCAATGTAAAGAAAAAAAAAGTTTTGATGTCTATCTGGAAATGGAGTTTGGCATCAAACATGTATGAAATGCCATAATAATTATATACTGCCTATCCAAAGAATAAAGCTACCCACACATGGTACAATTTATCATTCAATCGAGGTTCGATTAGATTTTGTACTTCGATTTAAAAAATCGAGCATCGATTGTCATTTAATCGAAGTTCTCCACATGGGAAGCACGATAATTGAACAATTTCGACTGAAATTAAATCAAAGTAATCCAAAAATCGTCGATTGAATTCCTCTTACGATTTTAGTTTCAATTGGAAGTAGCCTAAAAAATCGAGCCAAAAAATCGAGCCACAAAATCGACCCCAAAAAAAAACGACCAATCGAGCAAAATTTTCCAACTTGTCCGATCACCTTTCAATCGACGATTGTACCAAAAATCGTTCAACGATCGTCGATTGGACTATGTGGGAGTACATCGATTAATGTTCGATCGACGATTTTCTCGATCGAAAATCGTCGATCGAACGCTAAAATTGTACCATGTGTGGCTAGCTTAAGTGGGCACCCAAAAAAAGGTCTAAAATTTAGTTGGACTGCTTTTAGTTATGATTATGCATTTGTTGTGACATTGTTTCGACAAGCTTCTGCAATGTCACAAGATTTATTTCCATCCAGTGTTGCATTCATTTTTCAACAAGATCTTGCATTGATGATGGTAGAGTTCAACCACTGCGCAAAGCTTTCTCCAGCACAACCCAAAGATTCTTAATGGGGTTAAAGTTTGGTGTCTCCATGGTCTCTTTCACAATTTGAGCCAGATGAATCCTAGCATTGTCTTCTTGGAATATACCCATGCCATTAGGGGACCTGGTCATTCAGTATATTCAGGTAGTCAGCTGATCTCATTCTTGGAGCACATACTGTTGCTGAACCTAGACCTGACCAACTGCAGCAACTCCAGATTTATCCAATAGAGGCTCATACCTACAATCATGGCCCAAATTGTTGGCACCCCAGAAATGTTTCCAGAAAATCAAGTATTTCTTACAAAAAAGTATTGCAGTAACCCATATTTTGCTATAAAAATATTATTCCCTCTGTAACAAAACAGAAAAAGGGAGAAAAAAAACTAATTGGACATAATGTCAAATACAAAACTCCAACATATACAAAACTTTCAAACATTAAAGCATGTGACGCTACTTTAAACCAATCTGGGACAAGTAACAAGTGTGGGCAATATAAAAATCACACCTATAAGCAGATAAAAAGGAGAGAAGTTCACTTTGTTTTTTGCATTGTGTGTCTGTCATACTAAGCATTGACAACAGAAAGAGAAGAGAACTGTCTGAGGGCTCAAGAACCAAAATTGTGAAAAAATATCTGAAGGTTACAAGTCCATCAATCTGAAGTCCATCTCCAGAGATCTAGATTTGCCTTTGTCCACAGTGCACAACATAATCTTGAAGTTTTCAACCCATGGCACTGTAGCTAATCTCCCTGGTCGTGGATGGAAGACAAAATTTGATGAAAGGTGTCAACACAGGATAGTCCGGATGGTGGATAAGCAGCCCCGAACAGTTCCAAAGAAATTCACGCTGTCCTGCAGGCACAGGTAGCATCAGTGTCAGCACGAACGATCTGTCGACATTTAAATCAAATGAAACCCAACCCCAAAGGACCGCACAGCTAATACAGACATAAAAAAGCAAGACTAGTTTGCCAAAATGTAGTTGAGTAAGCCAAAATCCTTCTGGAAAAATGTCTTGTGACCAGATGAGACCAAGATAGAGCTTTATGGTAAAGCAATATCATTCTACTTTTGTAAGTGTCCAATCTGGCTCACCTGAGTATGAAGACTGGTGGATTGGAGTCCAGTGGCAAGAGCTGCAGGAGGCGTAGTAGTGAGATAACAGGCAGAGAGTCGAGGCGGAAAAAGAATGGTCAGTAGGCAGTTCAGGGATGGCAACGGGAGTTCAGTAGTAGTAGCAGAGAGGATGCAGGAGATGCAGCTAGATCAGAATTCAGAAGCACAATAATCAGCGAGGACCTGGTGCAGGAGGCTGGATATAAATAGAGGAAGTAGCAGGTGCAGGTGATCAGGGCAATTAGCAAGGCAAGGCTGGAGCAAGGGAAATTAATGAGTTAGTACCAAGGAAAGTCCAAGAGGGCAGGCAGCCTAGTGGGCAAGGCTACTGTCCAGAATGCTGCTGGTCAGAGGTTGGAGACTTAACAACTGTTTACCCATATACGAATGAGGCCTACAAAGAAATGTGAAATATGGTGAAGGTTTAATTATATTTTGGGGTTGTTTTGCTGCCTCTGGCACTAGGTGCCTTGAATGTGTGCAAGGCATTATGAAATCTGAGGATTACCAAAGGATTTTGGGTCGCACTGTAGAGCCCAGTGTCAGAAAGCTGGGTTTGCATCCGAAATCTTAGGTCTTCCAGCAGGACAATGACCCCAAACATACATCAAAAAGCACCCATGAATGGTTGGCAACAAAGAACTGGAGAGTTCTGAAGTGCCCAGTCAATGAGTCCCATTGATTAGAGATCTTAAATTTGCTGTTGGGAAAAGGCACCCTTCCAATAAGAGAGACCTGGAGCAGTTTGCAAAGGAAGAGTGGTCCAAAATTGCAGCTGAGAGGCGTAAGAAGCTTATTGATAGTTATAGGGAGCAACTGATTTCAGATATTTTTTCCAAAGGGTGGGCAACCAAATATTAAGTTAAGACTTATATAAGCCCATTGTTTTAGTTTTCTGTGACATTATGTCAAATTTGCCTTTTCCCTCCCTTTTATTTGGTTTTGTTACAACACACACAAAGGAAATACACATGTGTAAAGCAAAACATGTGTTACGGAAATACTTTTCTGTAACAAATACTTGATTTTCTGGAAACATTGCTGGGGTGCCAACAATTTCGGCCATGACTGTATTTGCTTAGTTAAATCCAGATGGTCAGGCAGTGTATATTTTGGAATTATATGTAGGACTGAAGAGGGCTTATTAATTTTGTCAATGCCAGTCCTCATCTATTAACATTTGGGAGGCCAAAACACTTTTATTTTCCCTTTGCCAGCTTTTCTTCAAATTTAAATAAGCAACAGAAGTCCCTAATTTTACAATTGACCCAATTTGTCTTTGTCTTGAAACAACTTATATTGACCAGTTTAATGTCCACCATAATATGATTGAGTAAAATTGTGCATGTCCATAGATGCATAGATCCTTACCTCAGCTTGCCAAAAATCCTCATCTTACAAGATACTGGTTACATTCCAATAAAGCTTTAGAAGAAAATTGTCTCCAAAGCTTACTGATGTCATGCTTCCCATTTCATAACCCAACAAGAAATTATCTAGGGCATAACCTTGATGCTGCAAATCCATTGTTAGATAATCGGCTGTTTTTTCCCTCCTAAGAGTAATGAGGAAAATACCTAATTTCTACGAAGATGGTCTAATTTCCTCAAGTGCATTGGCAGTAACCTCAGTAAGTTAGATTATATGTGGTAATGCTTTTCCGAGCTTTAGAGGAGATTAACTGAGCAGTTTTGTTATTAAAGGTGTACTGTTCATGCCTTAAACCACACCGGGAATAAATGTCAAATAGAAAAAACAAAACCATAAAGAGTATTAGAGGTAGCATAAGCCTAGTTTACCCAGACTGGTACAGGTTTAGAATCGAAAAGTTTAAATAAAACCCAAATGAAATAGCCTTTGTTGTCCATTATACAGACTTACATGGAATTATTGTTTCCTTTTTTTCTGATGAAATCCTGTTACTCTTTTTACATGATTCTGATGATAATATATTAGCTTAGCAACCTCATTTGTCTGCTTTCTTTTATAGCAGAGTTTTATTTGCGGGTTATGAAAATAAATGCACACTTTTATTTTTGTTTTATTCCAAATAAATCATCCTAAAAGCATTCCGGATTCAATTTTTTTTTTTAAAGAATACAATCCTCTATTTTAGCTTACGGATAAGCGATTTCCTGATTACCAACACAGTCAAAGCCAACTTGAGAAATTCATATTTATTTCTGATAACATAATCCACATCCCAGAGAATTTAGCGTTTGAAATATACTCCGGTATAATTCCCAAGTGTTAATGGCAGCAAATGAAAGTAAAATCTGATCTAAAATGTAGAGATTTGAGATATGAAAAAAGACGAAATGGCATAATGCTCTCTCATAATCATCCACCAATAAGTGAGCATTTTATCCGATTATTTTTTTTTTGCATGCTGATGATAAAATAGTTACATGCACTCACTAAGCATTTAGCAGGACAGCTTTCAGCTAAACAGATCTCTTCTTATAATAATAACAATAATGATAATAATAATAACAGCAAGGGTTCATTAGCAGCAGTGGCCATTAAGTAGGAACTGGGACAAGTGCCCTGTTGCTATCCTCACCTTACATGCATCAACATCTAATCATCATTTAAGCAGATAACAGCTCTTGGGTGTGATGTTGCCCATGGCGTACAAAACAATTAATTCAGCTGGATATGGCTAGGTGACAGGCTGTTGTTGGGGTTTATACTGATTGCAAAGGACCGGTGCTGGTTATGTAATAAGGATTTGGCAGCACTAACTAGAACAATAAAAAAAAGCCAAAACAATACAGTATACACCTGCATATGAAGTGTATAGAGCTTTGCAACAGAACATTCAATTTCTATTCTCCTTACTAATACATACACACCTTTGTTTTGCTCTCAGCCTGTAAAAGAAAAATCTGGCACTTCCGGGAAGGTGTGTGATTTTTGGTTAAATAATATTTTAATTAAAGTTTTCAAGAATATCAGCACCCTAGAGACATAGATGCTAAATTACCCATAACTCAGCATTAAAAACATCATTCTATATGGCATTCACATAAATTCAAAGATTCCATATTACCTGTCGTACTTGTATCCTGCCTACTATCCACTATAGAAAGGGCTCCTTCCGTCAGGACCAACAGACAACCATGATGTTATCAAATAGGATCTGCAATCCATCAACTTGCAATTGTAAAAGTGCAAAAATTAAAAAAATTAAGTCCTCCTCAACTCAGTGTACTCTGACAATAACCTATCCACTTTACAAATAGAAAAAGAGTGGTTTATAAAGAAAAATGAATATTATATGTCTCCAACAATTAAAGGACCCCAATGCCTCATATATATTAATCTACACTGAAAAAATGTCCATGCCAAACTTATTAAATAAGATATGTGATTTAAATATTGCTCTCTGCCCATTTAATAAAACGAAACAATTTTAATGTGAAAGTTAGATACATACCTATTGAGTAGTCCATTACACCATGGGAATGAGCTCAGAAGCTTAACTCACTATTATCTGTATTAAAGATAGCGTGCGCATGATGCACACAAAGCTGATGACCCAAAATGATGGAGGAATATGAGCTTTTTTTAAATAACATCACCCTACAGTCAGGATTGGGACTCTTGCTGACACAGCGCTCACCCTACCCACTACTCCACCACTTTGGGCACTGGTAATGCCTTCCACAATCTTTGGTCTTATGAGACAAAGATATCGACATGCAATAAGATATTGACAGGCTTAGAATCTAGATGGATAAAAAAAATTATGGATGCTGAGTAGTCCATCCATATTCAGAATTACATACACATGAAGCAAGGCTGATGGGCTGAAATCATGGTGGACTTTGATTTTTGTCGATTCATTACCCCCCAACAAGGATTTCATCTGACAACCTCATTTGTTGTGACAGGCATAGTATCTGGATGCATAGAAATAATGATGGATCCTAAGTAGTCCATCACACCATGGACATGAGCTCTGATGCTTATCTCACTACAGTCTGTATTAAGGAGAGCATGCATGTGAGGCTAATGGGCCAAAATAATGGAGGAATACAAGCTCTGTCAATTATACACCCCACAATCGGAATTTCACAACCTCTTGTTGAGGAAGCCATCACCCTACTCCAACCACTTTAGGCACTGGTGATTCTTTGCACAATCTTGGGGCGATGCATTGCACAATCAGCCAGAGATATTGACTTGCAATAAAAACACTTGTCTTGACAGGTATAGAATCAGGATGGATAGTAATAATAATGATGATGGATCCTAAGTAGTCCATCGCACCATAGACATTACTGTAATGCTCAACTCGCTACTGTCTGTATTAATCATAGCATATATATAAAATGCACACAAGCAAGGCTGATGGGCCAAAATGGTGGAGGAAAAAGGCTTAGTCAATTCCTCTCCCCACAACCAGGTTTTGAGCTCATGACCTCATGATGAAGAAGCCATCACCCTATCTAGAAATGTTGACTTGCAATGAAAACATTTGTCTTGATGATGGGTCTTGAGTAGTAAATTACACCATTGACATGAGGTCTGATGTTCAACTCACTACTGTCTGTATTCAAGATAACATACACACGAAGCAAAGAAAATGGGCCAAAATCCTGGGCCATAGTAATGATCTTTGTCTATTACATCACCCCACAACCAGGCTATGAATCACAACCTCATGCCAAGGAAGCCATCCCCCTACCTACTACTCCACCACTTTAAGCACTGGAGATGCCCTGCTCAATCTTGGATCATATCAGACAGAGATATTGACTTGCAGGATGGATAGGAATAATGATGATGGATTGTGAGTAGTCCATTACACCACGGGCATGAGCACTGAATCTCAACTCACTTTGTCTGTATTATGAATGACCAATGGGCCAAAATCATGCTGAAATTTAATCTTTGTCAAATCATCAGCCCACAAATTGATCTTACAACCTAATTTGAAGTAAAAAAATAGTGGGTGGGGACTAAATATTATAGCCATCCATTGGATATGTGCCCACCCCGGGTTTGGATAGAAATAGAGAACTGAGCCGTGGTTTGTGGGAGTTCACAAAACTCATCCACTCCTAACTAGGGCACAGTGAAGTGTATGGGGCTTTTTAGGCACAAGAAAGTTAAGTTTAGTTAAAAACACCATAATTTATTTAGACAACATTAAAATATTGGGGATCAATACAACAACACAATGAGTGTCATAGAGCCACACACACATAGGGATGACCTTTAAATATATAGAAAACATCACTTTAGACGAGGATACACAGTAGGAGTTATCTGCACTATACATGTTGATGCTACCTATTTAGGCAGGACTACCCTCCGACATGTTTCGCCCCACTGGGACTTAATCCTCAGGGAGGGTACAAGTCTATACAATAGCGATAAAACAGACATTTACACTTCACATACAACAACTGGGAAAATGGTAAACAGGTATATATATCTAATATCGTCAATCCAATTCTACTCAAGATGCTACTCAAAGGCAGGAGGGATAGGACAAATTATTAAACAGCTCGACCTTATAAGCATCAAGGAATTATGGCACAGACGGGATTTTATAAAGGGGGAAGGGACCAGGGCTTCAATGAGCTAGAAAATATTTACAATCATTTTTTAAAAAACGAGGGTATCACGGCATTGATTCAGTGAAACACAATACAATATAAATGTAACCACACTACACCGCCATTGTAGATTATGGATGAATATACTAGGAATCCATGGGAAACGGGACTACTACAGGAGCGGTGAGGGGGAGCAGGCAGCCCCCCCGACGCGCCCCACACTAAACAACGCGCAGTGGAGGACAAGAGTAGGACCTTCCCTCTGCGGGTTACCGGATCCCAAATGGATGCCGGAGATAGACCTGAGACAAGCACACCTAGGGAGAAGAGAGGACGGTGAAGGACATAGGCAACCCATAATGAGGAACGGGACAGAGAAGACTACACCTGAAAAGCTTTGTAAGGGGGACAGATGCAAATGTGAAATACATCTATGAGGTGTGGTCTAGAAAGGTGAAGCTAGAATCCAAATGACTGATAAAAACCACTCTTGTGAGGGAGGGAAGAGAGGAATAAGAGAAAAAAGGGGAGAATGAATAGGATAGGAAAACCGGAGGGAAGAGGGGGGGGGGGGGAAAGGGGGGGGGGAAAAGAAGGGAAAGAGGGGAAAAGAGGGGGGAGGAGTGCCAGATGGAGATGGAAAGCGCCAAAAAGGAGAAAAAAAAAAGAGGAGGGGAGAAATAAACGGGGGAGGGAGGAAAACAAAGGAAAAAAGGAGTATGACATAAACCAAAAGCAACGGTAAAGAAATGGTTCATAGCAGGATACTTACGGTCAAGATATGGACCACCAAGTGTGTCCAGTCAGAGTCCTCTCTACCTCACCCATGCCTGCGGTTCTCCCTATGTAGCCGTCTCATTAAGGATCAAATTAAACCAGGTGGTAATGGGGAGGGGCGTGTGGAATAGCGGTGGGGCTGTGTTTTTATAGTACATTTGCCTTTAGCTTCAGCCTTTCTAGACCCACACGTCATAGAGGGTATTTCACATTGCATCTGTCCCTTACAACTTTTAGGTGTAGGTTCATCTCTGTCCGTCCTCATATGTGCCTATGTCTTCCATCTCTCTCCTCTCCCTAGGTGGCTGTCTCATGTCTATCTCGGGCATCCATACTTTGGGATCCCCCGGTACCGCAGAGGAGGGCATACTCTGTCTCCACTGCGAGTGTAGTGTGGGCGCTCGGGGGGGTGCTGTCTGCTCCCCCTCACGCCTCCTGTAGGGTCCCTGTTCCCGGATGCCGTTATTATTCATCTAGATACATGGCGGGTGGTAATGTGGTTACATGTATTTGTATTGTGGCCACTGAAATTAAATGCTTGATACCCTCTTTTTTTAAATGATTGTAAATAATTTCTAGCGCATGAAGCCATGGTCCTTCCCCCATGTATAATCTCTTGTTGCATAATTCCTTGATGCTATAAGTCGACTTTTTAATAATTGTTATCTCCTCCTTTGAGTAGGCTTATCTTGAGTAGAATGGCATGGACTATGAATATATATGACCTTGTTGTTTCCCATTTCCCCCAGTTTGTTTTTTTTTGTAAATTGTGAAGGTTAAATGTCTGTTATCTATTTATAGACTTGTACCCCCTGAGGAAGCCCAGGGGGAGAAACATGTCAGGAGGTAGGTCTGCCTAAATAGTAGCATCAACATGTTATAGCAAGTACTCCTCACGTGTATCTCTCTAAAGTGAGGTTTTCTTATAATTAGAGGTCATCCCTAGTTGTGTGGCTATACCTCATTGTGTTTGTGTATTGATCCCCATATTTTTAATGGTTGTCTAAATAAATTTATGTGTTTTAACTAAAGACTTAACTTTCTTGTGCCTAAAAAGCCCATTCCACTTCACTGTGAGTAGGAGTGGATGAGTTTTGTGAACTCCCCACACCAACAGGCTCAGTTCTCTATTTCTAATTTGAAGTAGTTGTCACCCTCCCTGCTACTCCATTGCTTGATGCATTTGCAATGCCTTGGACAATCTTATGAAACACAGATGTCGACTTGCAATGAAAACAGGCATATAATCTGGAAAGATAGGAATAATGATGATGGATTTTGAGTAGTCCATCACATCATGGGGGGAGGGGGGGGGGGGGGGGGGGGGGGGGTAGACACCCCCTTTAACCTTTAGTACCAACCATAAAATGAGTACTTGTTATCCCTTTATGCCACATGCACAATGGTCACAAGGACAAAAAGAGTGGGTGAACTTTCAGTAAAAGGCATCTCTTGCATTTTATCTAAAACTAAACAAAACACTTTGCTTTTTGGTTTCAGATATACTTCAGTCAAACTTATTTTATTTTACCTTTAATTGCAACTATTTTCAAAATATACTCAATAATTTGACCCATAAAACCTCTGAAGTACGAAAGCACGAAATACATATAGAAATGAGCAGTGCTGACCCTCAGTGATAAGCCCCTCTGAGTTTCTCAGAAGCATTCACCGCGGGAAAATGATCATTTTTATGCTTCCAATGAAAGTCTAAACTGACCCTTCCATTCAAAGTCAATGACCCATACACAATTCTAGTTTGTGAGCTTGTTCCAAACAGAAAGCAGATGCAGACAAGACATGTCAATGTGTTTTAGAGGAAAAGTTTGAATCCATATAAGCCTGTGCTGATAAGCTGCCCTTTAACATGGATGATCTGTGGCTATACCAGGCATGACCATGCCAGTTACGGTATGCTAAAGTTTATACTATTATTCCTAAACTGCACAATGACATGGCAAAACAAAACATTAAAATATTATTTAACAAAACTACAAAACAAAGGTTAAATATTTAAATAGTATACATATTAACTTTAAAGGATTACTGTTCTTTGAAAACACATGAATTTTTTTCTCAAATATAAGGAAAAATCAGGCAACTTTATAACCTAATATTGTATAGAACATGCTGACACCAAGAACACATCCTAGATAACATTTATGGCTAATAAGCACATGGCATGTACATTATGATGTCTTAATGTGTTCCTGATGGAACATCAGTCATCACAACATAAAAAAGATTAATTCAAATACCATCCTGCATTTATCCACTTATAACTTTATTCCATATTTATTCATAGTACAGATAGACAGATAGACAGACAGAAAGGATCTTGGCATTTCTAGTGGTACTTCAATTACTAACTGAAATGGCTGAGATTCTATAAATGTAATCTACAGCTGCAATGTCAATGGTTTTCAAGTGGCAGTTGAAAGCCAGTACTCTTTTTGCCAAAAGGCGGCATAAGCATAGCGGTTGTATCTTTTGAACTCATCCCATTCATCTTGCAATGGGATGCATGCACATCGCAGGCATGCACCCGTTTAAGGTGAATGGGGCGCATACACAAGAATAGGCCACTAAAATGTTGCTGCGTTTTGACAAAATGTAGTGGAGTACTGGCCTAATACATGTTAAAAATAAAAGTCATCCAGTGAAATGCCTTGTTGTACTTTATTTATTTATTTTACTGCAGAACCAGTTATTAAACCTACTGAAAGCAAACTCATCTTGGTATGACATAACAATGGAGTTGGTTATCAAGGCACACAACTGAGAAGTAGGGGTTTTATTCAGGTGCAACATGCAGATGTATAGGGCCTTGAGAATCAGAAAGCCTCTTTAAAACTACAATTACCTGATTTTATTGACATTTCCATAGAGAAAGAAATCCACTTATTATATTTATGATGGCAAAGTAGGATCATACTTCCTAGATTTATCTCCAACTGAATTTATATCTAAACCAAACAACAGACAAGTCATATATTGGGGCATACTGGTCCTTAGATGTATTGTCTAACCAAATTTTTCATCTTTGCTTCAGCTACTTTTACATGGTGATTCAGCCAGTGATATACATTAGGATAGAACATTACTCCACTACATCTGTGGAAAAGCGGCATTGTTAGTTTCTACTATAAGTCGGGACCCCCTTCGCTAAGCGTTTTGCTTGGCGGGGATCCCGACGGAGCACATAGACTTTACCTGCTCTGGATGATGCTGCCAATAGACATTCCTCGATGCAGAGTCTCAATGTACTTAACTACGTTCAGCCTTGCATCGGGAGAACGGCTCAATGCAGTGAAGACACAGCATCTGTCGAGCAGGTAAGTAAATGTGCTCCATCGGGACCTCCCACCAAGCAATACGCTTAGAGGAGGGGGTCCAGACGTATAGTGGAAACTTATTCTGTGAGGAGGATAGCGTTTGTTGGACAATTAGAATTAGATAGACATTACACAAATGACTTAAGCAGCCCATACACAGGTCAGATTTTCAATCAATCGACTTAAAACGATCAATTTTTTAACGATGATGAGAATAGAAGAGTTTTGCCCACCTGGTAAATGACTTAATCGATCAAAATGAGTGAAAATTCAGTCTTTTTTGATCGGACTGGTTGGTAAATTGATCGGTCGATTGAAAAATTGGATTGAAAGGTGGTCAAACAATTTTTGATCATTTTTTCTAACCTTTCTACTCACTTCTGATGAAATTTCAATCGGACTATTTGGATCAAATTATGTCAAGTGAAAAAAAACGATCAAAAATCGATCAAAATTTGTACTAATAGGGGCATGATACTTGACATAAATTTATACAGACTAAAAATTTTGTTTAAGTGATGATGAAAATCTGACCGTGTATGGGCGCTTTAAGGCAACCATACACTTTATAACTTACCCATACATCTACCATACAATTAAAAAATATACTGTATAAGAATTTTCTAAACCTTCCAATCACTTTGTATTTGATCAGGGAGGACACGGCACTACATAGTTGTTGGTAGATCTAATGGGAATTGTATGGAGTGATCTAAAGGTGTATGGGGGGCTTAAGGGCTCTTTCACACTAGCCCCATTGTGATGTTTACTGATGTTTAGAAGGTGCTGCAGTATAAAATGCTGCAGGGTGTTAATAAATCGCAACAAATGCAGTGTGTTAATACATAATGCAACGTGCTCAAGTTGGAAAGGTACAACAATAGCACAAGCACTTGAGTAGCTGTTGTCAAGTCCTGACAACCACCCCCTTGCAATCCTAATGGGCAACTACCTGAAAACCCTCTGGGCATTTCCAGGGTCAGGCAGTTTTAGGGTGAATGATTGGTGGACATTACATCCTTTTGTATTGTATTTTTAATGGAAGATGAAATTAAGGAATAATTTTTGCATTGATTACATTATAAATATGGTAGTAACATTGATCAATATTTGACTGACAGTTGATACTGAAGTTAAAGTCGATGGTAGATTGTGCATGAATGTTCCAGGAAGATTGTATTCTCTGACAATCCATAGGTAATTTAATATAGGAAAATGATGTGATTAATTGCCACTACCTAAATATCAACAGGTTGCCTGGCTAGAAATCTAAAATGTATGGACTTTTACCAGCTAAAAGAGTGTCAAGACATCTTGATTAAAATGCAGAAATATGAAGATGAAAGTGGTTTAGAAGGAATAGATTAAAAGCAAGAATTCTAGAGGATGTAGTTTAATGATAAGGTTCAATGAGATCTAGTGACATGTCCTATTTGCTGCCTACTTTTTCCACCCTAATGGGTAAATAAAATTGTTGATATAATGAAACCAAAAAGGGAATCCTCTGTAGGCATTATACATTTTGGAATATGGAATATGTGGAAAATGCCAGTGAAATGTAAGTGTCTACCATAGGATAGAGTGAGAGGTATATTTAGTAACCATCAACCACACCTAAAGGTGTTAATTTTGTTTGGAGAGTTGGTGATAGGGGTGTGGACCCTTATAAATATTTTTTAATTGTTTATACGTTATATATATTTATTTTAAATATTCCTCATAGTGTCTTGAAAAAGCTCTGCTGAACATTTCTACAAATGCCAATGTTTTAAACAAACTGAAGACCTAGCATTGCTGCAGTCTAATCCATTGTGACTATTCTAATTATTCATGAGAATTCCTCACTGTTAGTATTTATAAGCTTATTTGATCATTGTGGCTAATTCATTCATGGTGTGTTTTGCAAACCGGCAATTTACAAATTAATTGTCCCAAACAATATGCCCTACAGGTTGTCTCTGCTGTGAAGCTGCCTTGTCTGCTATGATGGCTGTTAATGGGCAGTTGAAGTGCTTTCTTTGCAGACAATGGACTTGTTCAAGTGTGCAACTATTTAGGGGAAGCTGGCCCGCCCACCACGGGTGGCAACAGTTTGTGCTGTCTGTGTCCAGCTGCTGTGTGCTGTCACGAGAATACAGGAGCCATGTGTCTGAAACAAAGAATTGTCACCCCATTGGCCCCTTCCAAGGAGAGACGCGAGTATATCAGTAACATATGGCCTTTTGGGGAATCCTTTCATTTAACTAACATTGTTTCCCTGTGTGTAAAATGGCATAGATATAAAAGTATCTTAAGTCAGCCAAGTGACTAAATCAATTTCCCAGAGCAGCACAATTCAGGACTCTAATTGGCTTGGCTCATATATTCTGTGAGAAGCTCCCTGAGAAACAGATTGGCCCATTTTTCAAGCTAATGATTGTTATTTGAAGTAATGAATTGACTGTTTTTTTGGAGAGGGAGGCCAGAGTATCCCGGTGGTAAACTTTAACTCTCATTTGTGATCAATGCATAGAAGTGGGGCTTGCTTTTTGTGGAGAGACAAATTGGTACCACGGTTGTCTAAAGCATCAGGTCAACGGGAAGAAGTGTCTGCTTTTCAATGTGACCATTGTTAACCCCACTTAACAGAAGGATCAATAATAAAGAACAGGCCATAGATCTCTACATTTTAGGAAGCAAATATTTAACTTATTTGCTTTACCTTTCTCAAAGGAGAAAAACAAACAGACTGTATAATAGATTTGTTATATCATCACACTATACAGATAGAAGGGTTGAAAGTTTACCATATCTAAGGCCAAAACTCAAAACAAATATATATTAAATTATTGCATTTAAAAGTACAATAAGAGTTGACTAAATAGGATGATCTATCTATCTATATATATATATATATATATATATATATATATATATATATATATATAGTCTGTAGACATTTTCATTACTTAATTTTAATTTTACTTGTTAAATGGGTGTGTCACTGCCATGAGATATTAGATTTCCAACTTCTGTTCAATATGTAAATATATCACTTTGCATCCAGCCTTACAAAGCATAAGTCCACATGACTTGGGGTAGTAATATGTTAGGATGACCCCTTATATTTTTATTATATATATCAATTTTGCAACCATAAAAAAAAGTTATCATTATAGAAAAGAGACAAATCAGGGAATATTACCTAGTTGATCCATCTGACCATGTGGTTCTCTTGCAAGATAACTTTTCCTAGGAGTTCTTGCCATCCCTATTCTTAACAAGTTTTAAAACACATGGGTTTGTGTACTTAACATTTCACAAAATCCATAAAAATGTTTAAGGTCATATTAAAAAGTGAGCAAGTGGCCAGTTTTGATGTGATATTTGTCAGAATCATTGTGGAAATATAAATGTAAATAGGTATATATATATAATTTGGGATCTATGGCAACCATTTTAGTATGATTTGGTTTCACAAAACCTTAAATGTTCGGACGTGTTGTGAAATTCGCTGACCACTGAGTTAGTTATTCAGTGTAAAAACCTTGGAGGATAGTTTAGCTATCCAAGTATTAGCTAAACAGACAGAAAAGCAGAAATGTCCTTGTGTCTTTTCAAAGACAATGTGAGAGATTTGTTTGGATGGTTGAAACTGGGTATCAGACACCTGTGTCTACAACCCTGTTAGTATTGTAAACATACATGTTTGGAAACCATTGTTTTAGAAAGTTTGGTTTTTATGACTTTTGTTATATATTAACAAACAATGTTCTCTAAAAATTGTAATGGTTTAGTAGTTGACCACTGCCATCTACTGACAAAATTAAATAGGGCATGGAAAGATGGCAGCATAATGTCGTGACGTCATTAGTATATTCATGACGAAAAAGTTATAGGTTAACCAGGTCACACCCAGCGAAAATTTAGCTTAAAAGGTCGCATGACCCATCATTGAAATGGGTATAAATTTGTTTTTTGTTAAGTTGCCTAATAATTATGCACAGTAATAGTCACCTGCACACACAGATATCCCCCTAAAATAGCTAAAACTAAAAACAAACTAAAAACTACTTCCAAAAATATTCAGCTTTGATATTAATGAGTTTTTTGGGTTCATTGAGAACATGGTTGTTGTTCAATAATAACATTATTCCTCAAAAATACCACTTGCCTAATAATTCTGCACTCCCTGTAGTTACTATTCCTTGTGGTTTGTTTTAGTATTAAATTAATATATAAGTCACTACCATTGTGTCAGCCACAAAAGGAATTGCACTGTGGACTTCCATTGGGAGGAAGCGCATGAAGAACAACCATGGTGTTGCAATGGTGTTGCAGGAAAACAGGAAGCAGATCTGCTGTATGCATTTAATATAGATACCCATACCATCATATTCATATGCTACATTGTAAAGTACAACATAGCTCCTCAAGAGTTTTTTTTTACTTTACAGTTACAGGAGATGTTTCATAAAATATTCACAAGATGGTACTGGATGCCAGTGAAAGTTACCAAGTTTAGGAAAAGAGAATCTGCAAAAAGCTGTAGAGAGTGTGGGAAAGAAGGGACATTTGTGTATATATGGTGGGAATGCCCAGAAATAGCTTAATATTTGGAAAGTGTAGTAGAAGTAATATCTCAACTAGTAAATGAACAGGCGACTTATGATCCAGCACTATACCAGGGAGCCTATGCACAAATATAAGAAAGGCATATAGCCTTATTTATTAAACACAGAAAAGAACCTAATACAGAGACATGGCAGGAAAGAGTGATAAAAATAATGGAATGCGAAAAATTAATTATGGAGGTTAAAAAAACAAATGCAAAAACAATGCTACATTGACATAAGCAATAATACATGGGGCCATTAAACCTACTAGAGACTTTATTAAATATACAGTAATGGTTCTGTATTTTGTCCCTCCTCATAGCCATAGCTGTAATAATAGACATAATAGCTTCCATTATTGTAGGAAGACTTCCCAGAAAATTTTGGGTTGTGCGTGCACGCTCGCGGCCGTTGGTCAGCAACTAAATTGCCCATGGATCGCGGGTGCCCACATGGGTCGCACATGTCCATAAATCTCTGGCTGATGCCATTCGTTTGAATGGGGACCTGTTCAAACTAACAGCAGACACACAAACAGCGCTACTGTGATCAATGAGAGCAGTGTGATGACATCATCGCGTTGCTCTCCCCAGCTCATCTGTCGGTCCCAGCTCGTTACATGTGTGGGGGCCTTACGGGAACTTTAGCCCACTCCTCCAGAACAAAAATATTTGTGAGGTCAGGCAGATTTGGAGCAATCTCCATATAAGCTAACCACCAAGGTGTTCAGTAAGGTTGAGGTCACCCAACCATTTCATTATGGACCTTGTTTTATCCATTGGGTCAAGTAGGAACATGTATACTGGCCTTCCCTAAGGTATTCCAATTAGAAAAGTAACCTTTTCATGGTGACACCGACTAGTCCAATAGGCTGCATCACAGAAAGGTGTGATCAGTCACTCAACTGAGTTCAGAGTTCATTACTAGAGATGTTCAAATTTTTTTGCAAAGCCCATAACCATGGTATCATCACCAAACTTGCTGGAGATGTAAAGAAGTGTTAAGGGCATACTAAAAGAAAGAATTGCTCTATTATATGTAGCTTTTGCATAAATATTTTGACTTTGAACTTTATTTATGCAAAAATTACATGTGCTAGAACAACACTTTTCTTTTAATGTTCCCACAACACTTCACTACATATCATAAGTTTGGTGATAATGGCATGTTCAATAAACAAAGTCAGCTTATTGAAAAAAAATTTGACTATCTCTAGGCATTACTATATTAAATAATACCACTCTACGATGTAAGGTTTGCATGCTTATGTTTGGCCATAAAAACCTATCCCATGAAGCTCCAGATGCACAGGTTTTGCGTTAGGGTTATTAGAATTCAGTGTGGAAGCATGGATTTCTGTAGTTATTAAGGTAATAAAGAAATTGGTGTTTTCTATACACCACGGTCCTCAGTGACCCCATTCTGCGACTTGGTTTACCACTTGATGGCCCAGTTCTGTTCCCACATTGCAACAGTCCACCTACAACTGGAATATATACAGTGGACCCTCAAGATGCAACAAAAATTTTCATTTTGACATATGACCAAAGTTTTGATTTATGACCAGAATTTGTTTATGCTTTCCAAGCGCACTTGGGTGTAAGCAAGAACCCCATAGTTGAGGACGAGCATTGCATTTTCATTGTATCATAGCCCCACAAAAGGGAGGACATGAAAAAAGGCAAGACAAGAGGGCAATTACAACTGAGCAGAAGAAAGAGTCTTAACCTCTCTGGTGTTATGGCGGTTTCACGCAATTTTTTCCAACGCGAAACGGTCCCGTACATTGTACTCTGCCATGATTCCCTGCCCTCCCCCTCCTCTGTACACATCTCGATGGCGTAGGCTACATGGCGGGAAAAAGCAACGCTGCATCCATTAACATAGAGGGTTATGGTGGGTGACCCCCCTTTGGCATCACTGTTGACGCTGAAGGAATTGGCTAGCCACAGCAATGCAGAACCGCTGCGTGCTCGCACAGCACTGGCGTGTTGGTCCAATCCAGGCGCTGGCGCTTGTTCTTATAACAGTTTAAATTGTTGCTTCTGGTCGGCATGTTATAGCTTAATTTTCTATAAAAGTAGGAATATTATTGGTGTTTCTTGTATGTTACTTATATTTTACATCTTTTCTCATTATGAAAAGGTTAGGAAATGGTTATTGCCATTTCCAATATTTCCTATGGAAAAAATGGTTTTCATTTACAACCAACAACCCTTCAGGATGAATTAAGTTATGGCATTCTTAAGCAATACCATGCTTCGCTTGAAGTTACTAAGATCTTCAAATCAGTCTATTCTGTCACAAATGTTTATAAATGCAGACTGCATAGCTAAAGTTTTAATATTTTTATACCTTACACACAATCACTGAATACGTTTGTACAGCTAGTCACAGCTCTGCATGTAGATCTGAGAGCTAGCCTTGTGTAGTGTATTAGAAAGCTTTAGGGATAAATGGTTTTCAAGTGTTTGGATAATTAAAATGGATTTAAGCACTTTTCTCTTCATCCTATCCAAGCACATAAATTGTGGCTAGTTGTGGAATGAATGTTTCAGTATTCTGCGTGTTACTATTTGGCTCATAATGAAATGATGGGTAATGAAGTTTAGTATGGCCTCTTGGATGAGGAATAGAGATAATACAGTTTATGCTGCATGCTTAGGGACAGATTCCTGGTCTTTCTGGCTTTAATCATCTCTGACTTTTGAGTGTTGGCAGCTGTTGAGCAGCTTCAAGGATCTTCTAGGTCACACTTGAAGCACTTGAAGACGTACTCAATGAATGTGCTGCACGCTGTTAACCTACATAACTTTACATAATACATATTCAGGCATTTTTTAGGGCAGGTAACTTAACCCAAAGTGCAAAAGCCAGCAACCAATCAAAATATAGAATCAGCAAAGTTAATTCTTATTACATTCTTTGCACTGCTTCTTGCATTGCATGACGAATTGGGTTTATTTTGGGTTATTCAATAAAAATGTGTATTCTTCATAATCCAAATGTAGTAAGCATACATTTTTAAAAACACAGCCATATAACACTGCTCAAATCTGACAGGTTGAATTGAATTATGTGCACTGGAATTAACAAACCAAACGGCAACGCTAGTGTGTGAAAGATCTGTGCATTCATAATAGCATTTGCTCATCACTACAAGTTAAGCTAGGCATACACTGTTTGATTTTATCGTTCCATCGATTAAAGTTTACAGCACACATTGTTCGATCCATGAAATTTTTTTCGATAGCGATCGAAAAGTGATTGGACATGTTGGAAATTTGTACAACGATCTAACTAAAATCATAGCATTGTGTTTGTTGGTCGAGTCGATTGTATTCAACACATTTATATATGACTCTTTCCTGTGCTTTTTTTATCTAAACTAAAATCGTACATTTTGGTCATATTGCGATCGAACCTTCCATGTGGTACTACTTTGGATTCAATTACGATCGGTGTTCCATGAAAAGATCAAGATCTAAATCGAATCGAAGATCAATTGTGCTAATATCGAACCGTGTATGCCTAGCTTTAAGCTAAAGTTGAAATCTATGTGAAAGTACATTTTATTCCATATATGTAAAAACTCATGAAGGGCATGTTCACACCATAGCACAGTTGTCCTCAATCTGTGGGTCTGGACCCCCTTTAAGGGTCAAACAACCATTTCAAAGGGGAGGCTAAGACCATTAAGAGCATCAGAGCTTCTGCTAACAAGAAGTAGTGCTAAAGCCCCCAGCGGGTTGGGAAGTTAGGAGGGTAGTAATGTCCCCCTCCCTCCGAATCCACACATAATTTGCACAAACTGTGTGGGAAAATAGGAGAGAAGGGACTTTACACTTACGTGATCATGGTGGAAGTGATGTCGCAGAGTGTTTAGAACATGTCACACCTGCACTTTCAGTGCTCCCCAAAACATATCTGAGCACAACTTTAACTCTGGGGAGCTCACAATCTAATGTCCCGACCATAGTCTTGTATATATGTAATATATGTAATGTATATATGTAACTTCTATAGTTACATATATACATATATAGTTATACAGGTGATTCTTTGGGGGAAGCCACATAACCAGTACCCAGAGGAATCCAACCATGCACACACGGAGAGAACATGCTATCCTTACAGATAGTGCCCATACTTAGATTTATTGCTGGGACACCTGTGCTGCATGGTCAGAGCGCTAACCGCCTGAATTACCATGCTGCCCCAGAGATCAATAGAAACCTTGTATTAAGGGTAGGGTCAATAACCATGTTAAATGTGGGAAAAGATTTACAGTGTCTAACCCGTTTTTTATGGTAGAAATAAAAATTTTCAACTGACACATATCAGAAGATAAGTGATACATTTATGCAAATAAAATGTGGCATGCCATTATTAACTGAAAAAATACTAATTCTATAACTGTCATGCTTCAGTATAACCACCTAATACCTGTAAGAGATAAGCATTCATTGTTGGCAGGGCAAAGAGTTTGGATTTACCAAGAAGAGAAATACTCAGATTAAAATTACATTATATGTCTGTTGTAAAATGAGTTTTATTACATAGCTATGCACTAGGCAACAACAGTTTTGTGGAAGGAGGTCAACTTAGAAAAAAAGTCTCCATTCAAATAAAGTTTCATTATTGTAATACTCCAGAAATCATTTCTGTAGCAGAAAGTACAATGTTTCGTGATACAAGTTTACATTTTTACTTAACACAAACAAGTTAAATAGTAAAATAGTTAACATTTAAAACATTTCAAATCTCTACATAAACAATAAAAACCCCATCATGATAAAACATCATCATACTAGATTTACAATTAGTGTAAAACATCATAAACTGGGACATGCTGACCTCTACTGGCAAAATAGATGTAATGCAATTATGAACCATGGAATCGTGTATGACAGTCTAAACAAGTGTCAGTAGGTATGGCTGTAACAGATTTCTTCTATTACCTTCTCAGATTAAGCCAAATTCAGTTGAGGTCTCAAATGCTCACTTTATTGGATCTGTGCTACAATTCTGGTCAAGCTTTACCCTAGCGCAGGGGTGCCTACGCTTTTTTCATGCAAGCTACTTTTGAACTGACCAAGTGAAAATGATGTACGTATAATAAAAATGGAAAACATACACGTACATATATATATATATATATATATTGTGACAGACTGGTCATCTGTCACTGTGTGAATGGACCAGGGGGCACACAAAGAGTGTGGGGCCCAGACTGTGGCTACTGGAGCTGTGGAAACAGGGGGCTCACAGAGAGTGTGAGGCCCAGACCTGTTCCTGCTGGGAAGCTGAGCCCAGAAGAAATGTTTATGTTGGATGGTCCAAAGCCAGGAGGTTTAGCATTTTCAAGGACTTTTTGTTTGAATGTCTATGAACCCCTGCAAGGGTGAATTTTGCATTGGACAATAAACGTGGGAGATGGTTTGAGAGCAGCCATTTGAGCTGAACCCCACCCCCCAGGTATATTTATATATATTTGTTAAATATATATTGCATGGAGTGCCATCCAATTGTAGCAGCTGGCTTTAAATAAAGTCTCTCTATTTGTTTAAGTGAGTTTTAATTTTTGTTCAAAAGTTAAGTCTCACATAAACACATAATTTACAGTTCAAATTGTTTATATTTTAAGATATTTTAGAAATGTAGAACTCTGAATGTCTGCAAAATATAGGCAGACCTTAAAAACAGCCAGGAGTATAATGTAAAATTTAAAAATCAGCACACAGTGGTCAGAAATACAGTGTACCTCAGCATAATCCAATGGCCAAGGCTGTAAGTAATGTCAAGCTCAATATACCTGGACCAAAGCTTGGGAGTATTAAGCCTATAGCCTAATATACTGAGTGCAGGGGTTAGTACGGACATGAGCAAACTAGGGGCCGGGGGCCAGATCCGAC
>CM070035.1:130389855-130411663 GCA_036250615.1 Ptychadena robeensis
TTCCCATCACTACATCCTATACTTACTATTGGCAAACCGCGCCCATTGGTAAATGTGTTTCCTGTGCTGAATCCGCACCTGCTGCCAGTATAGACTGGTATGTCATTTGCCATAAGGGTTTACAGGGGGCGGTTGCACTGCATGGTTTTCCCCGCAATCAACAAGAGGGAAAACTACGCATAATTCCTTAGTGTAGTCGCAGCCTTACTATCACCCACACCTAATGACATCCTGCTCCCTATATCTAAGTACCCACCTAACACGGCTCCCTATACAACCCTCTTCTCGTACTACATTAAAAGCTCGTCTATAATTACTCTTTACACAACTGCTGCTTTACACAAAGCCTTTCCTGCCATAAGGCTTGTTTCCACTATACGTCTGGACCCCCTTCGCTTAGCGTATTGTATAGTGGAAACATAGCCTAACATAGTAGTCTATCTGATGTCTCGTAACTCCGCCTTTTCTGTGACAAACTAACACCATCATAGATGGAAGAAGAGAAAAGCCGAAGAAACAATATGCCCTGATCAAAGATGGCCGCTGTGTGAGGGCGCAGTGATGATGTCATCAGCTGTAGACACGTCAGAAGGATGGAATGGCAGCCCCGCCCGGACATAGAAGGTGATCGCAGAGTGATGTGGAGGTATTTAACAGTGACAGCTTTGTGTGGCGGCTCGCTGGACGTGTCCGGGATCTGTTATGGACTATGTACGGGTAAGGGGCTCGGTGCCAGCGAAATATGGCGGACTTTAAAGTAGCCGGTGTTCTGATAGAGAGGTCAATGCTGTAGACGTACTGAAGATGTGACCACCAATCTATTCTGTATTTAAATAGTAAAATGTTTAGATTGGGGGCTGATCCCACATCAGGGTATCCTGGGATAGGGTCTGTTTTACATTCATTTATCACTGAGCTTCATTGTGCTGTGGTTGTGTGTGGGTTTTGGTCATATCCATGTTCCCATATCTGAGCAAATTTCAATAGAAAGTAAATCTCTTTATTTCAGTTTTAGGGTATTGAATTGTGTGGTTACATAGAGGCAGCATTCACTTTCTGTATCTGTACACTGAGGCATGTCCAATATAAGTACAGTCAAAGCAAAACCAGCTGATTTCCATTCCAAAGACCGCCCTTCCATCTATTGGATACAAATGGATCATATAAGATCAGACTATGTGTATGCCCACCTTAATGAAAATCCTCTGGCTGCTATCAATGGCGCTGGTGTCCCCAATGAAAAGTTTCATTTCTAGTAATTAATTAACCTTGTTTAAGCTATACTTGACATCATGTAAATAAAAAGCTCCTTTAAAGAGACTGCTACAGCAAATAAAAATGGATCTTCTATACCTTTTTAGATGTACTAATAATATATGAGTGATAAGACTGGATTCTTGTTATGGTTAATTAGCACATGCACGTTCATATGTGTTGACTCTCATGCTAAGCCAGTTTATTAATCATACTTACTGTTTCACAAGGCACATGTTCTATTTTTATCTGGTTATAAATAAATTTTGAATGTGATGCCTAAAACAATGTGCTGCCTTGCATGTTAATGTGTGAGAGCACAGGCACTGCAGTACCCTGTGCTAATGGATCTTAGAACACCTTAAGCTGGCCATAGATGCTTCGATTTCCCCAAGAATGATTTTTAAAACGATCATTAGATGCGATTGCGACTTTGATCCAAAGTCGATCGAAAAGTGCATCATTTTCGGGATGCGATTTATCGACGCTTTATGCACCCGATTGTTCAGTGACGTAACTAAAGATCGACTACCCCCAAAAAAATGCAGTTAAAAGTGGGATGCATGGGTCCATCTAAAGGGCCGATCTTTAAGGTGGCCACACACGGTTCGATATTTTCGTTCAATCGAGCGGGAACGAAAGATTTGTCGTTCAGTCGCAAGAAAATCGAGTACTGAAAAACTTGTTTTGTTCTCTAAAAAGTAACCGATATCGAACAAAAAAATCGATCTGAAGTTATCGGACATGTTGGTAAATTTTGATCGAATTGGTAACCATCGAATGTAATTCGATGTCAAATAATTTCATTCGATCTTTTTTTTGTTCGTTCTAATACATTTGAATGAAGCTCTTTCCTGTTAAAAAATCAAACAATATTTTGTTCGAGCATATCTGAACGAAATTTCATTCGGTCGAACGAAAATAGTGTGTACATTCGATATAAGCACAATCAATAGAAGATCAAAAAATTGAAAGTCCTGATCAAATCTATCATCGATTGTGCAAAAATCTATACGTGTGTGGCTAGCATAAGGTCTCCAAAAAAACAGACATCATGTCTGATCAATGCCCGGTCGATTTATTTATTTTTTTGTACAATTTTGTGACATTTCGATCAACCGCACACTTTAGACATGCATCGATTTGTGAACAATCGATGGTTCACATATCGTATGAAAAATCAAAGTGTCGATGCCCAGCTTTAGATGGAAAACCTGTAGACTAGCATGTCTAATGTCCTACTCCATGGAGGTTTCCTGGTTTTATTTTTGTTTTTTTTCAGTGATTAAAATGTCATTACCCAACTGACAACCATATTTAACATTCTGTGTAATTCCCTTGCAGCTCTTCTGAAGTTACAACCATGAAGATCACAAAGCTGCCCTGTCTCCTGCTGATTGCCTTGTGTGTGATGCTCTTCTTTAGTTATGTCGCATGGAATCCTCACTCCCATGAAGAAAGTACAGCTCCTAAGCTTTGGCATGAAGAAGGAAGTGGCAGGAAAGCGGCTCCTCTGGAAATATTTTATGGAATTATGTTTGATGCCGGAAGTACTGGAACACGTATTCATGTATATAGATTCAGCCGCACATCCTCTGGTGAGTTTCAATTACAATATCATAAGACAATCATGGGATACAGTCTTTGCAGTTTTAGATCTCTTGGGACACCATTCGCTGAAGTACTTTTAGAACAGGGTTGGGCAAACGTTTTGACTCGTGGGCCACAATGGGACATAACATTTGACAGAGGGGCTGGTCAATAAACCTGTAAGGGCTGCCTGTTCCTAAGTCCTCCCAGCCTTTAAACATTGATTTAAAAAAGTAATAATTATATGGGAGGTTAAAAAATAAATATATATATCTAGCAGGAGACCTTTATAATCCTCCTCTAAGCATTATCTCCACTTATTGCAGGGAATTAGCACAGGGTAGCCAGAATGTCCTTGACACCAAGGTGACAAAGGGCCAAATTGAAATCCTAAAGGGCCGGATATGGCCCGAGCCTTGGTTTGCCCACACCTAGAATGTGTAGGGTCCACAAACATTATTTTATTCATATGAATACCAAGCAAACAATCATCCCCTTGTCTGCCCACTAGTACAATGAGGGGAAAAAGACGAGTTTATGCATATCTTGCCAAGAACTTGTAAGGTCATTTAACACTGTTTACAAAGCACTTCAATATTGTTTTTTTTTTGTTTCAACTTAAGGTTGTGTAAACCTGTCTGAGAAGTTACATATCTTGGTAAACTGAAAGTACATGGGGTATAATTTAAATGTTCAGAAAACACAATTCAATATGATTTTTACTTAAAACTCCAGCGCCCCAATGTGACGTCATCACATGGGGGGTGGATCCGTTTTCCTGCAGTAGCCTCTTAGATCGGAGCCACACGAATCAGTGAGTTTGGGCTCCTGGGGCTCTGATCTCCGCTGAACGAACCCAGCTTGTCCAGTGCAGTTCTAACAGGTCAGATCTGGACGAGCTGGGACCGCCAGGAATGCCAGGGGGGGTTAAAAAAAACTTAAAGCGCTAAAGCAATACTTTCCTTTTTTATAATATTTCTCTGTTCAGGGGCTTTGTAATGAATTCACAAAGGAATTTTTTAAAGTAAGTGAAAATTACTCATGCGGCCACTAGGTCGGAGGCCGCAAGTGCAGGAACGAGGGGGGCCGCCAATTAACATGGAACGGGCTGCTGGTGTGCTGCAGGTTGGGCACCTATGCTCTATGGGTTGTTCTGCATTGTGAGATTCCCAGAGTTTTTAGATATTGTATTTTTACACAAACCCTGTGTTGTGTGCTGAGTTTTAGCCTTTTCAACAAGCACAGTTGTGTTGGGTGTTGACAGCGCACATAGTGTTAAATATCCATTAGGAAAGTTTTGGGGGGTGTTTTGGTCTTGTTTTTAGTACCAGAGAGAACATATTGCTGCCTGAGTATTTGACAATTCGTTAGGATTCTTTCAAATGCTTTGCAACACTTTTGCCAATAACTTTACAATAAATTTGGCAGCTCCAGCAAACGCAGGAGCTGTTTGTGTATATATGCAAAGTGGCAAGGGGGTCCCGAATCGACCTATGTAATGCTCTGCAGTGCTGAAATACCTAGTGTTGTCCTCTGTGTGGTTATCATATACACGAGTCTGCAGTTAGAAAATGTCTAATCCAGCATGGCGGTGAACAGTGTTCTTGGCTTTGTTCAGTATCGCAACATTAGACAAATGATCTTCTAGTATTCTCATAAATGTTATTGAACTGATGTTTTTCTTGCCAGGTTCACCCAATCTGGACCATGAAACATTTAAAGCCCTAAAACCAGGATTGTCTGCGTATGCTGATGAGCCAGAGAAAGTAAGTATACCATGTGGCATTTTCATGCGTGTTATTTTTTTGGGGGACCTATGATTTGTTGATTACCAATAACTTGTAGCACGGCATCTGCCATGTTGGCAAAAGGAGTATGTGTGTGTATTAAAACAGCCATAGTTCATGACAATGCATATAAACGGGGGTGCACATAACTTTTATTTTTAGTGAGCTCCTGTCACAAACATCTGTCTAAGACAAATATGAGATGGTCTAATGAACTGGTAGTCATGCAAAGCAGCTTGATGGAATAGTTATTTGTGGAAGATCCAACACTTGCAGTGCTTGTCTTCTTGCATGCCTAAAAAACCACATCCTGGAACAGAGATGGTGTACAAAGGGAGTGGCATTCTTGAATACTACACGAACAAAATGCTATAAAAGAAATAATGCTTCCTAATACTATGACTGTAAGTGGACTTGTTGTAAATATTTAAGTGGTATCCCAAAATCTCCAGTTTTTCAGTGAGATAGATGACCTACTCTGTATGATGTAAATCAGCATTTTTGTAATTCTTTTTATTTTAATGTATATACAGTGGATATAAAAGTGTACACACCCCTGGTAAAATGTCAGGTTTCTGTGCTGTACAAAAATGAGACAAAGATAAATCATTTCAGAATATCAGCATGGCACATTGTGACTTGGCAAGATGTGCCCACTCTTCTTTGCAGAAACACTCTGAATCTGTCAGATTCAGGTCTGGGCCATTCCAAAACCTTAATCTTCTTCTGGTGAAGCCATTTCTTTGTTGATTTGGATGTATGCTTTGGGTCGTTGTCATGCTGCAGCTTTCTAGCAGAAGTCTGAAGGTTTTGTGCCAATATTGACTGGTATTTGGAACTGTAATAATTGGAATAATTCCCTCTATCTTAAGGCGAAGTTTATACTAGCCAGTGCGCTCCCGCAGCAGCGGGATAAACGACGTCCTGTAGTTGTCTGCAAAACAGTGCAGGCGATTTACAGGGCGTCTAATTAAGGACCCCATAGAGGTCCTATGTCACAGAAGCCGGAAAACCGACCGAAGCCTAATGTGGCGTCCGCCAGTTGGCTGCGCTAAATGATCATTTACCTGGTGGTAAAAAAATGCCAGTGTAAACTTACCCTTACTAAGGCCCTTGTTCCAGTTGAAGAAAACCAGCCCCAAAGCATGATTCTGCCACCACCATGCTTCACTGTGGCATGAAAACAATACTGCACATCACCCCAAGAACACCATACCCAAACATATCCTTTTTCAAAAGTTAAACCTTGGGTTCATCAGACCATAACACCTTTTCCCACATGCTTTTGGGAGACTTCAGGTGTGTTTTTGCAAATTGTAGCCTGGCTTGGATGTTTTTCTTTGTTGGGGTTAATCGGAGGCACTGATTGTGTTAATTCTGAACCTGACTATATCCCCAGTTATGCGACCACATTATTTTATTTTAATATTTTTTCTCCCTCCTTCAGTTTGTTTTTCAATCAAGTGGTATAGTTTATAGGTCACATTAAAGGTAGAAATTTTTCTGAAATCATTTATCTTTGTCTCATTTTTGTACAGCACAGGAACCTGACATTTTAAACTTTCTATATCCTTGACTTGTTTTTCTTGATAGGCAGCTCTGCATTGCCCTTTGTGCTTACTAACCCAAATATGTGACGTATTGGCAGGCAGTGTATGTGAATACTGTGGCCTTAAGCTGTTTCGGAATGTAGTGCATCTTGCTGCAATAGATGACGGAGTACTTTTCAGATCTGACTTATAAAGTCAGAACTTGTATATAATCATTTCGGCCTTTTGTTTGAGATCTTTGTTACACAGCCTGTACAGTTGTGTTCAAAATTATTCAACCCCCACTGAAAAGTGTTTTTTGGCCATTTTGACATTGATTTTTATCATTTCAGTCATCCTCCTCTAAACATAGCTGTCTCCAAAGAATAAGAAGTCGACTGCAGTATGCCAAAAGTCATGTGGACAAACCACAGAAGTTTTGGGATAGTGTACTGTGGACTAATGAAACAAAATTAGAACTGTTTGGGCCCATGGATCAACGCTATGTTTGGAGGAGGAAGAACAAGGCCTATGAAGAAAAGAACACCTTGCCTACTGTGAAGCATGGCGGGGGTAAATCATGCTTTGGGGCTGTTTCTGCAGGTACAGGAGAGCTTCAGCGTGTGCAAGGTACCATGAATTCTGTTCAGTACCAGGAGATATTGGAAGGAAATGTGATGCAGTCTGTCACAAACCTGAGGCTTGGGAGACGTTGGACCTTTCAACAGGACAATGATCCCAAGCATACCTCCAAGTCCACTAGAGCATGGTTGCAGATTAAAGGCTGGAACATTTTGGAGTGGCCATCGCAGTCACCAGACTTCAATCTGATTGAGAACCTCTGGTGGGACTTGAAGAAAGCAGTTGCAGCGCACAAGCCTAAGAATGTGACTGAACTGGAGGCTTTTGCCCATAAAGAATGGGCTAAGATACCTGTAGATCGCTGCAAGACACTTGTGTCGAGCTATGCTTTATGTTTGAAAGCTGTTTATAACTGGAAAAGGATGTTGTACTAAGAATGGATGTCACTTGGGGGTTGAATAAAACTGATAATGATGTGAGCACAGAAAAGACATTTGTGGTTATTTCATTATTAATGTTATGTTATATTTGTCTGACTTACAAGTGCCTCGCTGATTTCATTGTAAACAAGATAACTGAAATGATCAAAATCAATGTCAAAATGGCCAAAACTCTCTCAATTTCAGTGGGGGTTGAATAATTTTGAACACAACTGTATCTCCAAACTGCATACAGAGCCATATGAGAATAGGTAGTGATTACTGTTCATAGGGCTCAGTTCTGGTTGGAATTGTTTAAGTAACCATTGTGCTTTAAGGAATATCCATAAAGGAGATTTTTAGAGCAGGAAATCATAAAAAAAAAAAAAAAAATTATGTGTTTTTAAATGAATGTGGAAAAATCTCATGCAGTACCGTTTTGCAGCAACATAAATGTCACTAGAGAGCACACTTCGGCATCTCGTCCTCCTCACACGGAGACGGGAGGGAGGGGGGGGCTGTCTGGTGGTGGAATCGGCACACTGATCTCTCTGTCTCCTACGCTGCATGTGTGAGGAAGCTGTCTGCAGCTTCCCCACACACACTCTGCATTGGCTATATTTGCGGGGCTCTGCAAATATAGCCAATACAGTTCAGCTCTCCCGGTATATGGGAGATTTGCACGCAGGTGGTCGCACATTCGGTCCATAAAACGCAGGCACTTTTTCCCACTAAGTTTGGGGGTGAAAATGTGCGTCTTACAGTCCGAAAAATATTTTCTCAACATGAATTCCAGGAACATGTTTATTGTTCTAGACAACTTTAATAAGTATAAAGTTTCCTGTGCAAATATATCTATACTCCAAACTTTTTAATGCTTGGTTTTAGGTATGCAAATGCTTAATTTGCATAATTGTGGAAAATTTTTAATTAAACTGGTTTTATATTTCCTTGTCAGTGTGCTGTTGGAATAAAAGAGCTGCTGGATATTGCAAAGGCAGAAATACCTGATGACCTCTGGAGCTCTACACCACTTGTTCTCAAAGCCACAGCGGGTCTACGTCTCCTTCCAGGAGAGAAGGCACAGACGCTGCTGGACACGGTACGGCTTACATGGCGTGTGTAAAGCTGTGATTTTTCTGTTTACTTAAAATCCACTGAATTTTAACTGGTCCCTTCATGTAATTCTGCTTTTTAAGGACTGGTGTACAAGGGGTTTCATAAGTTTTCCCCCAATCTAAGAAATGCGAAAGCAGTTTATTGTCCGGCAGTAAAGCTAGCCACACACAGCTCGATAAAGTAACAGATTAGAGGAACATCGGGCGGCGTGCGCGCTTACGGTTCCCGATTCTCCTCTTATCTATTGCTTCATCTGAGCCATCCATGGTTCCTTCCAGCAGGATCAATGTATCCTGTTCGAAGGACCTCAACCAAACAGGTTTCCAAAATGTTGGAAAACCTTGGTTGAAATGCATTGAATTGGGGACCGCGCTATCCGGAGCTGAACCGGAGACACAGAGCAGCTAACCACAAGCTGTGTGTTCAGCTACGGCTGTCTGTGTGAAGGGGGCGTGGCCAACACGTATCCAGCTAGCTCTGCCAGAAGAGAGGAGGGCTGGCTGGGTCTGTGCTGTGTGTCTCCAGCTGAGGTACAGCGCAGCCAGCCAAAGAAGCTGGCTGCCAGGGGACCGGGAAACCGGGTCCCCATCGTCCAGTAATATATGTGCACATTGATTACTGTACAATTGACCCGCGATCAATCACAGCGTGGTGACGTCACCACGCTTTTATTGATCGCCGGTCGATTGCATGGGAATCTACCGGTGTGTGGTTTGCTTAACTCAGATGTAACTGCAAATAGATCTCACAAGCATACAAAGTGCAAGGTGACTGCACAACCAAACTTTGCCTATATAAAAAACCTGTAATGTAATAAAGTCCAAGCATTCGTATGTAAAATATTTCACTCTGTTGGAGAGCCAACATTCTAAAATGTTTTGCATCTGTCATGCTGCTGTTAATAATCCATGAAGGAAGCTGTTGGTGACTCCTAGATACTGCTAAGGACACAGCAACAAAGCCAACTTCAGCTAGTTCAAAGGAATCGATGCGCACCACCTGGGGGAATCAATCCCTGGCTGATATTTATGATCAGGTTGCTCTGTCCCCATCCAAAGTATACCGATACCAACATGTCTGACCCCTGTTCAGTCGATATAACCTTGGAGCGGGATCAATATCTGAACGATCGATTGCTACGCATGACGATTGATCAGGAATCGAATGAAAAATAGAGCTGTGTATGGCTGGCTTTATTTGCAAAAGTATTCTTATGATCAAGAAGTGTATTAAAGTAAATTTCACAAATACAACAAAGGAGACAATGTGGCGTCATTGTCTTGCACATGTTGCTTAATGATCAGCTTAAAATGCATCAAGGCACACACTTTGTGTGCATTTACTTCAATAATGATCCCGATCATAGATTCCTCCTCCCGGGACCATCTGTTTAGTCACCTTAAAATTAAAACCATGACCAAATAGCACCCTGACATGCAGTCATGATATTTTAAGTATGTCTAGATTCTGAACACTGACCATATTCTAAAGCAGAGTACAGACTGCTTCACATTCGAGCCATCCCATGGTCCCTGCAGCAGCGTGATGATGTCATCATGCTGCTGTCAGATATCGGCGGAGCTGGGGAGACAGCTCTGCTCTCCCCAGCTCAGCCAATGCTTTGCCTGGAGACCCGCGGTCTTTAGGCAAAGCAACGGACACCGGTTGTATTAACGGTCATGTCCAATATGGCTGTTTTGAAAACCGCGATGGTCGCATATTAAATGAGCCTGATAGATGGCCGTGAGTGTGCACGGCATTCGAAGTGGCCATCGATCTGACCCATATCTGTATGTCTGTACCCTGCTTTAGGGTCCCCATACTCCTTGAGATCTCTGTCAGATTTCCTTTAGATCTCCTTTTTTTTTACCAAAACCATGTAATATGAGGGACTTTCTAAACTATCAAGTCTACCTGTGTTCAATCGCAGAGGATCCTATACTACATAGTTGTTGGTAGATCTAAAGGATATGTGACGGAGAGATCTAAAGGTGTATGGCAAGCTTTAGACTGCAGAACAACTCCAAAATTCATTATGCTTCCTCTAGCATGCCAAAGATGGCAGCTTTTCATACTCGGAAGAGTGCATATAGCATGGCGGCTCTGGAGACCCACTTCAGCCATGCGAAGCATAAGGCTTGACCTTTGGACAGCTATTTGTATGGCATGACCTTTGGTCGAAGTCGGAATACTTTGGGTTCCTAGAGCACTGGGCTAACTTTTTATCGGGCGATATATTGATGAAGATGGTGCCATATCAATAAAGGGAAATTTGCTTCACCACGGGAGAGGTTAATGAATAAATAAAAAATATATAATGCAACTGTTAGTGGCTTTCCTTGCCCAACACTCATGTTGAGAATGCACGCTCCTAGCTGTTGTGCTTATATATTATATTATAATCTATATATAACTTTTTTTTATAAATTGGAAAAGGAGAATTGCATCAGGTTTTTTTCTTGGGTCTTCAACTCTGGTACCTCAGATAAATATGTCCATTTTTTTTCAGCTGCTAACAATTAATCTCCCCCTTGTGCTTAGGTCAGAGATATCTTCAGATCATCTCCTTTCCTCGTTGGAAAAGACAGTGTTTCTATTATGAATGGCACAGATGAAGGCAAGTGATTTATGTATAATTTGTAAAGTTACATGGACGAGCGGTTTTGTATATGGTGTATTTATACGACTCCCATTCCCTTTGACTCTTCACTATTTTATATTGGTCCAGACCTAATTCTCTTTGAATTCGCTCTTCCACCTTTACTGCTACACAAAAAGGCATAGATTTTACGAAGTTGAAACCTTTCACAATGCGTATACTGTTAAAATATTATTACTTTCTCCTTTTAGGCATTTTTGCTTGGATTACTGTGAACTTTTTAACAGGTATGTTTGGTAAATTATGTTATCATTTACTTATATTTTAGTTTTTAAGGGTATGGGAATATCTATATACTACATATTAAGACATACTTTAAGAATCTTTAAAGCTTTTAAAATGAAACCAGGTCCAGATCTACTATCATAGCAATTTGGAATACCTGTTGACTCCTTTTTTAAGATGCTTTTCTAGTGCTATGTACAGAAAGCATTCTTGATCGCCAACCCTAAGAGGAGTATATGTTTACAAATCTGTCCTCCCTCATGATTTGCTGTATATTGGAGTCTAAGGCTATGTTTCCATGGCGTCCCTGAGTCCGACAAGGTCCCTCAAATGTGTTAAGACATCCGTGGACAATCCTGTAAGGCATGCATTACAGACGGAGGGACCTTTCTGCCTATTCTCTGGTCCTTCGCAGTCTTAGAAGTGATGTTGGCAATTTTTCTTTGCTATGCATTCTCTATGGGTACATCAACACACCCACACTTCAAGATCGTCATTGCACTCTACATGTAATTTAACACAATGGTGCACAGTGGTCATTAAATATAATGGCATGTGTCAACATTTTAACTACGTGGAAACATAGCCTAAGCAATTGACAGTGTTGGAATGATGTAATTCAGCCCCAGGCATATGCTTCCCTATATCCAGAAGCCCCTGTCTGCATATTTATTTATTACGGAGCCCTGGGACCCTTGTACAGCATATAGTGCTGTTGGAAGCTTGGCGAGCACAAATTGTGAATGGGCCAAGAAACTGCACATCGGAGTTTGCGTCTTGCCTAAAGGAGAAGTGTGGGTCATGAGAGGGAATAGAACAGGTTAGGAAGGGGTGTAGTTAGGGGGGAAATTGTAAAAATCTGAAAAAGATTTGGCCTTTACACACCACATTTTAAGGCCACACATTACATTAAGCTGGGCATACACGCATTGATTCCCGATAGATCCTTTAAGGTCACCACGCCCGTCGATCGTACACTGATCCATCGTGAAATCGATGTGCTCTATCTTGAGGAATCAATATCTGGGCGATTCTTTGGGTGGGGATCAAAGGTCCCCACCCAAAGAAATGGCGACCGAACAGGGATTTATCAATTTGACGGACCACTGGTCAATCTTTACCCTTTTGGATTGATCATTCTGGGTGGGAATACTTCGATTTGCAGGCTAGCGATCAGCGACCAGCAGCCTGTGGATTCATGGAGCATTACCTTTCCCTGAATGTCTTAGACTTTTGGTGGAAATATGAAGTTTTCACATTGAGCTATAAAGGCAAGTTGCTTAATGTTTATGCAAATTTGTGTGATATTTTTGTGTTTTCAACAGGGAGTTTAGCAAATCCATCTGCTAAACTGTCTGGAATGTTGGATCTTGGTGGTGGGTCAACCCAGATCACGTTCTATCCATATGAAAAGGTATTGTGTTTGTGTTTTTTTTTTTTTTTTTTTGTTTTGTTTTTTTAACAAATGTTGCAATAATGCTTGGCTTAAATGGCTTTATTGGTCTAAAACAGGGGTGGCCAATCTAAGGCATGGGGGCCGGATCCGGCCCATTTGGCTTTCTTTTCCGACCCCGTCACCTTGTTGAAAAGATGCTCCCCTTCACTTGTTCTCTGAAACCAGTGCACATATTGCCTAGAGGTGTCCAAACGTTGCCTTGGGTACGATGCAGTGACGTGATCATGACACTGTGCGCATCCTTATGATAACAGTCTCTAGGAATTATCTCTGCTCATTGCAATAAATAAGCATTTCTATGTAAGTGCAGGGAATAAAAAAGATAGCGTCCCTAGCTCACGTCACCTTTTACACATCACAGCCATCATATGTGATGCCAGTGATTACAGGCTCTTAGTCCAGCCTCTTAAGGCAATGCGGCCAACAAATCAAAAAGTTTGCCCATCCTTGGTCTAAAACATACATGAACTAAAAAAACATTCGTTTTGCACTATATGCTTTTACAATGCTTTTTAACACTTTTTTTTTTTTTTTATTCCCTTCATCAGAGTACATTCCCCAATGCACCACCAGGTTTCATCACCACTTTCCAGCTATTTGACCGCACATATCACCTCTATTCACACAGGTCAGTTATAATCAATTTCTTTACTAAAGATGGTTTATAATCCAGTGCACATTACAAAATGAAGCTACCATATGCTTGGTTGATTTGGACAAGTAAGAAATATCATATATATATATATATATATATATATATATATATATATATATATATGAAGCTGCTAAACACAATTTGATTTGGTGTGTTAACAAACCAACCAAGATTGGCTTATACAAAATTTTCAAAAGATAACTAGCAAGTTTTTAGCTCATTTAAGTCTACCCCTGTCAAAAAATCCCTTGTTTACCATTTTGGGTTTCTTTTTTTTATCTGGTTATATAATAAAAAAACATCTGTTGGCTTCTGTATAAAACCAAATACACACCACTCATACAGGATTTCAAACTGCTAAAGACACAATTCTGTAGCAATGTGAGCTACAGGCTGGTAAATAACCATTAGTGTTTTAAAACTTTCAGCTACCTGGGACTTGGTTTAATGTCGGCCAGACTGGAAATCATGGGAGGAAAAGAAGGAATACCCTGTAAGTATCCTACATCTTTGTGGATGGACCATGGACATGGACCATGTTCCTCTTCCAGTGGGAGGTAAGTGCTCAAGGATAGGCCCACCCCATCCTTGAGCACTTTGTGTGGAAGGGGTAATTTTGGCTTCATGTTTTTGATTCCTTAAACTGTCCTAAAATATGTATATTGGGATAACCAATCCGTGTTGCATTGTCAATGTTTCTAGTATCTTACATTTTGAATCCAATAACTAAAACAAAAAAATGGCTTGATCAGGAGTAAGATGCCAGTAAATTTAAAGCTAGGCATACACGGTTCAATTTTAGCGTTCGATCGACCTAAAATGATCAAAGTTTACATTGATCGGAGTTAAATGGTATGATCAGACATGTTGGAAGATTTTTGTTGATTGTACAACAATCGACCTAAAATCGTAGCATTTTGTTTGTTGGTCGGGTCGATTGTATTTGATGAACACATTTATATATGACTCTTTCCTGTGTTGTTGTTTTTTTTTTTTTTGTTTTTTTTTTATTTAAACTAAAATCTGCGATACTTTGGATTTGTTTTCGATCCGCGCTCGATGAAAAGATCAAAATCTAAAATTGAATTGAAAGTCAATTGTTCTAAAATGAAAATGTGTATGCCTAGCTTAACCTCCCTAGCGATATGCCTGAACCCAGTTCGGGCAAAGGGGCGCTGTAATTATCAATACGCCCGAACTGGGTTCGGGCACATCGTGGGAGCTCACCTGCTCCGCCGCCCTGCCTCCATGTCCCCTTCTTCCGGGTCCCGGAGTGACGTGTGACGTCACGGAGGTGGGACCCGGTCTTAAAGAAAAACCATTTTTTTTTTTTTTTTTTTAATCTTTTTTTTTACTTTGAGCTGGATTATAAAATGTCTTTCTATAATCCAGCTCAAAGTGGATCCCGCTAGCAGAAACGCTCGCGCTGAGCGTTTCTGCTAGTGGAATCATCTCTGGCTCACCCGAGCAGATCCGGAAATAGCCGAGGTCTTGCGCTATTTCCGTGATCTGCGCTCGTTGTCCGATGACGCCACGCGCCGGCGGGAGATTTAAAGGTACAGAAAAAAAAAAATTCTTAGATTTTAAATATAAATAAAAAAAAATTTCTGTACCTCTAAAGCCGCCATAGCGCTTCCATCTGTGGCCGATTTTGCGAATGATCACCATGCGCATTCGGGTGATCGCTTGGTGATCATTGCAAAATGAACGCGCCCACCTGGAGCAACCGTTCGTACTCGCACAAAACTTTGATCAGCCAGAGAACAAACGTTTTTCTCTGGTCGATTGCCAGTACTTTGAATGGGGATAAGGGTCCCCATCCAAGTATTGGTTGTCAAATCCGTAAATGGTGTATTTCGAACGATTGACCATGCATGATAATGTCATCATGCTGCGGCCGATTGTTCAATAAACGCCCGCCAAGCATAGCGTCTATGGCTGGTTTAACCCTCCCTAGCGGTTACACCCGAAGCAAGTACTGGCGCCAGTCTGATCGTGAATCAAACTGTGCCCGTGCCGGAATCAGGCCAACCGCTGGCTCTCTGTGTGCCTGCAGCATTTCTACAAAGCGCAGGCACACAGAGCCTTTCCGCCCCCATCGGCTTCATCGGTGACGCCGATGGGGGCGGAAAGGCAAAACACTATCAGTTTGTGTAAACAGAAATCTGCACCTCAGTGAACCGCCAGGGAGGATAATAGTGTAAACGCTATCCATGTCCTAAATATAGAATTTTATGTCTGTTCCTCTTCTGTGCCCCCAGTGCATCCTGGAGAAGAACTGGTGACTCCCTGTGTGATACCCGACTATGTGACAGAATTTCAGCATGCTGGAATTACTTATAAAGTGAAAGGCGAGCAGTTGGGTAAGTGTCAGCCAACTCCTTTCCAAATGTATTGTGAAATGTAGACTATTGGCTTACGAGCTGTGTCTCCAATTAATTTAAATACTTCCTGTACTCCTATTTCATTACAGCTATGCTTTTTCCGGGAATTGCTCTTGTGTTGTGTTGACAGCTGAAGTTAATTTTACTTTGCCATAATATTTATTTTTCTCCCTGCAGTAACATCTGTATATGAATCCTGCAATAAAAGAGTGGGCGAAATGCTTAAGGGCAAAGTGGCTCATGCCCAGGAGGTGGCTTCCCTCTTTGTTTACGCATTTTCATATTATTTTGATCGTGCAGAGGATACACATTTAATAGGCAAGTATTATTAACTTTTATTTATATTGCGCCAACATTATTCAGTGCTGTACACTAAGCAAGAGTGAAAATCCAACACAAGCTAACCTCACGGGTAAAGACTATGACATGGGAGAAGAGGGCTCTATCCAATTGGGCTTACAATCTTAAGCTAGCCATACTAGTCACAATTACACTATAATTGTTGTACGATGCGTTCGCAAAATCGACTATTGATCGTGCGAAAATCGCAGTGCACACCACTTAGGGAAACGGATTCCTACTCGATTTTTTTTTTCTTTTTGCCCTAACCGATCGAGGGTCCCCATCTAAAGTAACAGCGATCACCCCCCCCCCCCCCCCCCCCCCCCCCAAATAAATAAACTCACATTGTCAATTTTTTTTTTTGGTCAATCACTCAAGGTGGGAAGGAATTGATTCCTGAACAATCTATCGATCAGCAAATTGATGCATGTATGGCTACCTTTAGAGATTAGGGATCAAAGTTTACCATAGGTAGGGGAGATGGCATTGGCTTTTTGGTGATGTTTGGAATGAGAAGATGGGTAGACTCAAGAGGTGGGTTTACAGGGTTTTGAAAGTGCTAAGTCCTAAGTACTGGGATGAGGGAGAGAGTTCCAGAGAGTCAGGGTGGCCATAGAGAAGTGTTATAGCAGCACATGTGATATGAGTGGGAATGTCATAACTGGGGTACAGAAGAGGGACAGGCGGTGTGAAAGTATTTAAAAGCAAGGTACCAACCTTTGAATTTAATGACGAAAAGGCTAAAGGAGTAAATAAGTCTAGTGGCAGCATTCATGATGAATGAAGAGATGAGTCTACTTGGTGGAAATCCAGTTTTTCAAGGTTTCTTAGGTACCTTGTCTTACACTTAACTATGTACAGTCATTGCTTTTCTTGAATTGCGAACTACTGTACTGTCTGTACACACAGAAGACACTAATTCTAAACCTCTATACTAAAATGTAATTAAAGTTTTGGTAGTGCTGTAAATATTTGATTTAGCTGCATAAAGATTATTAAAGTTTGAAAAAAAAACAATTCTACAAAAAGAAATGGGAGTCTCAAAAAGCAGAATTGTGTTAAGCCTGAAGAAGGGATCTGAGACATCCCAAAAGCTTGTCTCTTTAACCTCCTGGGCGTTACAGGCTTTTTTCATGGCGCGAAAAGCCACTGCCTGGGCAATCGAGTGTACTCTGCCGTGATTACCCGCAGTCATCCCGGCTCTGTGGACGCTGGTGGTATGGGGGGAAGGGGGAGTGACACCACCTCCATTAACATGGAGACCTATAGTGCCGCCCCACAGATGGCGCCGAAGTCAAGGGGCCGGAAAAGCTCCATGAGCCTGCAGCTATGCAGAAACGCTGCTGTAGTCTCGACCTTTTTTAAATTAGGTTGCAGTTGGAGTGCTGTATTGTACATTTAATTTAGAATGCTCTGCTGTGAAGATGTATTTAGGGATGCCATAAAAACATCAAACTATGCATATAATGTATATTTTCATGTGGAAATATGGAAAGGGAAACACTTAAAGGAGCACTACTAGCTCTAACACTCCTGTCCTAAGAAATCTAAACCTACATCATGAGCTGCTTATTGATAAGATTTTACATTTTTTTTAAGAATAATTTATTGAAATTTTTATAATAACAGTATAAACAAACATAAAAGAAGCAGATATGTCCATATTGTCGTACAAAGCATTGGTAAATAAAAGTATGGTTAAGACTAGGGCTGGACAATAATTCAATATAAATATATATAGTGATATACAATAATTCAATATCAATATATATTGGAATATATTTTTTTTTTGTCAATAATGGTGATACAAATATTTCCGATATTTTGATATACAGTAGCATTTGTCACTGAATGACGTTCAGTCAGGAGCAGTCCTAGGGAGATCATCTCCCTGGGTCAGCAAAACTCCCTTGCCCAAGAGAGATCACTCCAGGGGGTCAGGAGCAGGGGACCCATCAAGATCTGCCTCCCCTGTGTCACTGCTCATACCTTCCCAGCACGTGGAGATCAGCCTCACAATAATTTTAATAGGAGGAGTTTGGAGGTATTATAGACTTTGCAAATTTGCAGTCTGCAGTTGTTGTCTGCAGTTTGCAGACATCCATTGTGTGGGTCCTGAGGCTTTTTAATATCGTTCATATCGGAATTATATCATATCGACCAAAATTAAGAAATATATCATGATATAAATTTTTGCCATATCGTCCAGCCCTAGTTAAGACATGGTTGCAAAGAACATATCGCATAACGTGCGGTAGGCGGAAGTAAAATAATCGAACACCAATAAAAGATCCATGAATCCATCAATAAAGTTTAGGGCGTCACATTCCCGAATCATAAAGGGTTACATCCAATAAAAATGTAAACATTGCTTTTTTTTTTTCTAGGATTGGGACCTATAATATGGCGAGTGAAGCATTGAGTATTTCACATTTTGATTTAGCAAATCATTTAAATGTTTTTTCTTTCTTCTTAGATCCGAACATTGGTGGCTTTGTAATGGTCAAAGATTTTGAAAAGGCAGCTGAAATTGGTAAGCTGTTTGGATATTAGTGTTTTCTTAGTCTGTAGCACCAATAGAATCATCATAGCAGAAAACAGAAGAAATATCCTGGTCTGTACATTGTCTGTACATTGTCCGAATCTTCAGATTCACTTCACTGAGGAAACATGGCTCACTTTTCTAAGAATCCCTGAAGCTGAACCTAAAAAAATATTGCAGACTTTGCAGTAAAGGCCCCCATACACTTCACAATCTAACCATACAACAGTGGTTCCCAAACTTTCCTTGCAGGGCCCACCTTTTCTATTTAGTAACATTATCGAGCCACCTCCCTATTCAAATACAGGTTAAGAATGAGGGCCAGTGCCCCCCCCCCCCCCCCCCCCCCCCACCCCCCAGTTTGGAAACCACTGCCATACAATGTCTGTACAATCTACTTCTACCAAAACCATGTAATATGAGGACCTTTTTTTTTTAAACCTTCCAATCACTATGTATTCCTTCAGGGAGGACCCGGCACTACATAGTTGTTGGTAGATCTAATGGAAATTGTACAGAATAATTGAAAGGTGTATGGGGGGCTTAAGTCTCTATCCCTCCTAAAGAGTTGGTGTGGCTAGTTTCCCAATTTCTGTTTAAAAGTAACCCATACAGTGCAGGACCCACAGTAATGAATAGTTAAATCCTTAAATTACCCTGCCTTACCCAGGAAAAACAAGCTGTTAACCCTCCTAAGCATAGCTACAAGCAAAACCATAGATTGTGTCATGTTTATGTTACTGATATTCTTCATTTTTGTTTGTTTTGTCAGAATGTAAAAATAAAGAGAATTCGGGAGGCCATCCATTCTTATGTATGGATTTGTGTTATATTACTCGTCTCCTTGAAGAGTTGGGATTTCCTAAAGATAAACCCCTGAAGGTAACTGATAACAGCCACATAATTACTGTATTAATGGAAAATTTAAACTGTATTCAGGGGGGTCAAACTCTGGTTCCTGGGCCTGCAAGATTAACTGCCCTAGTGGTCAGGACGGCAGCATCTCGTACAGCGCTACTACTGCTACTATAGCACTGAACGAGATGCTGCCATCCAGCACACATCGGCGCTCCGGGAGCGCATACTTACAGTTCTGCGCTGTCTCGGTGTCCCCGGTGTGACATGCTGGCTGGCAGCATATCCTCCGTCTCTTCTCTCATCCGAGACTGGCAAACAACCTAGGGACTGTTAGCTGGTTAGTGTATAATCACCTGGTTATACACTGACCAGCTAACAGTCCCTAGGTTGTTTGCCAGTATACACTGACAGACAGGTGCCACCATTTGAGATTAGCTTTGTTCTGACCTCACGTTTTCTAATATTTTGATTGGTCACTGAAACCTCGGCTCTCGGTATATAATTATTTTATGATATTTAAATTTCATATCGCAATCTAAGATCAGTTGTGCAAAAATTGACCCATGTATGGCCAGCTTAAGGGTACCTGAACTGCCCCAGACTAGCCTGCACCATCCCCAATCTGTTTTTCCCAAAATTTCCAGTACAACTTTTAAAAACAGAAGATCTGTAACAACTGTACCGCAAGGGAGGTTAAGCAAAATGTAACATACTTTCCATATAAAAAGGTTAGTTATATCTGATGAGCAGGAGAAACTTACAACTATAGACATTTGTAAAATGGACATCATTGCTGGTCTGCGTGTGTGGTTTTTTTGGGTTTTTTTTCCTTCTATGTTTTCAGAAAAATTCCACGACTTCTTCCTTAAGTTTCTCAATTCTGTTTTAACACTTATAGTAAAAAGTGCTTTAAACAGAAATACCATGTTTCCCCTCAAATAAGACCTAGGGTCCCCATACACCTTGTATATTTCTGTCAGATTTCCTTTAGATGGTCTTTTGTTCTATCAAAAACATGTAAAATGAGGGACTTTCTAAACCATCAAGTCTACCTGTATTCAATCACAGAAGAACCTATACTACATAGTTGTTGGTCGATCTAAAGGATATCTGACAGGAATCTAAAGGTGTATGTCCAGCTATACCCAATAAATATCCGTAACAGGATTTCTAAATGTTTTTGCGCAATATAAGCCACAGCAAAGTAAGACATAGTGGTGGGTGTGGCTATGCATCTCCCCCTGTCAGGTCCCGGTTGTTCTGTGTGTGCTGCAACCTAAGGTATATAGGGAGAGCTTTGCTTTAGGTTTTGTGTGTCCCCAGCGGGAAGAAGTAAAGCTGTTGTTGCCGTTTTACTCTGCACTTTACTGGCTTTTCTCCCCCAGAACCAACCAGCAACAGTCTCTGGCCCATATCTTCACGTCTGTACCCTGCTTTAGGTGTGGGTGTGTTATGGTGAAAATGATATTTTGCTGGGTTTTACCTTTAATCAACCTCAGACACGTTTTCAGTCTTGATTGTGGTTTATTGGCTAATTTTAAAACCTTCATTTCCACAGCTTGTAAAGAAAATAAATGATGTAGAAACCAGCTGGGCCCTAGGAGCAACTTTCTACTACATGAATCTGATGCAGGGTAACTCCTAGCCGAAGAAGGATGAGGATGTTCTGGCAAAACTTGACTTTAGATTGAGCCATAATTGATTCAAGTTGTAAATGGTGTTGGATTGTCCTTTTTTTTTTCAATTCTCACTTACCATACTTTTCAAACTCTATGATGCACTTTTTTTCTTAAAATTAGGGGGAATGTCTGTGTGTCCTAAAGACTAAATGCAAGAATAAAATGTAAGTCCTAAATATCCAGCCAAAGCCACTGTGAGGAGGGAAGGTCTTGGGTCCAGCACAGGGTGCAGGGCTGAAACACTAGCCATCCATTTTCTGAACACACTGACCAAGGAGAGACACATTTTACAGTCTGGCACTAACCACTTCCCCATGAGCAGCTATTTACAAATAGAAAGAGGGAGTCTGTGTCACATAATGTATTTACTACAATGTAGAATGTTAATGTAAAAACGCTAAGCCTGCTATCTAAACAACATAACCTCACCCAGCTTAGTGAGTACAGTATGTTGTGAATATATAATGTGACTCCTCTTATGTAAATAGGTGAGTAAGTCAATGTTATTTTGATAGCATGAGTTGTGTACTTATATTATGTTATTGTGACATATTTACCTGCCTCCCATGTAAATACCTGCGCATTGGTAGGTTATGCGTGCCAGATTATAAAATGTGTCTCTCCCTAAGTTGGTCAGTGGATTCAGAAAATGGGTACTGCTAGTGTATAGATACATGCTTGGCTGCTTACCATACAACAGTGGCTCCCAAACTCTCCCTGCAGTGCTC
>CM070035.1:130420332-130448785 GCA_036250615.1 Ptychadena robeensis
TCCTTTCCTTCTCTCTGTCCCCTTTCCTTTTTCAGCCACCCATCTGGTGTTTCTATTTTCTTTTTTGTTCTGTTTCTTGCTCTCATTTTTGTCTTTTTGTTCCTGTGTTGTTTGGACAGAGTGTTGCTGCTATTTAACTATGTTACTTACTTATACTCTTCCACTATTGAACTATTTAACTATATGTGCGACCCATGCCTCGCCATGTTTACCGGGCCTGCCTTTGCGGGCCTGATGCCAACCCTATCTGCATCCGCACTGGCATCCATTCAAATGGGGCTAGTCGCCCCCTCACTCGGACCAGTTCACACGGTTCGCTCATGGGGCACTCCTCCCTGAGGTTTATATGTCTCGATTATGCCAAATTGCTGTCTGACCCCACCCCCGGCGATTAATCTTTTGTGGCACGGCGCCTGTCCTTTGTTGTTCTACTAGCAGTGTTATTTTGTATTACTTGCTGTTGTAATTTTGCCATGCCTGCTATTGTTCTACATTATTGTGTTTTCTTGTGTAAACCCTAATAAAAATTTGAATATTTAAAAAAACCATAATGCGAGACATCATGACTGGCTGTACAGAGATAGAACTCTCCGTATACAGCTGACCATTACTATGTTGACATATGTGGCTTAGCAGATGTAACATACTTGTGCTCCAGTCTGGTTGGAACGACATGCTGTTTGTGGTGGGCGGCATGGCTAGTACAGTAAGCCCAGTTAAATCTGAGCCCAGCGAAAGCAGGGGGAAGAGCTGTGTAGAGCACTGCTGCATCTTGTGATTGGCCAGGGGTCATGAAGCGGTGACGCATCCCTCGTATGTGGCAGATACGGGGGTGCTAATTTGGTATTGCACGGTGCTTGGGGAGCACTACCCATCAAATTAGCACTAATGTTGCGGCACTGCAGCCACAAGCTTTAATGGGCACCTGCCTCCTGGGGGCGGCCTTTTGGCCACGACCGGAGGAATTTTTATAGCCGGCCGGAAGGTCAGCCCAGTGTTTACGCACTGAGCACTTATTTATTATTTTATCCACTGGCGATTTCGCCACCCCCCCCACCGCACTCCTTTTACACGTTTGTCTTTTGTTCACTGGTACGGGTGTTCTCCCTTAGGGGCTTACTACCCGGAAAGTGGTGGGGAGGGATTGCTTACGGCCCTGGCCCGGCAGTCCCTCAAACTAGGGGGGGAGCCCACCAGTCCCTAGTACTTGGGAGACTTGGCCTTCCGGTCGTGGTCACCTAGGGAACGGGTAAGGAGTTACGGGGCTTCGGTCTCCTAGACTCAGTTGACCCCTTTTCGGGGACAGAGCCTGCAGTTCCTTTTGGAGCGGGGCAAACAGAAGACACCCGTGTTTTTTGTGCTGTGTTCTTGATGTGCACTCACTTTTTTGCACCGGGTGTTATAGACTCACGGATAGTGTGTGCTTGTCACGCACCGAGGATGCTTCGATAATATACTTGTGCTCCAGATATGGTTCAATGTTCTTTATTCAGCATTAGAAATGTCTTCTTTTAAGAATAAGCTCAGTTCACTTCTTTTGCATCATTGTAAACTTTCTGCATGGGACATCATTAGACTAGGACAGTGATGGCGAACCTTTTGGAGACAGAGTGCCCAAATGGAAACCCAAGCCCCGATTATTTATCTCAAAGTGCCAGCATGGCAATTTAACCTGAATTAAGCATACACAACTCAAATAGACACATGAAACATGTAAACACATAGTCTTCTTTCTTATAAGATCAAATAGGAGAGGGTATGGGGCACTGTGTGCAATCAGAAGAGAGGGGAAGAGAATTGGCAGCATTAAGAGTCAATAGGCTGCAGTTCTTTTCTCTGTGCCGGCTGACAGCTTGCATGCCCACAGAGAGGGCTCTGAGTGCCACCTCTGGCACACGTGCCATAGGTTCACCATCACTAGACTAGGTCATCAGGCTATAGCTGACAACAAGTCTCACATAGTTATGTACCAGATAGATGTTGACTTTAATACTACGACTGATTAGGTACATGTTGAAATATAAATCACTACACTGAAAACAGGAATGAATAAATATTCACAAGTAAGTTACCTTGTCAAATCCTTGTTCTTCTAATTTGCCACCAAGAACTTCTCCAATACCAGCCAGTGCCGTGACGGGTTTGTCGCTCATGGGCTCAGACACAAAGTCCCGATGCTTCTGGGAAGTGTGAGACATCTTTGCTGTAGAAATGACAAATAGAGAAGACTGAGCAACTGGCCACTTTAGGGATCTGTACACTTTCAACCTATGCATCAGATTGAGACATGGGAGGATCAGGCAAGGTCAAGAAATTAGCAGACAAGAATCACAGCCAACTCAAGTTATTATTCCCCACACAAACTTTTACTAAAACTTTTCCCCAGCAGTAAATTATGTTTTTTTTTCTACAAAGAATGTTGTGGGAATAGGGATAACATGAACGCCCACCCCAAAGCGCATGCACACAAGGGTGGGCATGATGTTTCCTGCTCAGAAAGTGACCATGTAATTGGTGCCTAAAGCTGGCCATACACAGCTTGTTTGCCCGGTGGTCATTCCCCGGGTGACAAAAGAATCATCAAACCATCATTGGGGGAATGGATCCCTTTCCCGTACTTTGGATGTGGATCCTCGTCCCCATCCAAAGTAATGGCGATCGAACAGGGACTTGCCAACATGTTGGATCCTTGTTCGATTTACATTTTCTGGCAGCCGGATCGATCGCTCTAGATGGGTGAAAGCACACGGAGTTTGATCATCGGGAATCGAATAAAAGAACAAGCAGAATATGGCCGGCTTAACAGTCCAGATTTTCCACAAAAAATCATTGCTGCCCATGTGATCCTTTAGTGTAACATCAGAGTAGGTAAGGCTATGTTCACACTTAGGCGATTAATCGCCTGGCGCTCGCAATTTTCAATCGCCTGCGGAATCCCTGTCAATCACCTACACTATTTTGAATGCAATTGATAAGATCACATGGTTTTTGTTCCTGATCGCTCCCATAGACATGAATGGATGATCACCCGCCGGCGATTAATCGCCTAAGTGGGAACATAGCCTATGGGTTGGACCGTCTATCTGGAGTTTATTACAATGTTTTGTAAAATGCAAATGAGGATGATTCTTGTTGGTTACAGGGCCATTTCTCCCCTGATGCCCTCCCCTGCACGCATAGCATCCCCTGCTCATCCACCGAACGACCCCACCAGCTCGGCAAACTCAACATCAGGGGGCACCGTGCAATAACTTTGCATAGGTGCCCCGAAATGCTAGGCCTGGTTGGTAAATTTAAAAAGCATTAGACACTGAGCACCAGTAAAAGCTGCTGCCTTACTATTCCAAACCAAAGAACATTTTTTCAGGATATTGAAATCAGGCAGTAGTAGGAGGGAGGTTCCTCTCCCTCCTAAGTTCCCACCCCGCTTCTGCAGATGATGGGTGGGACATTACTAGTCAGAGTAACACCTCTCCCTCCTAAGGGCTTGTCCCCACTGGTAAGGATGGTGGTTTCTTGCACCGTGTGTTACCAAAAATGCACACTCGGGTCTAGTGTTAAAAGGTACACAGGTTTCCTATGTGTTGACACTAGCTGTCCTGCGTTGCGGTACTTAGCCTAGATTCATATGGATGGTCACAGAGCATTTTGCGAACATTTTAGCTCGATGTTTGAAAATCAATGAGCTTTTTAAATTTGACAAAATTTGCTGCCTCTTTTGGTGCTTTGTGTTTCTTGAACACCAAATAGACACCTCATCACAAACACACCATAACATACATACACAGTGACACACCATTACACACACATGTACCACAACGCATATCACAACATATCATTACAAATGTGTATGATGGTATGTTGTGGTACATAAGTACAACACACTATTACACACATATACATACCACCACACACCATGACACATATCACAAGATGCATCACAAAATATCATTACAAATGTACCACAACACACACGTACCACAACATATCATTACAAATATGTACCACAACATACCATCACACACACACACACACACATGTACAATACACCATAACACACAGGTACCACTACACACCATCACAAAAAATATCATTACAAATTTACCACAACACACACACATACCATTACAAACCTGTACCACAACATACCATTACACACACATACCACAACATATCATTACAAACATTTACCACAAGATACCATCACACACACACACACATGTACCACAACCCACCATTACACACACACACATACCACTACACAAATGCACTACATGTTGGGCTAAGCAGTTCATCATTATTGACTCTTATACATGAATGGGTCTGTATTAATGTAAACTCATGCTGAAAGCCATCGTGATAACAGATTTCATTCAGTCCCGATGAAAGAAGGACAGGGTCACCCCACTATGCCCCAGAAAACAAAGCCTAGAGCCATGTATGAGGCGGACAAATACCGGTGTACACTCCGTGTCCGGCCAGCAGGGGGCAGTGACACCCCGTGTATGATGTGTATGGATCTATGTGAACCGATGGTCGCACTGTATAGAAGAGGGAGGGGGTTGTTATGCAATGGATGAGATCCGCACACTGTGCACCGACACCGAATACCTGCACAGATGGAACCGGCACACACCACACTGCGGAGCCCTCAGTCAGCCAGCGCACGCCCCGCCTCCTTTTGGCCCATTTAATAGTGAGCCAATGACGTCACAGGTGCACCGTTCATAGAGTAGTAGTAGGGGGCGGGACATTTGTATTACCTGTATGACGTGTTATTATAATGACATCCTCCCTGTACTATACATTACCAGGCTATTTTCTGTCATGCAGGCAGATCATGGCAGGACTTTGAAGCTCTATGAAGTTATGAAAATGTGGACATGAAGTGATTGATTTTGGGGGGGCGTTTCTAGGCAAACTGTTTGCATGCCGCCCCCTCAGTAATGCCTACATATCATAGTGCACATCTATCATAGTGCAATACAACTATTTTTCAGACTGCAAAACACGGTGGTCATGATATGGGGGAGGGGAGGGAGTTTATGGGTTGTGTAGCATTTCTCTACCATTGTTCATATGCCTTGTAGTGTTGATTGCAAATTTTTATTTCGAATATCGACACTTGCGCATGTACAAGTGCTGATTTTCGCTATGAATTACTTCTGTGAGTGTTGTCTCATGTGGTGATTACACTGCAGCTGCTATTTTACATTCTGCTACTAGATTTTGCCCTGACAACACACATTGCGGTCACAATATTTGCATGAACAAGTGCGAATATTAGGTGAAATATTTGCGATATTTTGTGAAATATTGGCAGCATTTTGCTAATACGAATCTTGCCTATGCTGCTCATCACTTATGTCTTGACAAAGAAAGAACCAAAGATGTCCCTTGCCTCCTGTTTAAATAAAGTAACAGAACACAATCAATGAGCTTTCAGGTGCCACAACTTTACGAATGGAGACATTTTTTTCTGCCCACAACGGCCAGTTTTCCATTAACGGTCGTATTGATTTTCACACGGTCTTTTTTTAGTCGGCGAACATTTCAGTGGCATACAGAAGAGAACCCAGAGCATCAGCAAACCTTGCTTGTCCTTTCCAGTTACCCCTAAAAATGAACATTTTACCAGAGCATTTGTTTCCATCAATATGGCAATGCCGGAAAAGACAACTGTCACCATCTGCCTGGATGCATGTTTAAAGTCGGCAGATTGGATCAGCACTGTGAGAACAGAGCTTCCGTCGGGCAGGTAAAGTGTATGTGATCTGTAAGGACCCCCCCCCCCCCCCCCGCTAAGCACTGCGCTGAAGGTAGGGGTCCCGACGGATCACAAAACGCTGTGGAGACATAGCTTTAAGCAGGGTACACACATATAGATATGGGCCAGATCAATGGCTGCTTCATGCGCCGTTCGCGCTCACTGTCTGGCCCATATAATATGCGGCCATCCTAGTTTTCGAGCGGGGCCAATCAATCCCACGCAAAAACAGGGATATCGGACAGGGATATCCGTTGCTTTGCATGAAAAAACGCGGGTCTCCATGCAAGCAGAGTTGTCTCTCCAGCTCCTCCGATATCTGACAGCAGCGTGATGACGTGGTTGTCCATAAAAAACACGGGGAGGCTGGAGGGGTGATTGACCGCTGGTTGCCCACATAAGAGACTGTTATGGCTGCGAGACCCCAGCACAGCTTTGCCATACACCCCACTGACCAGGCAGATTGCATCATACAACCTTTGTTGTCACCGCAGCTTCTGAATGCTAATCCATGCCAGGTTTTCATGTCTACCTCCTTCAGTCCTAGGGAGTTCCTTCCTTCACCCATTAGATGACCTGCAGAGCTTCCTGTCCTATATAAGCCTGGATGCTGCCTATGACAGTGTGTAGGTAACTGCTGGTTGACTGGTTATCTGGCCTGTGCTTTGTGCCTGGCTTGACTTTCCTTGGACCTCACTATGTCTTCTGCATCAACCTTCTCATACCTTGTTTGGTCTCTGACCTATTCTCTGCCTACTGCCAGCCCAGACCCTGCTTGGACCTGACTATGCTCTTGCCAAAGAAATTTGGTGAGAGCATATACAGTGGCTTGCAAAAGTATTTTGAACTTTTCCACATTTTGTCACAGCCACAAACATGAATCAATTTTATTGGAATTCCACATGGAAAACCAATACAAAGTGGTGTACACGTGAGAATTGGAAGAAAATCATACATGATTGACTACATGAAGTGGGATGTGCATAATTATTCAGCCCCCATTGGTCTGAGTGCAGTCAGTTGCCCATAGACATTGCCTGATGAGTGCTAATGACTAAAAGAGTGCACCTGTGAGTAATCTAATGTCAGTACAAATCCAGCTACTCTGTGACGGCCTCAGAGGTTGTCTAAGAGAAAATTAGAAGCAACAACAACATGAAGTCCAAAGAACACACCAGACAGGTCAGGGATAAAGTTATTGAGGAATCTAAAGCAGGCTTAGGCTACAAAAAGATTTCCAAAGCCTTGAACATCCCACGGTGCACTGTTCAAGTGATCATTCAGAAATGGAAGGAGTATGGCACAACTGTAAACCCACCAAGACAAGGCCGTCCACCTAAACTCACAGGCCGAACAAGGAGAGCGCTAAGAAATTGGCGGTAAATCGTACCGTCTATTCCGAGCTTTAAGGAAGTATTTTCTTAAGCTGAGAATAGACGGTACGATTTACCATCTATTCCTTATCCGATTCTCTGCACTAGGAGCAGTGTGATGACGTCATCACGCCCGCCCGCTAGTGCCGAGAATCGGATCGCACTCTTTATGTGCAGCTCATTACTTCAGCTGGGGGCAGCCGTCCCCAGCCGAACTAATGGGATCGGGTTAAAATTTACTGTCCTGTTGGATAACGGCTGATATTAGCCCAATCCTCGTCAGTTGCTGCATTCAATCCCTATCCCTAAGGGACGTGGAAGCGCGCACGGCATCGGATGGGTGGTCGGATCGTGCAGGAATTGGAACGTCTATGCCCAGCTTTAGGGATGTCTTGTGTGTCTCTTAAGTATGTACCTTATGTATTTCCCTTAAGTATCTTTCATTTATGTCAAGTATTTTTTTTAAGCATGTCTCCTGTGTCACACTTCTCTTGTGTTTCATGTGTATAAATCCACTTATGTTTTAATGTATCATAGGTATGTGTCATGTAATTCATGTATATGTCTTAGGCATGTCACATGTATGTCCCTTGTATGTCTTAGGAATGTCTCACATACATGAGACATACATACATGTGACCTACCTAAGGGATATACATGAGACATACCTAAGAGACATAAGATGCTAAAATGGTATGCTCAAGTGGCATACATACATAAGACATATAAGGTACATACATGAGAGATACCTATGGTACATAAGACACTTTAGTGCCATACTTCAGTGGCATACTTTAATGGCATACATGAGACATACATATGTCGTATGTTTGCCACTAAAGTTGTGATGGGTGAACATCGGCCATGTCCATTTGCGAACAGGCGGATCGGACTTTTGGAAAAGTCTAATGTCTGCCTGTGTGCGACGAACTGAATGTCTAACTCTGTAAAAATAAAGGATCTCTCTTCCATTTTTTTGCCGTGTTAGAGACTTGAGACCAGAATCTCTAGTATCTAATGAGACTAAAAAAATCTTGTCTGCTGGTCGGTTGCCTGATCTGGCTGGCGGAAGAATACTCACACTTCTCGCCATCGAAGGGGGCGGGTCAAACCCCCCTACTGTTTGTCGAAAACAGTTTGTCTGTTTGAAGAAAACCGAACATGCAGGGCTTCCAAAACTGCAGCCATCACTACAGTTAAATTTGCCACTTAACACAGATATCATAGGTATGTCTCCTATATTTCCCCTATATATCTCCTAGGCTATGTTTATATGGCGTTTAGGGATGCGCCAATATCCTCTGCATTAACGGAATACTGGGACTGGGATGTCGGTGCATAACAAATGTATGCATGACTTCCTGCCAGCTCTGCTGGCCATGAGTTAACACAGGGCAGTATGTCAACTCTACTCGGCCGATGAAAGCAGTGTGGTCTCTTAGGTATGTTTCATGTATGTCCCTTATGTCGCTTTGGAATGCCACTTGGAGATGCCACTTAAGTGTCTTGTGTATCATAACTATGTATCATGGATGTCCCTTATAGGTCTTAGATATTTTTCAGTTACAGTGGCTTGCAAAAGTATTCGTGGAAGAAGATGCTCTTCTTACAAAGTGGTGTACACGTGAGAAGTGGAACGAAAATACACCCACTTCTCACATGTACACCACTTTGTATTGGTCTTTCACGTGGAATTCCAATAAAATTGATTCATGTTTTGTGGCTGTAATGTGACAAAATGTGGAAAAGTTCAAGGGGGCTGAATACTTTTGCAAGCCACTGTATGTCCCATGTATGAATTCCATTTCAATATGCCACTAAAAAGGCCATGTCTCAAGTACCTCCATATGTGTCATGTATGTCACTTAGGGATGAGGCTTGAGTGAGCCAGGTATGTCATGTATGTCGCTTATGTCTCTTAGGTACTTCACAAGTATATTGCTTAGGGATGCCCTGTAAGTATGCCCCGTAAGCCACTTAAGTATGCCACTAAAGCCAGCCACCCACCCACTTAAGCCAGCCACCCCCTTAAGCAAGCGACTTAGGCATGCCACTTAAGCGACTTGGGTATGCCACTTAAGCGACTTAGGTATGCCACTTAAGCGATTTAAGTATGCCACTTAAGCATGCCCCTTAAGCATGCCACTTAAGCGACTGAATTATGCCACTTAAGTATGCCACTGAAGTGACTTTGGTATGCCACCTAAGTGACTTTGGTATAAAAGGGGGGCATAGTATGCCACGTAAGTGACTTAAGTATGCCACTTAAGCGACTTTAGAATGCTACTTAAGCAACTTTAGTATGTCACTTAAGCGACTTAGAGATGCCACCTAGGCCACTTAAGTCACTTAGGGATGCCACTTAAGCGACTTAGGTATGCCACCTAGGCCATAAGAGACTAAAAGATGCCACCTAGGCCATTTAAGTGACTTAAGCATGCCCTTTAAGTGCCTTAAGGTTGCCACTTAAGTGACTTAAGGATGCCACTTAAGCGACTTAAGGTGCCACTTAAGCCACTTAAGTGACTTAGGGATGCCACTTAAGCGATTTATGCATGCCACTTAAGCGACCTAAGCATGCCACTTCAGCGACCTAGGTATGCCCCTAAAGCGACTTAAGGATGCCACTAAAGTGACTCAAGCAAATGAAATCTGTTTCAATTCAAACCGCATGGTGGTTTCCCGGGAGCTATTGGGATGATTGGCACTCCCTCCTTGGTGGTGATGCCGGCGGACCCGAACCGCTTACCTATCCGCAGCACCTGATGTTCCTGCATCTTTCTGAACCGATCTGTGGTTCGGTAAGCAGATCGGGTCTGCCGGCATCCCCACCAAAGAATTCACTTTGTGCAGGGGGTGCCAACCGTCTCGATAGTGGTGTGGATAGGTAAGCGGATCGGGTCCACCGATAGCGCCCAGGAAACCGCTGTGCGGTTTGGGTTCAAAATTCCTGCCGCCCCAGTGTGACGTCATTAGGCATGTCCCACCAGGGGTGGAGGGATTCACTACCTTACCCAGAAGCATCAGAGAGCTGATCGGGGATGCTTGGACAGGTGAGTGGGCGCCGTGTCCAGCTTGTCCAGTGCACTTTGAGCAAGTCAGCACTGGACGAGCTGGACTCTTAGGTATGCCACTTAAGCCACTTAGGTATGCCACTTAAGCGACTTGGGGATGCCACTTAAGCGACTTGGGGATGCCACTTAAGCGACTTAGGGATGCCACTTCGACATCACAGGTATGTGTCATGCATATCGCTTATGTGTCTTAGGTATTTCATATGTATGCCACTTAGGCCACTTAAGCCACTTAGGGATGCCCCTTAGGCCACTTAAGCGACCTAGGGGTGCCACTTACGGCAAGGGTTATAATAACTGGAGGTTTTGATTCTTGAATTTCTTGAGAATATAAGGGGAAATGTTGACATTTTGCGAATACGAATATTGCCTGTGCTGCTCATCACTAGTTCCAACATGTTAACCACCCCACTGGCCAGTCATGTCTCCAGACCTGAACTACTAAGCATTTGCGGGGCATCCTCATACTAAATTATATCCCGCAGCTTTGTGATGACATCATGGAGTGGAAGTGGTCTCCAGTGACCGCTAGTGATGGCCAAACTCTCCACATGGCGGACATGGAATGTTCTTTTCTTCTACCAGCAAACAGTACGGGTCATCGACCCGCCGCAATTGCCGGTCAGAAGATTATTATTCCGCTGGTCAGATCAGGAGCAGAAAAGATCCGTCCAGAAGAATATTTTACTGGAGATGGGGAAGAGGACCCGGTCTCTAGTAAAAAAAAAATCTGCTTAAAATAAGGAACAGTGCAATCTACCGCAAGTGACGCCACTGATGTCACTGACATCACTTCCGGTTTTTCCGATTCAAATTCCCCGCGAACAGACAGACATTGGACTCTTCTAAAAGTCTGATCTGCCTTTAGGAAAAGTACAACATCCGCCTGTTTGAGGCAAAATTATCTTGACCCTACCTGTTCCGAACTCTAATACAGTAAAAATACCAGAAGTGGTGGCCGCAACCTCACTTCCCGTATTTGGTACTCAGTTCCACATTCCAAATACGTCTACATTGGGGACATGCACTCGGAATCAGGGAAGTAAAAACTACTTGCCGGACAGATATTTTTTAGAAAACTTGCGAGCTTGATTCGGCAGGTGGAGGAACACTGACATTTCTCGCCGGTAAAGGAGGTGGGTTGAACACCTGTACTGTTCGCCAGGGAGAAGAAAATAGAACAGCCATCTCTAGTGACAACCCGTGATGTTCTAGTGACGCCATGTACAGGAGAGTTAGGCTGAGTTTCCACTTGAGCGGAAGCCCGCGGCGCGGCTGCCGCCGCTAAGGACCGCCGCCGCTAAGAACCACATCTCATGCGGTTTCTAGCGGCGGCCATTCATCCCTATGGCCGCGGTCAGTGCTGGGCGGCCGCGGCCTCGGTCGACCGAGTTTTTAGGCGGCCGTCCGCGCGATTCCGCGGACAGGGGACCAGCGACATTGAAGTGAATGGGCGCGGATACAGCCGCGCCGCGGGCTTCCGCTTCTAGTGGAAACAAGCCCTTATGGTAGTGCTGGAATATAAAGGTGGTCACACACAATATTGACACTTTGGACAATTTTCCCTTAGGCTGCGTCTACACTACGGAAAACTGTGTGGGTTTCTGGCGCGTAGACCGTGGGGAAAACCACGCAGTACTGCTTCACTGTAATCCCCTATGGGGAATGATGTGCCAGTCTAAACTGGTGTGTCATGTAGTGGATTTACAATGCCCGCCCAGGAGTTGGGGATCCTGGGGGTGTCCTGCAGACGCACCGAAACATGTACTGCGCCCATTGGTAAACAATGGGTGCGCTGTGTGACGCACGCAAAGCCTGTGTTTCTGGGTGCGGTTTGCTAATAGAAATGTAAAGGACGCGGTAATGGCGACGCGGCAAACAGCGGGAGGACGCTATAGGCACGCAAACTTGCCCATAACTCACCCCGCGATTGCTGGGGCGTTATAGTGTAGACCCGGCCTTAGTTATGTACTGACACATTTGTTTTGACATTATGGCTGTGTGTAATTTTAGAGGAACAGTATATTTACATGTTATATAAAGTACACTGACTACTTTAAATTATATTACAGTTCTTTCACCCAATATGTGCCTTTTTTAAGTATGACTTGAGCAACGCATGTGGTAATGCGTACACGGCTAAACAGAAAAATTTAAATCTGGTACCATGTGTTTTTATACCACGAAGTATGTAGTGTGAAAGTGTTCCCATTATGATATTATATTTTCCACTATGTCAGAGGTGCTCTCACTTCAGTGAGGTAATGTATGTACGTGTACACCTGCAATGCGCGGCCCCTGGCATACCATTACACGCTATGCACAGCGCGCTCACCACCACCGCGTGCCCGCGCACTCTATGGCTCCTCCCACCGATCACATGACCGTGACGTAAGCAGGTGTCCTGTAGCTGTGTTCTCCCAGCATCCAGCAGCGTTCAGTCCGGAGCCTAGCCTGTCATCCCGCAGATCGTTCAGTGACCCAGCATGGCGGCGCCCCTGTCTGACAGCGATAAGAGGAAGCAGATCAGTGTGCGCGGCATCGCGGGGCTCGGTGATGTGTCCGAAGTCAGGAAGAGCTTCAATAGACATCTGCACTTCACGTTAGTGAAGGATCGGAACGTGTCCACCCCGAGAGACTATTACTTCGCCTTGGCACACACGGTCAGAGATCACCTGGTGGGCAGATGGATCAGGACCCAGCAGTATTACTACGAGAAGGACCCCAAGGTAATGCTGCAGGTGCAGTGTCCCCATGTACTGTGCATGCTCAGTGACACCCATCATCCATCTTGACTGTCAGTGCAGAATCTGTACATCACCTCCTCCCAGGATCCTGCCACAGGGCACAGTGATCAGGGAGGAGGTCAGAGCATGGCATATCTGGGCACCTCCTGCCCCCCAATGGGTGGCACCAGTCATCTGCTGCTGTTTACTATTGTACTGCACCACTTGTCACTGCAGGGGAGGACGGTGAGTGTGGTCAGTGCTGCAGTGATGGTTGCAGATGGAGTTGTTTGTCTGCCAGTTCTGCAGTGACATGGTCAGTGTTGGATGCTACAGGTCCTCATTATTACATCTCATGGAAAGGCGTCCTCTGCATCACTTTAATATCTAGGGAAATATATGTATAAGTTTTAAATTAAAATATTCGTGTTTTCTTTTTTTTTTGCATGTGGATCCATCATGTATCTTTAGATATTGATTCATGCAGGTCATGGGGGTTGGGTGTTAGATCGATAGTGCGGTGTTCATCATGGCGAGGCCTTTAAAAATAGCATCACTGAGATAGATCCCCTGTGTCCCTTCTTCTTGTGACCTTGAATGCATTGTAGCCTCCCTGGCCGGGGATGAATACATGTACAACATATATAAATGAAAATATGCAACAGAAGTACAAGTATTTTGTACAAATACATAATATTATGCACTACAGACTTCAATTTAGACTTGTTTGTGGATATGTAGATACATGGACCCCATTAAGAGCCTTTAGATTCCCCATCTATAAGAATTTGTTTAATGTCCTGGTTCTAGTGACCTTGTCTTAATCGTGACCTCAATAAGGCAAGTGGCCAGTGAAATCTTAAAGGTGTGTTTTTTTTATCAGCGATTGAAGGCAGGATCATGGTGATATCACTTTGTCATCATTTACTCCTCCCTGTGTCCTCTCACTACCCTCTATACTTAAACACACCATGTACCAAAAAAAACTGTCCACCCCCCCCTGCTGAAAATAGTTCCATGGATGGGTAAAACCAATACCCACTGCCACAGGCAATGACTGAATTGTAAACTACAGGGACCATCGTCTCCCACATGTGATGTGGAAATGTATAGAATTTATTTCGCTTATCCCAGAATCTCATATGGCTCAACTGGATTCTTTAATCAAGGATGACGTTCTCACAGTGTGGTGGTCCTCGTAGTGTCAGTGAACCCATCAGGGTAAATTCCTTGTCTTGGTAGACCGTTGGGCCACTATACATGTAAAGCCCCCCATACAGCTTTAGATCACTCCATACAATTTCCTTTAGACCTACCAACAACTATGTAGTGCCGGGTCCTCCCTGATAGAATACATAGGGATTTGAAGGTTTAGAAAGGTCCTCCTATTACATGGTTTTGGCAGGAGAGAAGTTGATTGAATTGTATGAGAAGTTTGGAAGGTGTATGGGGGCCTAAACATATAGCACACAACTCTGTAGCCTCTGGCATTCGTTTTATTAATTGATTAGTTAAGTTTTCTTTTAGGCTAGTTACTCATCATGGAAGATTCTTGGGATTAGAATTGGGAAATGCAAGCCAGTTATACGTGCCACCAGGGCTATTCATTTCTGTCATACAGCTTTTATTTTCAAGTCATAATAGAAAATAACTGTCACTGTAAATAAATATCCTCATCCTGGTGTGAAAGCTCTATGAATGGAGTCTATTGTTACAAAGGAATCTTCCGGAAACCCGAGTGTTTGAGTCTTTCAGAATGGTGATTCATAAGGTAAATGTTAGTGTCCTAATGTACAAGTTCAGTTTGTATGATATTCTTTATCATATACCGTAATTTTTCGCACTACAGGATACACCAGACCATAAGAGAGTTTTGGAGAGAAAATATGATAAAATAAAATAGAGAGTCGGAGGCACAGCCTTTCACATATAACATATGTTTCACATATATACAGCATGTAGCAGTAAAGTAGGCAGTGTTGAATCATGCAGTATTTACCCCATACAGAGCACACACAATTTTTTTTTAATTGAGCCTCGGCTTGTGAACTCGCACCCAGTGCAAAAAAGTGAAATGCACACAATAGTGTAAAACCACACTAACTGCACAAGTGTCTCATTGTACCACCCTGAAAGGGGCCAACTAACCAAGCTATGGAGAGACACATTTTTCAATCTGGCACTAACAACTTACCCATGGGCATTGATTTACATATGCAGGAGGGATGACATTGTCATAACAAACAGGGTGGGAAAATAGGAGGGAGGGGACATTACACTTACCTGAAGTGAGGTTGTGGAATGTGTATTTGCAACAACTAGAGGACGTGGCCCTTCCTGACATCACTTCCAGGGTAGCTGGAACACTGGTTTAGAGAATGGGTACTGCTATTAACATGGCTAAGATCTCCATCTTGGTGGTTGAATTCTGGTAGGTAACACAGTAGCATATTTTGAAGGCTATAGGACGCACCACAATATTAGACTGTATACAGCTGTATATGCAGTTCAAGCTACCTTCAGCTGACTGTCAGCTATGGTTGGCCAGCTTTGACCACTACTGCAGAAGGTGATTGCTAAGCTATGAAATGCTGGCTGCTTGGCAATTTATTCACTCAACTTTGTCCAGCAAGGCCACCGACCAAACTTGAGTTCCAGGGGGTGGAGGAGCTCATGGGTGGATCTTTCCTCTAAAAGATGCCTCTGCCAGCCAAGATCAGTGTATGTGAAGGCATGACCATCCATGGCTGAATAGACTTTCTATAAGATGCACACATCTTAGGCTATGTTTCCATGGCGTTAATGGATGTGTTGTGTTAATCTGCCTTAATGCAGGGGTTAGGTTAGGACGCATTGGGACATGCATCAAGGATGGGTTATTGATGCATCCGTTTTTTTTGTTTTTTTTTTCTCTTGACTGATTGTATTTTTGCAGTCTCTATGGGTGCGTTAACGCATCCATACCTGCGTTCAGTTGCATTAATGTCAATGTAGGGCTTTGCCTTGACATTAATGCAACCCAACGCAGGCAATCAACAGCTGGCTGACAAGTGCCGAGTGCCACCTCTGGCACCCGTGCCATCAGGTTCGCCATCACTGATATAGGGCATTGTAAGCTGTGTAATGGAAGATGTATTTACATAAAAGTAGAATGTATCAGAATGAGACATTATTTCCTGTTTTGGTAAACACTGTTGATTTATTTTGAGTCACTGGCGGGTAAACGACCCATAAAGGTAACCAACTGGCATTTTTAGGGCTTTAGCCCGATAGGACCTCCATGGGGTCCTAATCTAGACGACCTGTGAAGGCCTGCACTATTTGGCAGCCGCTCGCAAGCAGATGTCTCCTGCGTGGCTGTGGGAGTGCACCGAGCTGCTGTGGGCTGAAAGCGAAGCTCGCCGCTGAACAAAGATCACAAGCCGCTAGCAGCTAACTACCGGCATTTCTAAGCGCAGCTGCACAAGTAGGAACAGCCTCATTGAAAATAATGGGTGCGGCCAAATTCAACTGTGGAGATAAGCCCTGAGGGCTTGTTTCCATTGATGCGATCCCGCGCGGCTACAAACGCAAGCGCTAACATCCGCATCCATTGGAAACATCAATATAGATTTCAGTGGTGCGGTTGTGCGTGTTCGGGTGCGGATGCGGTTTAGGGTGTGGTTCTGAACACTAGCTGCAGCGTTTTGAAACGCATCCGCGTCCCAACCGCATCCGCATAAAAAAAATAAAAAAATTGCGTCGCAAAAACGCGCGACAACTATGCCATGCTTTCAGCCGCGTGGTTGCATCAATGGAAACAAGGCCTGAAGCAGACATGGTTTTGTTGTTGACTTTAAACACAAATGTATAAATTTTATGAGAGAATGTCACTTCATAGCTGCCATCTACCGGGAGTTTGGTATACTTAAAGTAGACCTACCACCAGAAATCTATGTTTTCATGAATGGCACTAGAAGTGCCAATAATAGGGAGGAATGCAGTGAAAAAAACCCAAAACTTACCTGTAATGACCAATTTAGGAAGATAACCCCACAGCTCTCCTCACTTTCTTGTTCGCTGCAAGGCAACACATAGAACTGGGGGTGCAATATCGCGGGTGGCCACTGGGGGGTGTTCAGTGATCTTCTATGGGAATTTTCAAAGAAGATTACTGAGAAAACAAAGCTTCCTGTGACGTTCTGCCTAAAGTGAAACAGGAAGTGAGGAGAGCTGTGGGATTATCTTCTTAAATTGCTCATTACAGGTAAGTTTTTTGTATTTTTTCACTGCATTACTCCCTATTATTGGCACTTCTAGTGCCATTCATGAAAACATAGATTTCTGGTGGTAGGTCCGCTTTAAGCTGGTCATGCACTGTCAATTTGTCTTAAAAAAAATTTTAACTGAATAAATAGGCCAAACGTAATGGGAATTCAGTTGATTGTACAACTGATGTTTTTTTTAAATTATTTTTCAGATTTGATAGATTTTTATCAGATTATGGAGGATGTGCATAGGCCTTTATTTTCAAAACATACGGTAAAAGGTGGCTGGGCTGAGAGTCAATAATTTTTACTGTAAAATAATTGAAAATTGAGCAAGGGTTGAAGTGTATATGGCTAGCTGTACCAAGCCATTGCATTGGTCTGTCAGATGAGTTTAGGATTGGGCAGGTTATGACCATTACTTGTAGATAATTCTTTTACATTCTATCTGAACTCTACAGATTTTTGCTGTGAAATACATTTTACAGAGGTCACTGGGGAAGGAGAATGTGTCACATGGAGATGCCTGCTCTGTGGGGAATCGTTATGGGTAGCCGTGATATATTACTCAGAATAACGGAGAATCAATTGACTGACCTTCAATACAATGTTTCCTTTATTTCATTAACTGCATTAACCACAGAGCATAAGCATCTATGCATAAATAATGACTGAGAACTCTTCAAGCGGTTGTTTTTTTAGCTTTTATTTGCAGGATATAAGGAAGGTTATCTACAGGCTGGGCAGATACATAGAAAACCCCAAGATAGTTATGTACTCAAGAACAGTATCAATGTAAAAAGTTTAGTGATTACTTTAGCTTCATCCTCAAGTTGTGATGGAGAGATAGGGTTTCTCTACTCACTACAAGGCATTTTTGCCGACATTTACCAAACTAGGAGGAGTAGAGAGCAGAGGGATGAGCTTGCTTGTCTTCTGCTGCTACTTTATGTTCCGCAGGCTAGCCGCAGGAATATGACTTGCTTATCCCTGCTCCTAAGGCTCCTCATACGCATATGGTTCCCGGGAGGATTTTGCGGTCGATTTGATTAATTTGAAATGTTTGAATAACATACCCACATTACAGTTTACCATTCATGCACCCAACAAGAAAACCAGGTGCCCTGATCTGCACCATTGTATTTAAAAGTAAACTTCAAATACTTACAAATCCATAATGTGTGTTAAGGCAGATATCTAAATTAAAAATTGTTCTAAAATGAATGAAACCTAGATTTACTAAAATTAGTACCTGTGCTGTTGAAGCTGTACCCATAATGTAGAGGACAATATACTAATCACCCTTATTGCCTATGAGCTGATGACCTGTTCATATAAAGGGGAGACTTGATGGACCATTTCTTTCCTTCTAAATACAGGTCACCAGTATTACCTTTATCAGCTCCCTTTAGTTGATACTTATACCCCAGTACTGACTTGCCATACTGTATTCTGCACTATATATGCACTGCTCTTGATACTTGTATATTACCCCATTAGTTATCCAACCAACACTCATTAAGGCAGCAGACCCATCATGGGAAAGCAAAGTCTTGCCTCTGCTATTTCGTTACCAACTTCTCACTTGCGTTGAATGTTGATTACCCTTCCTCACATGCTACACATTTTTATGACACAATTATCACTTTCCTGCATAACCATATTCACAAATGTATGTTTTTGTTTTGGACAATTCAACCACTACTCTTTAAGTGATACTCATAATAAAGGTAAACGTTTGCCATATTTCAGAGGAAGGATTCATTTGACTAAACAGAACTGTAAAATGTTCCGATTATATAATTTACTGGATCTGCACCCCTAGTGATGTTTGATATATATATATATATATATCAATCAATCACCTCTGCCCCAGTTATCCACATCGACACTCGTTTTGGGGGCTGAGCCATCATGGAAAAGCAGCATGCATAGATCCAGTAAATGCTATAATGGCAGATCCTTGCACACGCGTCCTCTGAAATAATATCTTCTCAACCTAGAAGAGTGGGCCGCACATCTGTGATACCGCAAAAAAAAAAAATTCTAGATATCATGAGATTAGCTTTCACAGACTCAGCAGGGGTAAAGAAAAACACTACTGCTCCTGTTTTAAGCAGAAATCAAGGCAATAAGAAGGTTATTGGTTTTGGCAAAAAGAATTTCTTTCTATATAAAGGCAGCGATCCCTGCATTACTGATGTCTACTCTCCCATATTGCCAATTGCCAGCAGCATCTGAATCGGGGGGCGGAGTGTTAGCCGATTCAAATGCAAATAGGCGGATAGAGCCAGACCGGATGAGTCTCGCTCCTCCATCTTGAAGCCTGGAGGATGGGGCATGGCAGCGTGGGAGTAAGCAGCCAGGAAAAGTAAGTATCTTTAGGGGTTGCTGTCCCTGGACGAAGACTCGATGTAGGTGCGTAATTTTGTATTTTTTTTTTTTTGTACTTTAAATCTGCTTTGGACATGAACATCCATGCATTGAAATTCTGCCCTTTTTACACTCTGTATAACCTTTTCCTAGGTCATTCTAAGGGTAGAATATTAATGGACGGTGACAGCTGGGTCTTCATTCATGAGCCATATCTTGTGAAACGCTCTCTTGGTGTCACAGTGTGCTTTTTACACCTGTAGACTTGTTGTTGGCATCAGTGACTTGTGTGATGATTCAGCTGTGTGCCGAGTATTTTTACCCACCCTGACAAGAATTCATTCTTTCTGTTAACTGGCTCATCTTCTTTGTCTGTAAGCTCATTAGACACAGTTCTGTCCCGCACAGGCACCATTCCCCCTAATCATATATTGTTAATGGAATCGGGAGTGGGGGTGTAAAATGATGGAGCAAGGTGGAGGCTAACAGATTGACGTGATCACCCGTGTCATCAGGAATTAAACTGTATATAAATCCAATATATCCAATTTTATGAGTTGCCTTATGAGTTTCCACCAGAGCAGGAACAGAAGGGTAATCTTCCAATGGGAATACTTGTTCCCATCACAGATGTATTGTAGGAGATATTCCTGACAATGGAAAGCTATGCTCTCACTTCCTGTGGATTCTGCTTAACTAAAGCTAATGAGGAATCTCCCTAACAAGAGGCAGAACAATTAAAATGAATTTAAAGATGTCTACATGATCAATAATAGAATTAGTTCTAAACCGCTTTGCTGCTGGGTGAGTGACGTTTGTCCTCTTTAACCTTCAGGGAAACAAATTGACTCGCTTGAAGATTATTTTAGTATGACAGATGGGGACAGCAGAGAATTCTGGTAGTGTATTCTTGGAGGACTGCGCAAAATTGTTTATTATAAAACTGTTCAGAAAATGAAGTTATATAGTCTCTTGCCTTAGAAATTAGGCCCACTGGTAATATCATATGAGTTTATAAAGAAAAAGATTCACATGTCTTGCTTTTAGGAACAACTCAGCGAATAAAATTAAACAAATATTGGCATATCTCTTAAGCTGGCCATACACCTTCAGATTTCTCTGTCAGATTTCCATCAGATCAGATCTACCAACAACCATGTAGTATAGTGTCCTCCCTGATAAAATACATAGTGATTGGAAGGTGTAGAAAGGTCCTCATATTACATGGTTTTGGTAAAACAAAATCTGATCTGAAGGAAATCTGACAACTCACAACTGTGGTCTGGTCTGCACTACATTGTCTGGGCCCCACCACCCCTTTAGAATCATGGCACTGGTGTAAGTTTGGAAAATCAGCAGCTCCTTGTAAGGCTATGTTTCCCCAGCATCTGTGAGTCTGACGTGAATGCGCCAAGGTCCCTCCGTCCATGGACATCCTGTAAGGCATGCATTACAGACAGAGGGACCTTTCTGTCCATTCTTCTTTGCAAAGTGATGATTGCATAATACCATAAGTGAAACCCCATGTTGATTTTCACACAACAGTGCACAACGCATCACATAAACCTAAGTGGTTACAGAGTCATTTAATGTAATGACATGCATCAACATCCCTCCATTTGCCTTACGTGTTTTGAAATCTGAAGGTGTATGGCCAGCTTTAATAATAGCAAATTGGTTGCTGCCATTTTGCCAATTGGATATATTTATAGTCTTTTTGGCCAGCTCTTTGTCAGGATAGGAAGCAAGGGAAATTGGACTGGGGCCACATACAGGTGTTCATACTGTTCCTGCTACCTCCTAAAGCTATAAAAATCAGGTTTTGGGGGTTTACATAGAATATAAATATATTTCATTTTTATTGCCCATTGAAGGTTTTAAATATTATTTTACCCCAAATCTGGGAAATATCCAACATGAAGTCATATTAGATTAAGAAAATGCCCTTGGGGTCACTGCTCCAGTGTTGTAATGATCAAATGTCACTGTTTCTTATTTGTAATTAGAATAGAATGAGTACAAGGCATATACCCAGGCCACTACACAGTATCATAGTCAGATTATTTTAAATTAATATTTACAATGGTTGGTTAATAAGCTGTTGTAATGGATCTTAAGTCTCTTGGTGGTCATATTGGCATTGCATGGCTGAAAATTTTCCAAGTGTAAATATAGAAACATTAATTATTGATTCATTTTAACACTTCCAGTAGTTAAGTTCTCCGCAAAGCTTTAGACTTCAATCCTCCAGTCTATTCCCTGGACTAAATGAAAGTCCCCGCATTGTTGAGGTTCACCTTGTGCTCTCCATCTATAAACATTTCAGCTCTTGGTTGACAGCATTGAAATTTTAATTTAGTATAGCATTCTGGCATCTTGATTTTTGGTGTAATGAATGTTCTGTTGAATTCATGTGAAAAAGATTTTAGGTAATTTTACAAGTGGATGTAAGAAAATACCATGAATATCTGAATAAACATTTTTATTTGCCTGAAGGTTCATTATTTAACTCTTCTCTTAAAACATGTGCATTTTCTAGAATGAATGGTTGCCTTGAACCTATAGGTTTACGTCAGTGTAAGCAAACTACTTTTCATGATGGTCTCTAGTGGTTTTACACACTATGACAAACAGGATGTACTACAATTGTCACTTCTGGCACTACGGTTTCCCTGAGGGTTAAATTATGGCTGTACTCCATGTCATTTTATCAACTTGACAATCTGAATAAAGGATATAGATTCTGAATATGGGCTTATTAGGATTGAAATGTCTTACATTAACAATTTGACCATAACATAAGTAGACTGAACCCTCAATGGCAAGCAGCTACCCTACCAGTATGTGACAGTTTATTGGTGATCTGCACCTATTGGTCTGTCAGTAGGGGTAATGTGTTCACTCGTTTGTAAAATAAATAAATTCTAGTGGTTATAAAAACCTTCATCTGCCCCAAACCACAATGTTGCTCACCCATATTCTTTCAACATTTATAAAAGGATGTTTTCTACTTTATATTGTGTGTGTGTGTGTGTGTGTGTGTGACCCTTTGATTCATTATACCTGATACATTTACCACTACTTTGCAACTAATTTGTCTAACAAATTTTACATTTTCGAGTGCCAATCTTGCAGCCTCTTTCACCCACTTCCTGTCTACATGTATTAAGTTCAATGATGGCTGTATGACATTTCCTGATGGTGATGCCAGTTGGCCATGCCACGTAATGTGTGTGTCAACAGGGCCTCCTTTTGGTTTCCATCAGAAGCTTGTTTTAAAGGTTGACAACAGAGAAGACTATTGTGTTACTACTTGTTTATGACTCTAACTGGAAACTTCTGCCCAGAGGCCTTCCTGGATGGATCACCAGATAATATTTTAATGCTGCAAATTTTAAATATATAAAGATTTTTTTAAAATAAAAACATGTAAAAGTGTATATGGTATTTTAGTGTGTGGGTTTGCAATTGCAAAACTGTAAGCAACAAACCAAACACACAGTTGAATTAGTCCTTTTTTGTACCTATTTTACCTTACCTAAATTAAATGAAAGTAAAGATATTTCTGCAAATGTCCGGATCAATATGTGTTTCACTTTAAGTGCTTAGTTCTTTATAGGATTACTGGTTCTTATGTTTTTCATGGTGTTAGAAGCTGCAGAACAACACGTTGACCTTGGCGAACTGACCTTCCTGAAGTGCCTCGGATTTACTCTCTGTTCATCCATCTTTCATTGTATGGATAATGTTTAGAAAATTAGCTTGGACTTGTTAACAGCTGAAAGAAAGGATTGTTCACATGACTTTTCCTTCATCACACTACCTCTTCAATACCCATAACCTCAAAATAGGCCTTTATAATGGAGCACAATATTGGTGACTAGTCCACTTCTGTTAAGGCTGGCATCAATAACGGCCTTATGAATATATAATTTAATTGTTTTCAGACCACAGAGATGCCAGTGTAGATCTGCTTTTCGGCTGGCACGCATGGCCCCTGAGAGAAAGAATGATTTTAAAACGATTCCCCATGAACACAATATATAAATACTTGATCAAAATGGCTCTCTATAAAAACACTTTAAATGACTTGATCAATGACTTTTTATAGATTCCCCATCTGGTTTTCAACAATGCATTTAGTGTTACCAACCCTCTGGAAATTTTGTCACCTAAAAACATGGACAATTTACTGCACACATTTTAATTTACTGCAATCATTCAAAAAGTTTGCCAAAATGAGAACATGGCTAGGATTATAGAAGACCCCGGGCTTCTGGGATACAGTGGTGTATGTTGGCTATGGCTCACTTGGCTTGACTGTCTGATTTTGCAGCCGCAAATCAGGTACACCCACCTGCACAGGTTGACAAGGATCCTCTTGCATGGTGATCTGACATGTCGGTAAATTCCAGGCTGACACCAGTCCCCGTCCAACGTAATGTCCGGCACACAAGGGGTGCCCGATGATCCTCTGAGCGGTCCCTCATTTATCAAGGGAAAATCTGCCCATGTATGTCTACCTTTTTAAAAGGAGTTGATTAAACAAGTCTAGTCACTGATTGCATATACACTGACCTTGTATCCATAAGCTACTCCCAATCATTGTAAGTGAAAGTCTCACCTATAAACTCAAATGCACCTATAAACTTCAGGGCAAATAATAGTTAAAAATTAAAGTAGGATAAGTTAGAGACCAAGAGAGGTATGTGTAAGGTGAGAGTTCAGGAGCACTTTTAAAAAAATCTTGGTAAATCCCAGTTTTGCAAATATTACTCTACTATCATTGGGTTAACCTCTGGGTTGTACATTCCCTTAAAAGTCACTGGCTTTAGACAAGGATTGGCAAATGGGTATCTACCAGAATTTAAGGAACTCAAGCCAGCAGCAAAAGTGTTGAGTAGACATGTGAGTAGTTTAGATTTTTAAACATTGTAAAAGATATCTTATAAGTTACTCAGTGACGTCTGCCTGAATGGTACAGGAATAACATCATTATTGTTGGTACCTAACCTGCTGTAGACATCGAGGATATCCTATTTTATATGCGTATTTCCCCCCACATACCAAATGGCAAATGAATTGTTACTTCTATGTAGGAAATTTTTTTTATCTTTATTTATTTTGAAGTATTACGGCCATGATACATTGTTGTTAGCTTATACGTATGCTATGGAATAGTTATTTTATGGGGTCCTTGTGTATGTGCAGAGTTTATCACCTATGAATGAACTTGTCCTCTAAGAAGATAAAAGGATTAATGTAACTTCTGTAGAGTAGTTAGACTGAGATGACAGCTGAAGCAGAGCTTTATTAAATTGGATGTAAACTGTAAACATAAAATAAATACGTATACATAACTTGCCTCCATTCAGCATTCATCCAGGGACCGCAACCCCTTAAGAAAAAAATAAATACCATGCCTGCCTGCTCGCTCCGTGCTGCCATGTCTGTCTGGTCCCCCAGGTTACCCCCAGCAGACTATTCCGGTCTCGCTTGCTCCACCAATCCGGATCTGAATCCAGTGATGCTCCACCCCTCCAGCTTTTCTGGATTCAGATGTGGTGTGCTGGCGGGAGCAAGGGGACATTGGAGGGTGACACCTACACTCCCATGTGCCCTGGGGGGTGGAGCATCTCTGAATTTTGCCAGTTTTATCATGTATCAGGCAGGCTCTGGGCACATGGGAGTGTAGGCGTCACCCTCCAATGTCCCCTTGCTCCCGCCAGACAGATCAGGTGGTATTAATGCGGAGGTATGCTTTAACAGGGAATAATATTAATGTAACTTACTACATTACTACATATGGCTCATATTTCTACATTACTTCACTATAATTTATGATACTTCACTAAACAACTGCAAACACTCACTTCCTGTGAACACCTGTAGTGCCTCTGGACGGGACACACAGGGATGATCAGCAATGGCAAGTTCAGGAATCAATGCCAGGGATCATACACAGGTAGTCAGTCCTCCAAACAAGATATTTAAAAGAGGCCATACATGGGTCGATTTTGCACAATCGATCGCCGTGCTCGTTTGTGGGAATTGATTTTTCTTGAACCATTTGCATCCAGCCTTTCTTTGTTGGGATCCCGCTTGATGGAACCATGTGCGCATTGATTCTCCATTTAATCGACAAAGCTTGAGGGTTCATTGATTCAACAGGTATCGACCCATGTATGCCCACCTCAAGGGTTAAACACAATGCAGAGTTCTTAAACTGCAGATAGTCACACTGCTATTAGGTAAGGTTCCACCTTCTGTATTTTATCAGCCTGGTTAAAATAAGCAACCCTATTAGCAGGTTTAGTAAATACAATGGTCAACTAGTGATTGAGGGCTTTTTCACACCATGTGCAAAATATCGCATAAAGCCCATATGTAGGCACCTGAGACACGCGGCCGATTTTGCCGACGAGTGCGCGTGCACATCGCGCAAAAAAAATCCGACTTGGCTCGCTACATGTATGGAGGCCTTTAGCATTATAAAGTCCAATCGTGCAATCAAAACATATTTGTCACATGTGCTTGCAAAGTGAGTTTTTAAGCAAATCATTTCTTACACATTGATCGTTTTACTTTGCTAACTGAGCAGCCTAAATTTTTTCCAGTGCCTTTAAATTCAAAATCTATTATGAAGAACAAAAAAAACATGATTTCAATGTCAGTATCTGATTAAGGAAAAAAATTCAGGTCACCGAGCTGCCAGAAAGCAGGGTTTAGCTCTGCTGGTACTGTAGTAAAACAGTCTTACATAAATATTACCTAAAAATAGACATGACTTTAGAGAATTCAACAATGAAGCACGATGTGAGCAGGATTTAAAAGGAAATGTTGATGTACCATATAAAAAATGAAAGGCTCCCACCTCACTTCAAGTTCGTCATTTTTTTTTTTGTTAGGAAATGCATTTTATGTTTTTATGTGTCTGTTCAGAATTTTTTTTAGGACTAACTAAACACAAGTGTGATTCAAAAAGCAAAGGATATTTTACAGAAGACCCCAAAACAACTGCCCGGCCGACTAAAGCAGCCCCAGAATGCAATGTGATGACTTTTATCCCGTTTGCATTCTGGGGCTCATCGGAGCTAGTCTGTCTGCACCCATCTGTGGGTGTATGGCAGGCTTGAGTTACTGACTCAAGCTTATCTGACTTAAGTTTATCTAAAATCTTTGTGTATATGGTTTGATAAGTTTGATTATTCAGTAAACAAAGCCGGACTGCTCCTGTATAACGGCAATGAAATGCTGTTGGTGTTTTACATGTATTGAAAATAATTTAAGATAACAATTTATAATGAATGTTCTCTGCTCTGTTCTGCTGTAAGGGCCCTTTTAAGGTTCCAATACATGGGTCGATACCTGTGCAATTGATCACCCACTCACGTGCAGCATGCTGACGTCACCACTTTGTGCAATAAATTCCCGTTCGACCAAAGCAATGGAGATCGAAAAGGGACTTACCAACATGTTGGTTTCCTGTTTAATGGAGAGGGATTGATTGATCACACGGGAACCCTCGAGTGCACAAGCTTCCTCGATTGAACGGAGACTCGATGCACAGCACTTCTGCACGCTGCCACAACCACTGTTACCAGCAAAAAACATAGACGCAGTGTAGTGTGAAAAGGCCCTATAACTTTATTTCTTAAGCTGTATGTCAATAAGAAGTTAGTTGGCAGACTCTTGTGGTATGTTATGCCATGCCAGTGTTATCCTGCTTTAAGCAGTATAGTCGGAAGATCAGGATTACAGACAAGTAATGCCCCCCATACATACACAGATTTTAGCTTCTGACTTAAAGCGATCAATTTATTTCAATCGTACAAGTGGAGATTGATTGATGGAAAATTAAATATACTCCACATGGAATAACACATTTTTGATCGTAAATTAAATTGATCGTTTAATCGGGCAATTATTTTTGCAATCGGAAGTGCTGTGTACAGAGGGCATAGTCATTTGATGACAATGAAGTATTAGTATGCAAATAATAAAAAACGATCAAAATCCGTCAGTTACAAAATAATTTGTACTCAACCAATCAAAATTTGCCGACATGTCCGATCATGTTTTTGATTTCACAATTTTTCACAATTACGATCAATTTAATTTGACCGTTCCATGTGGGCATGCACAATTTATCGTTTTTAATTGGAAGGCCGGTAAAATCTGTGCATGTGTGGGGGCCATTACTTCCATTTTCAGAATTAACCCCTTATGGCTGCTTCCATAGATCTATTGTTAGGTGTACTTTAACAGAGGTAAAGCAAATTTCAATTGTATTTAAGGTAAACCCCCCATGGCATATGTAGAGTTACAGGTCTTTCAGAAACACACGTCCTTTATTAAATTACATGTTTCCTGTTTATATAAACCAGGACAACATATACAATATGTCTAAAGGACAACATATACAATATCTCTAAAATGCAGTAACCCACTGTAACCAGTTAGCAGTCCTTTATATTTGGATTACTCATCACTTATAATAAGATAAGCAATCACATAGTGCACTTTGCACATCACTGATCTCTGCAATGTCTGATTACATAATCAGGTTAACTGGTGCTGTTCATTTTCAGTTTAAAGTATATGCGTTGCAAACGTTAGTTTTAAACAAAGATCAGACTTTTATCTCTGGTTTTGTCCCTGTTGTGTCTATTTCTCATGAACATTGTCCCTGAGATTGAGGAAATTAAAGGAAAAATCCTGAATTTCATGGTCTGTCACTGTAAAAAGCAGTGGTGGGCAACTGAGTTGATATGGAGGGCCACAAGTGCGGCCCTCGGCATCACTAAAGGGCCTCACAATTTTTAATCTATACTGACTTGTACAGTGGAGGAAATAATTATTTGACCCCTCACTGATTTTGTAAGTTTGTCCA
>CM070035.1:130448885-130462923 GCA_036250615.1 Ptychadena robeensis
TGGACAAACTTACAAAATCAGTGAGGGGTCAAATAATTATTTCCTCCACTGTATAAGCATTTTTTGACAGAATAAATGACAGAAGGCATTGCTAGAATACTAAATTTTACTTCAAGTATTAGGGAACACTGTAAGTATGGTAATGCACATTTTGTGTCATGTATATCATCAAAGGTTATGTGCGTCAAAGCCATTGATTATATCGATGGGGCACATAACCTTCGATTCGGCAGCAGACAGGTGAGTTCCTATGCATTAATAGTTAGGTTTCAGGGGCCTCAAGTGGAAGACTTAGGGGGGCCGCCAAAGAACACCCAAAGCGCCGCATGCGGCCCCCGGGCCACAGGTTTGGCACCTAGGGTATAAAGGATGAGATGAAATCCTTTGCATAGTGGGACTTCCAATCACTTAAGGTTCAAATTTAAGGTTGGGAAGGAAAGGAAAGTTCGCACACAAATTGAAAACCATAAACTTCCATTCCCTGTTCTTAATCTAACTTAACTTTTTATCATACATTCAGTTTGATACAGTGGTTCTCAACCTGTGGGTCATGACCATTTTGCAGGGGTCGCGGAAGTAGAAGGAAAAGTAACTCTCCCCTCCATCCTAACTAGTGATGGCCAAACTGCCCGCAAGGCACCACCAGCCCCATTCACCGGCAAGAAGAAGATTTTTCCTCCGGCAGGATCAGAACCTGCAAATCGTGCCAGAGGAAGAATCTTTTCACTAGAAGACCGGGCATAAGGCTGGTCTACTAGTGAAAAACCGGCTCGGGGACAGGAAGTGATGTCAGTGACGTCACATCCGGCTCCCTTAACCAGGAACTATGCTTTCCAGGGACCAGATGTGACATCACATCCAGTTTTTACAATTCAAATTCCCCGCCTAGACAGACCTGGCTGATGTTCGGCCATCACTAATCTTAACCTATGGTGTTAGGCTAGGCATATACGGTTCGATTTTAGATCTTGATCTTTTTATCTGACACCAATCGTACTAGAATTCAAAGTAGTACCATATCAAAAGAACCAAAGTTACCCTCAAAATGGGACTTTTAGTTGGCAGACTCAACCCAAAAAAAGGTAAAAACAATTATTTGATAAGAAAAAATAAATAATAATTGGTCACATATCTAGTACATTTTCTTCTCTCTTTAAACAAAGAGTATGTTTCTACTAATGAGCTTAAGGGGGGGGGGGGTGGCGACAGCAAGATAATGATGTCTTCCACCTCAATAAATACATATTTCCCAAAATGGTGTTGACCCTCCTTCCCGTTTTCGGGCTCATTATTAGAAACCTAGAGAGGAGAAAATGTACTAGATATCTGACCAACTAGTCTAGAGAATATATAATAACATTGATATTCAATGTAATCAGGTATAAAGTATATACTGACTAAAAGAAAGAAGTTGTAAAGATTATGTAGCAATTATTGTTTTTTTCTTATCAAATAATTGTGTTTGCCTTTTTTTGGGGGTTGAGCCTGCCAACTAAAAGTCCCATTTTGAGGGTAACTTTGGTTCTTTTGATTCAGATTTACGGGATGGGCACTCTAACCCCATAGAGATATAGGTTGTCTATTGCCTCCCTTTCATAAAGTAGTACCATATGGAAGGTTTGATCAGAATATGATCATGATCCAAACAAAGTTTACGTTTCAAAGGAAAGAGTCATATATAAATGTGTTCATCGAATAAAATCGGCTCGACCAACAAACAAAATGATACGATTTTAGTTCGATCATTGTACAATCAATGAAAATTTTCCAACATGTCCAATCTATGTTTAGATTGGTATCGAACAATTTTTGCAGATCGAACCATGTGTGCCTAGCTTCACTCTCCCCTCCTAACATCCCACCCCACACATAATAGGTGGGAAAATAAGAGGGAGGGGGACATTACACTTACCTGGCCGTGCCGGAAGTGACCTCCAAGAGTGTCAGTTTTGGTATTTGTAATGCGGAAGTGACGCTCCACACCGGCACTTCCTTGTTCCAAATACACTTCTGGGGTCGGGATCTAAAAAGGTTGAGCACAACTGCTTTAATAGGATATATTTCCTGTATGTAATGACTCACTAGTTAATGAACCAAAAAATAAATAAAAAATGACAATTGTTTTCTATTTTCAGTTCACTTACACAAACCGGTATATTTGTTATCTAACTATATATATTTTTTTCCTGCAGCGTATTTATTACCTGTCTCTGGAATTCTACATGGGACGCACCTTGCAGAACACCATGCTGAATTTAGGTCTCCAGCACGCTTGTGATGAAGCTGTATATCAGGTGAGCACTACAATCCCATATACTTTGAAATGTGCTTTTTATTTCCATAAATATTTCAAATGTATTTCTTTTTTCATGATTTGAGGTCAATGCCCTATTTATCAGAGGGCTCATATGTTAAACCTAAGAGGGGAGGCAAGGATCTATGTTAGTCTTGAAACAGAACCTTGTACACCTTACAGAGCCATTCTTCAGTTCTAATCCTAGGCCAACACCACAAGCAGGTATTCCAACACAACCCACACTGTTGGGTAGAAAATATCTTTCTCCTTAACGTTAGTAGTTTATTAAAAAGGGGGATTAAACCTAAACAGAACAATACACTGAATCTTATAGTGTCCATATTCATCTAAGGCAGTAGTTCCCAACCTGGGGTCTGTGATAGAGATTGCAAGGGGTGCGCATCATCAGTAGTACAAGAGGGGTGACAGAGGGAGGCTGCAAGTTCAGCTTCGTGCGTCCTTCTGCTCTCTCTCTCTGTAACCTGAAAGTGAAGGTGGTAATCCCGAGCTGGACTCTGGCTGGTGAAATGTAAACATGCAGCATCACCATCTTGTGGACATTTTTTTCCAGAGATGGTGGAATTTAATTTTGAAAATGTAACAATTTGACTTTTTCGAGTTAATTACTGAACATGGTATCATTCCCACAACAGGTTTAAAGAAGGGTTGTGTGCATGCCAGGAGAAAGGGTATGTGTCCCCAGGGTGGGAGCAATATGACTACACTGGGAAAATGTATCTTAATGCATGTTGTGGGTAGGTGTTGGGGGTCTGGCTGTTTTGGATACAGGCAAGGGGGGCCTTAAGAAAAAAAGTTTGAGAACCATTTATCTAAGGCTTGCACATTATTTCTGCTCTTTAAAAATATTTTACCTTTACAAATGTTTGACCAGCCCAGGTTTGTTTGAAACATCAGTTCTGGCCACAGTGAGGAATGTAGAAAGGTGAAATTCAGTTTAGTAGGCTAAGTACACAGCAAGGGTTGTTGACAGCGTTATCAGTTAGGTAAGCAAAACTGACAGAATTCCTGAAAAGGCATTTCCTATAAATAGGTAAAATGTTTCTAGTTCTCTAGGATGGGCAGGCTGCAGGCTCAATTTAAAACTAGTAATGGTCATAAATATGTCAGGGTTCTTTCACACTGTGCATTGCTTTCTACTTTGTTCTACTTTTTGTTCCGTAGGTACATAGGTGTAAAACAAACCTAAACACATGTATTTAACTACATGGAAATACATTTTCAGTGAAAATCCCATCCTTTATTCTTTTGTAATTGCTTCACATATCTATTCTGTTAAGTCTACTTTTATAGGAACCCAATAAAAACCCATTCACATATACCTCAAATAGAAGAGATTTGCAGGGTTACAGAGAACAATAATAAATGTTAACAATATTTAAGCACATGAAAACTAGATTTTGTTTTTTTAAACCCCTAGGGGAAATAATTGTCCTGTTAGGTGTCCAGGCACTCTTGTGCCTTCAGATTTGAATGTGTCTATATTCAGTTTTTCAGCAAAACTCACTACATTTTGACAAAATGTGACAAAAGTTGTTGCGCCTTTGTCATTTGCTCATTTGTTTCAATAGGTGGGTACTTGCAATGTGTGCATGTCTGGGCTCTGCTTTTCAAAAATCTGGATGTGTTCACAGCACAGGAAAATGCCCATTGCAAATGCCTTTTTAGGTGAAAAACTTAATTGGAGTTTTAGCCTTAGAGCGAAGTGGTGTTGCCTATGTCTCATGATATTCAGAGTGAGATTTCATTTTTTTGAGCATACATAATGCCTAGAGACGTCTGAACGCTGTAGTGTAATATTGTGATGATGATGGGTACCTCTAAGATTTTAGGAGCTATCTCTGCTCTTTGCAGTGATTAAGAAGAGGGGAGCCATTTTATTGTTTTATATAATTAGTTTTTATTTGTTTAGTATGATTATTTTAATCTATATTTGGGAAGCGATACAGAAAGTTGAAAAAGATCACAATATCCCTGCCATATATCCCTACAGAATTTTTTGGGTGACCATTACAGACAAATTTGGCCCCTCTGTGAAATTGTTTCTTGTAGGATGTGTTTACGTATTACTTGATCCCAATTAGTTGGGGTACTGTTTGTTGCTGCAGCTTTACAGAACTGAGGGCTGTTTGAGGTTCCAACTAGAACATTATATTCAGGGAGTTATTTTTAAATCTGTGTTGATTTATTTTAGGTTCTCTTTTTATTTCTAAGATATAATCTAGTAAGCGTAAAGCCCCCCATACACCTTAAGATTGATCCATACCATCTCCATTAGATCTTCCAACAACTGTGTGTAGTATAGTGGCCTCTCTGATAGAATACATAGTGATTGGAAAAATAAGAAAGCTCCTCATATTACATGGTTTTGGTAGAACAAAATTTGATTGTACAGAACTTGTATAGAAAGATTGTAAGGTGTATGGAGGCTTAAGTAATGGTTTGACTATGGTAGACATTTTAGATTGTAATGTTCAGTAAAGATTAAGGGTCTCCATACACCTTTTAGATTTATCTGTCGGATTTCCTTTAGATCTCCTTTTGTTTTACCAAAACCATGTAATATGAGGGACTTTCTAAACCATCAAGTCTACCTGTGTTCAATCGCAGAGGACTATATACTACATAGTTGTTGGCAGATCTAAAGGATATCTGACAGAGAGATCTAAAGTTGTATGGGCAGCTTAAGTTTATGGTACAGCACTAGTTAAATAGTTGTTTTCTGAATTGTGTTCTGTATTTGTAGAAGAATGATGTACTGTCTTCTAACAATTAAAGCAGTTGTAATCTCAAAAAAAATCCCCCACATACATTACACGGACATATTACACACCCGTCAGCAGTATACATCTGTGAAAACTGCTACACAGAGAAAAAAAAATAGGTACTTACAATCTTCACTTCCTCATTCCTTAAGGCACCATCTTAAGTACTGGCACCTGAAGCCACTTCCACCCATTCTGTTGGACATTACTAAGGTGCCCCTCCCCTGCAGACATATTTACCAATCCCAAAGGGTTTGGTATGGGAGGACAGTTCTGGTCCTTCCAGAGATCCATGTGCTGCATATGTGTGTTGCAGTTTGCATAGGAGACAGGAGTGAAGCTGAAGGGTGACACTGTAGGAGATTTGGGGCGCTGCACTGACAGAACACCTCCCATGTGACTGTCATTGTTTACTTCTCTGCCCCTCCCAGCTCCCGTGTTCTCTAGCCTCCTTCTTTTATCAGGAAAACACTTGACAGCTGGCAACACAAGAATGCCGAACTCCGAGACAGAAGGGGGAGGGAGGGGGGATTTTCTGCTGACAGAGAGGAGACAGAAGACGTCACAGAGGACAGGCAGAGCAGAGCATTATGGGGCTGCAGACACAGCATGGATGATTTCCCAGGAGCCCTTTCAGCTATGACAAGCGCGCAAGGTGCAACGTCGCAGCATGGGAGGGGCTACCTCGGAAAAACTCGCCTCTCCTGCTTTAAGATTTTTTTTTTTTTTTTTTTTTGGACAGTGATTGCCCTATCTATTGGCAGTCTGATGCCAATAGTGCAAAGTGACCTACAATGTGGTAGGTCCGCTTTAAGGTATACTTTTACCATTACTGTCATTTTATTCCTTTTTTATTATAAGCCTAAAATTGTACTTCGGGCTACCAAATGAATATAGATCGATTTAATTACTTTGGATGAGAACCAGCATCATTGTCCAAAGTAAGTGCTGGCACACAAAGGGTCAATTGGCCAAAAAATTGGGTCAAAATCTAAATGTGTTTGGGGGGGCTTTAGTTATTGCATTAACGCAAAAACAAAAATGAATGTGTTTTGCACATTACACATCTGCGTTTGCTTTTTTGAACAAAGCAATTAACAATGCGTGCAGCAGCACGTTATATAAAATGCATGCGCTAACGCTGCAGTGTGAATGGTAACATATAATTCTCATTACTAGTAAAGTGAACCTAGCACCTCGAGGCAGTACTGTAAAAACGTGCGCATCAACAGAAACCCCTCACATTGTGTGAAAGGGCCCTAAGAGATTTCTCCGTTTGCTTGTAGTAACCTGCATAGCGCTACACTGGAGATTTCTAGCAGCTAAATTCTGTTATTAAATTGCTAGAGAAGCTTTAATTGGTAGGTTTAGAAGCAAATGCAGCAAATGATTCCCTATGGTGCCGGCTGTGAAGTAACGGTAACATCTCTTAACCGTCATTTGCATATTAACAGATCACTGTGCTATTGTGTTATTGTGCTACAGATTTTCTTTTTGTTGTTGTGCTTTTCTATTTGTGGAAAATGACATCCCTACCGCTGAGGTTTTTTCTTTTTTTCTTTGTTTTGATCATTGAATATATAGAACTTTTCTTGCAGAGTGGATTATGGTTTGTGTGTTCACTGTTCCTGTAAAATGGTATCCATTATGAAAGCACTGTTGCATTGAGCGTAGTCTGTTTATATAGAAGTAATGCTTTCAGTATTAACCTTTCAAATATTTTTATAATTTATGCTCTCTCTTCACCCATCCAATCGATGCAGCTACCCGCAGTCCATCTCTTCTACTGCCAAAGAGGCAATGTGGTAATAGCATTTCAAGAAGAGATGCCAGCTCTGTAAATTATTCATCAGAAAGCTTTAAAACTACCAAATGTAGCTCAGCCTGATTGTAGTTTTTATTCACTTACAAAGAAAGATGAGTCACTTCTGTTTTTGCATAGTTTGCCTGGATAAGGTAATTTACCAGGGGACAGTGCAGCTTACATTTCTTCTTCTTGTTTGACAACATTTAGGAAAAAGTTATTTACGGTTAGATTATTGTACTGTATAGGGCTTGATACCATTAAAAAGGAACAAGCATGCAACAATTGAAATCTGAACTGCCAATTTTGTTGAGTTGGGAAATAAAAAAGTATTGAAGCTACTAAATGAGCATGACGGGCAGGCAGGCAGCCAGAACGAGGTGAGGGTGATGCCTCCTCTTAAAACCAGGCAAGGTTTTTACATTCCTGATGTACTGGAGCCTGTCTGCCCTTCCCTACTTGATGCATATTCAAATTTGTCAAAAGTTTTTTTATCATAGTAACATAGGACATGGCTTAGTGCAAAGTGGCAGAGTTTTGTTAATTATAATCTTATAGAAAGATCTGCATCCAGGCATTGTAGGTGGAGTATGCTGCTTATCATATCCAAGTCCAGAATGAATAAAATATTCTTATACTTTGTTCTTTACATAGTTGGATGTGCTGACAACAAATACACACACAAAAATGTATCAACCCATGGAGGTCTGGATTTGGAGTCACACTCCAAATTAAAGTGAAAAAAAAACACTACAGGCTAACCCAACTTTAATGTAATGTCCTTTAAAACAAGTCAAAATGAGGCTCAGTAGTGTGTGACCTCTTCATGCCTGTATGACCTCCCTACAATGCCTGGGCATGCTCCTAATGAGGTGGCGGATGCTCTCCTGAGGGAGCTTCTCCCACACCTTGACTAAAGTATCGCCCAACTCTTGGACAGAGCCGAGGAGTTCCCATTTAAAATATTTTTGTCATAGGAATCTTAAAGCCAGTAAATAAGGTTGCAGATTCCTGAAATATCAGCTGTTCAATGTCGCCCAAATCCCAGGTGTGGGATGGAGAACATGGCGCACATAAGCTTAGCACTTTAAGGGTTGTCCGGAAACAGCATATACTCATACATCTTCATTTCAGCCATAAGCCACTGAACCAATAAAAATGACTTCTTTGTTAAACGTCCTGCTACAAAACACAGAACTTATGTTTTTAATACACCACATTAGTTTGTATGGTGCAGCCTAGTAACAAATGAAATCTAATAAGAAGCCGCAGGAGTGCGTTCGTTAAATAAATCCACCCTGTACACTGGCTTGCTTGGTGTTCTGTTACAGTCTTTGTAGACAGCACCCTCTGCTCCTTTTTGTTGATGTGTCAGTGCCAGGAAGGAAATCACTTTCTGCTGCCAAATTTCTGAAGCTGTGAGCAGATCTCAAGCAGGTTGGCCAGACACTGGTTATTGTTCTATGGCTAGAACTTTTTTTTTGTTTGTTCTAGAAGCTTTGTGGTACAGGCCTCACTACTTTAACCCTTATGTTTTTGGGAGTTATTTAAACTGTTCACCTAATCAGGTCAGAGAATGTCAAATGCTTGGTTGTTGTTAAAGGAAATTAGTGCATCTCTCTTAGGGTACATTAACACTGGCGGTTTTCGGATGCCGGTCGATTTTCACGGCTGCCGTGCCATAGGACCTCTATGGGGTCCTTAATTAGACGCCCTGTAATCGCCTGCACTGCTTTGCAGACGAACACAGGGAGTCGTTTCTCCCGCGGCTGCGGGAGCGCGCTGTCGGTTCTCGAGCTGAAAGCAGCTCGAGAACCGACAGTCTAAACTTAGCCTTACTTTCTCTTTCAGCATACTTATTCCAGGTGACTTTGTAAAGTAAAAAAAAATCTGGTACCAGACACATCAGAAGTAACCAGCAATGTCATAATCTCTCTATCTTATGACATTAAGGCCACAGTGAATTGAGACACGATTTTTAAAAGCGACCCTATTAATTCTTGTCAGATCGCTCCCAATCGCTTGCCAGTAAAATCGCTAGAGATCACCACCCCACGATTAGAATCGTGGGAGATTGCTAAAGTTGAAACATAGCCTTACTTCCAGTGAACTCTGGAAATTGATAAGCTGCTATATTACCATCATTGAGGAACCTTCCACTTACCACAAAAATGTCTTTTGCATTCATGTGAATCAATTCATTCTGCTATATTTCCACACTGAAGTAGGTTTGCCGCCTTTTTTGGGGGAAATATATTTTTCATATATTTAACATTCCTATTTATAACAAGTACCATATTCACTGACCAGACCAGTAACCTATCAGCCAGGTCTCAACAATCTGTTCCCAAAGCATGTTAACTTTGGATGTTTCTTGCACTTTTTTTCCACATGAGGGTTGCCCAAATTGTATGTATTAAGTTGTTTATATACGTCTCAAGGCCGGGCTGATTTCTTGGCAGATCACAGAGGTCATCATGCACGCTGTGCCGAGAATTGGCCGCACACCCTTTATGTGTCAGCATAAGGCATACTTTGAATGGGCAAGCTGGTCTGTAATTTGTCAGATCGATTTCTGGACCCATTTACGGCCCAATTTATGGTGGGTGCATTAGATTTGCGGCTGATTTCGCAGCCGATCAATAGTTGCGGCCGATCTGTGGCATAATCGGCTGCAAATCTTACCGTCTATGGCCAGCTTTAGTAATATAGACATTAAGCTAAATAAAAAAGTTAGAAATAAAAGCAGTTTACAAGAAAATTACTTTTCATACAAAATCCCTGGTTGCATGTGGCCCTAGGAGCGCTGGAGGTGGACAATGTTGCTTAAATCACATAATAAAGCAATCTGCTCATTCTTCTGACTTTTTCTCCATAACCTAGACATCATCTCTATATCCGCTGTATAGTTTAGAGCAGTAAAATCCAGGGAGGTAATAGATGGATCCCTGGGGATAAAGTGGAGCACAGCTTTTGTTTAATGATTATGAAGCTCTGAGATGTTTATACGCTTAATAGTTATTTGGAAGTTATGTCTTCAAATGTTGGCGAGGGTCGCTTATGCGCTGTATCGTGCCTACACAAGTCAACATTGCATACTACCGTATATGATCAAACTTTCTAATGTTAATTGATATGATGAGGCCTGTTTATTCATCTTCATCCTAAGAAGAATAGTAAAGCAAAATATAGTAAGTAAAGTACAGTATAATCTAAACCAGGGGTGCCATGTTGATGACGATTTATCTGCCGATCATGAAGGCACTAGGAGTAGATTGTGGAGCTCGTCTTATTGTCTTGTTTGGATTTATTACCCAAGCCTGTTTTAACACTAAACAATAAATTGAAGCCCGTGTGTTCACACTATATAACTGAATAACTATATTAACTGAAGGGACTTTTACCCCTCATCTGTATTTACTAAAAGAGCCCTTTTTTTTTACTGCAGATCGATAATTTTGACCTAGTAATTTCAAAAGTAGCTTGCAAGCCAAGAAAAAGTGTGGGCTCACTTATCTAAGCAGTGGTAATCTTCCAAAAGTACTGGGCTCCAATTGAAGAAGCAACACCATGATGAGTAGCCCATGCTTGAATTGGTGGCGTGGCTTCTTCTATGCATACAATAAAAGATAGGGTGATCTCTTTAATGATTGAGGAATTTATGTTTAATCGTTAATGTTTAATCATTTTTTGAGGTTAATTACATGTGCATTTTGTCACTGCTGGGTTAAGTGATATATTTTATTATCTGCTTGGTTCTGCCATTGGCTTTCAAGATTTACTTGGCCACCCACAAGTCATCAGGGGGCATTGCTGCCTTTTGATTGGCTATTTCAATTAAGAAGTTCAGCAGCTTGGTGGATTCCCAATATTCATTGATACAGTCCTGATCAAAAGTTTGAGATCACTTGAAAAATAGCAAAGAATCATATTTTGCATTGTTGGATCTTAACAAGGTCCCAAGTAGAGCTTCAACATGCAACAAGAAGAAATGGGAGTGAGACAAAACATTTTTTGAGCATTCAATTTATTGAGAATAACGAATACACTTAAACAGGCTGTTTTACAGCTGATCAAAAGTTTAGGACCACTTGCCTTCAAAAGGCCAAAGATGTGGATTCATTGTCCTTTTCTGTCAGGTAGTCACACATTGTGATGGCAAAGGCAAAAAAACTCTCCCTTTTAGAACATGGTCGGGTTGTTGAACTGCATAAGCAGGGTCTCTCACAGTTCGCTGTCGCTGCTGAGCTGGGACGCAGTAAGACAGTCATTTGGAATTTCTTAGATGATGCTGAGGGTTATGGAACAAAAAAGTCCAGTGGAAGACCCCCAAAAATTTCACTAGCACTGAGCCGGAGGATCCAATGGGCTGTCCGTCAAGACACTGGATGATCCTCCACCCAAATTAAGGCCCTTACTGGTGCTGACTGCAGCCCTGTAACCATCAGACAGCATCTGAGACTACAGGGCTTCAAATACATAAAACATCTTTAAAGACCTTGTCTCCTTGAGTGCTACAGAACTGCTTGTTTGGACTTTGCAGGAGAGCACCAAACATGGGACATTCAAAGGTGGAAGGAAGTTTTATTCTCTGATGAGAAAATTCTTGACCTTGACAAGCAGACCCCACCTGAGATGTTTTCTACTCTCCACAGTGGAGGGGGCGCCATAATGGTCTAGGGTGCTTTTTCCTTCAGTGGAACAATGGAGCTTTAGCAAGTGCACGGGCATCAAACGGCCGCTGGCTTTGTCCAGATATTGCAGAGAGCATTCCTCATGACTGAGGGCCCTCGTCTAGTTTTTCAACAGGACAACGCTACAGTACACAATGCCCACAGGACAAGGGACTTCTTCCAGGAGAATAGCATCTCTCTTTTGTCCCACCCTGCGTGTTCCCCTGATCTTAATCCAATTGAGAACCTTTGGGGTTGGATGGCAAGGGAAGTTTACAAAATTGGACAACCGTTCCAGACAGTAGATGGCCTTTGTGCTGCCGTCTTCACCACTTGGTGAAATGTTCCCATGGAAACGCTTGCATCAAGCATGCTGAAGCAAATTCTTGAAGTGATCAACTATGACGGCTGAGCTACTCAGTACTGAGTTCATGTTTGGAAGTTTGATTTCTGTTTTGGTTTTGCATGTTGAAGCTCTACTTGGAACCTTGTTACGATCCAACAATGTAAAATATTTTCTTTGACATTTTCAAGTGGTCTTAAACTTTTGATCAGGACTGTATATTAGACTTAAACAGTGTCATGGAAAAGATTGGATCTATTGGGCATAGAACAAGGCAAATTTACAGTAATCCCTAGGTGCCCAACCTGCGGCCTGCAACCGCATGCGGCCCTTTGGGTGTTCCTTGGCAGCCCCCTCAGTCTTCCACTTGAGGTCCCAGAAACCTAACTATTCATGTATAGGGCATAGGAACTCACCTGTCTGCAGAATCAAAGGTTTTGTGCTCCATCAATATAATCAATGGCTTTGAAGCACATAACCTTTGATGATATACATGACACAAAATGTGAATTACCATACTACATAATTAAAAAAATGAAAAATAATATCTTCTAGCTATGCCTGCTATAATTTTTTTCATAAAAAAATGCTTTTACAAGCACAAGTATAGATTGAAAATGGTATGTGCGGCCCTTTAGTAATGCAGAGGGCCGCACTTGTGGCCCTCCATATTAACTCAGTTGCCACCACTGCAGTAAGCCATAGAAATTACTGGGGTTCACAGTGATCGATTGTTAGGGAATGAAATGTGGCCACCATTTCTTTGAAGAAAGCTCGATCAAACAGGGTACCAACATGTTGGTAAATGCCTGTTTAATTGCCATTACTGTGTATGGGGTCCAGGGCCCCCATCCAATGTATCATACTGGAATTAATTGCGCAAAGTGGTGCACATCACCAAATCAAACTGTTTCATTGACGAATGCTTGAGCAGCACCGCCATACTGGCGTAACATTACAGAGAATGTATCCTTATATTCTAGAAAAGCATGCATTAGACTTACCATTTAAATTGTGTATACAGGCAACCAAAGTCTTAAATGGGTGTAAACATTTAAAGTAGAGCATAACATAAACTGTATAATACAGTATACTCTAAATAGTGGTAATCTTCTTGCTGCCAGTAGAAGCTTTTTGCTAAATGGAAAATCAAGTACATTAAGAAGAGGTGACCTCATGGATTGGCAAATGCCTTTTTATTCATTAGCGGTACCTTGTTCTCTGTTATAACTGCTAAAACCACAGTTTAAGTTTTCCCTTTTAAACTATGCATTGAAAATATAGCAAAATTGTTGCATAATTTTGTTGCAAAATTGTTGTTGATTACTTTGCAGTCTTGCCAGGTTTTCCCAGCACACAAAGCGTTAATAGAGAAGAAAGTTTCCAAAACAAAAACCGTCTGCTTTATTAATAATGTGTGAGCAGGCGAGTGTGGAGACGGCTTCTGGGATCTGTCACTCTTCTCTTTCCTGTGTGATCTCGCGCTGAGCTGCACGTTCACAGCCCTGCCATTGTACATTGTATGGATCACGTTACCTCCAGGTCACCCTCATCCTTTCCCAAAATACAGTCGGAATTCGGTGATCATTGCATTGGCTGTCTAAGAGCAATACATAGTGTCCTTCAAGTTGTGATTCTTTCTAAAGGAAGCTTCCTATAAAAAAGAATCTTCAAACGGCCATGGCTCCACAGGCACAGGCTTCTGGAGCGCGACCACCACCGGAAGTATATCATCTTGCTGCGTAGCGAAAGCGCTCTCTCAAGGCCCATTTACACTATGTGGTTTTTTTTTATATTTATTCACACTATATGCGTTTCTGCATATCTACAAAAATACATGCGTTTTTCACATTACCTCTGCGTTTTGAGTTTTTGAACAAATGAATCAAAAATTCATAAAGCAGTATGTTTTTAAAACCGCATGCGGTTTTTAAAACTCACCGCAACGCATATAGTGTGAAAAGGCCCTTTAAAGTTCTCACGTACTCTCTAGGTTGCTGGTCTTACAGGAAACCAGGGCCGTTTCTCCTGCTACGTGCAATATGTGTGCCCATAGGCCCCCGGGGGCCCCAGCTGGTCACCTTAACAGGTGCACTCCATCCCAGCTGCGCAAGCTGCCGCGGGGGGGGGGGGGGGGGG
>CM070035.1:130462933-130480630 GCA_036250615.1 Ptychadena robeensis
CGGGGGAATAGTCCTCAAACAGCACAGACCAACAGGCTCTGAAGGAGAATTCTTTGTTCTGAGAGCTTCATCCCCACCTGCATGCAGAAAGCAAGTCAAATACACCATATCTACTGTCAGCTTTTTCTCACCTGTCACGATTCGAGCACCATGCGCGCTGACGGCCATCTATCTGGCCCATATCTAATGTGGCCATCTCTGTTTTCAGGGATATCGGACATGACCATAAACCATGGTCGATGTCCATTGCTTTGTATGGGTACCACGGGACCCATGCAAAGCATTGTCGAAGCTGCTTCGCCAATATCTGGCAGCAGCGTGATGACGTCATCGCGCTGCTGCAGGGAACCTCGAACGGCTCCAATATAGTGTGTCCTGTTTTATGATTATGGGTTAATGGCTCAATACAGCCACATACTCTAGGTTCAGGAAGATCTGGGCGCATAGAAAGTGGGTTTAATTATTCCATACCTTGGTATTATGCCTTAATATCATACATTATAGTTGAGTCTTAAAACAGAAGTTATTCCATTCCATTGCAAAGGTTAAGGGAAGTTAAGTCCTCTCTTCAGGAAGTGGGTGGAGCTATGCAAATTATTCCTTTAAGAACAATCAGCCAACTATACATTATATTTGAAAAAAAAATATGCATTATTGTTACAAATGTAAAAATAATTTGACCCCTTGCCTTTAATGTAAAATGACCACATGCCTAACACACAGGGTCTTGAACCCTAAGATAATGGGAAATTCAGGTAAAACTTATTTTTGTCAGGGTGTTAGGAGCACAGATATTTTATTTTCTTCAATTCTATATTAAATCATGACAATATCTATGCGCTCTAGGCATCTGCCACTCCCAGCACAATGACAACAACTCCTCTGCCATGGCCAACTGGGCTTTTAGCTTGATGTACTTGATATTCACAATAATGTTCTTTCATTCGTAAATGGCTTTTAACAAATTAAACAAGGTACTGAGACAGGTACTGTATATTGTCTGTTAGAAGGTTTCCGTCATTGATGATAAGTGTACATGGAAGACAAAGAAAATTTTATCTATAAAGAGACTTTGTAGCCAGACAATTCAATAAATAATCACCAGTATATACACAAAAGTACTGTGCCCAAAGGTTAAATCGCAGCTGAACATTTATTTCCACTTCTTGGTATTATCTTTATGTTAGCTTGGTGTTTATCTGTAACCGAAAACCGCAACTACAAATAGAGGACTCCAAATATTCCATTATAAAGGATACAGCTGCAGTCTCCAGGGGTCCTATGTGACGCTCCAACCCACGTACTTCTCAACTCACAGGACACAGTTACCATTTGTGAATCCCAGTAGAAAGTTATTTTTGTTTACGTGTTTAAAATAGATTTGATATATTTTGAACACTCAACAGTATATGTAAATGTTGCATCTAGCTAATCATATTAGAGTTAAAGCTACAGGACACTCCTTCCATGCAATAAGATAACACACTCCTAAAAAATGTGAAGACTCTCTCTGCATTATTATTCTAGCCCAAATGCCTCAGTGGGACACTTCGACCCAACGGAGACGAACCGCAATAAACTATGAAAGGCGTTCTCTATCAATGCAGCTCTATCCAAAGCTAACAAAAAGATTCGGCTAAAGCTCCATTAACTGACCCAGTACTGCTGTTTCACTTCCTGTCCCAGTAATACAGGAAATCTCTTCAAATTTGAAAAGGGAATCATAGAGTATTATCGGAAAGACATGTGCTTTGATCTATGCAGTAGGTTTTGCCTCACCTGTTCCTCTGATGGCTAAATTTTTTGGCTGTCCCCTCATTTTCTGTCTTAAGGTAGCAATACACTGGTCTTTTTTGCAATTTGATCATCATTTTGATCATATTGCGCTTTAAAAAATATAGACTGCCAGCTGAACATCGATAGTTTGTACTGCCACACAATGTTATAGATTAACAGACGACTATTTCTTTATGTTTCAAGAAATATTAATGCTTTCTGCCACAAGATGGGCCTGGAAACCAAAAAACGCCCTTTGTGTGCGATCACGGCTTAATCCATTTAATGTTTGATTTTGATCACTTGGGTGGATTAAACAAGGTGTGCAGGAATCGATTCCCGTTTGATCAACTTCAATATATTGACTTTGTGGTCGATCGAACGGAATTATCGACCAGTGTATGGCTGTCCTTAGTGATCGTGGTCAGTAGTTCATAAGGGGGGTAAATCCCCTCAACTGAGAAACAGACTAAATGTAACCATTGCTTGTGCAGTGAGAACAAGCACTATTATATATATTTACATGGAACATGAGAAACTATGTAAATGTTGGTGTTGGCATCCTGTCCAGGCTGCTCTGCTTACAGCTAGATCCAGGATATTGTTGTACATGCTTACCTGGAAGACGATATTGGATGACCAGCAAATATCAAAACACTGATATATATGCATTTCAGCTATAAATGTTTGCTGGATTGCCTAGTGTTCAGAGTTTACCTATAATGCCCACTTAACTATGAACTCCTCTTCTCCATTTTAATGCAAAAATTCATTTTATTATTATTCCTTTTCTAAAATATATCCTACAAGACTCCAGCTGTCAGATAATCTATGTACATTGTCCATTGGATGTGTTTGACAATCTGATAATAGGGTACAGAGCACAGATAGAATATATGGTTTGTTCTAATAAATAGAAATAGTAGTGGGTAGGTTATTCAAGGTAGGCGAATCAAGAAAAGGAAGATCACCGCCCCCCCCACCTCAACCAGTGAGGCTTTTATCAATATAGGAATAAGTGCAAAATCACTGACGGGCATGTTGCATTGCCCATGTGTGACGGGGGTTTCAGAGGTGTCTCCTATCTTGATTCTTCATTAACGACCAAGGATATTAAATATAAAAAAGTATATCTTTATTGTACATATAAAAACATGTGGATCATTATTTAAAAATATTTGTAAATAGGGCATATCATTATACATCAAATGCACTCCTCAACAAAGTGAGACAAAGGCCCCACATAGATAGGGCCCCTGTTGCACCTTTTACATAATCCAGCTCAATACATCTTTTTGTGTGTGACAACAAGGTGACTGTCGACGCGTTTCGTCCACCCAGGGACTTTCTCAAGACTCGTACACCCTGTAAATGCCAGAATAATATGCAGATGTAACTATATATATATATATATATCAAAATTTTTCAATATATCTTGAAAATATTTTTGTAAAACAAGTGCAGGTGGCTAACCTGCTTGGAAAAAACACACATCTTACCTGTTCATTATGGGCTGTTCTTTTATGGATTCTTTAATATGTACCCAAGGTATGATACCTTGTTGTGTATTCAGATTTGTATAGCTATGATCGATCCTCTTTGGAGTTCTACAAAATTTGAATTCAAAATAGGAAGTTTGGTAAGTCTTCCCCTTATATCTATTCAGAATGCATATGTTTAGCCAAGAAAAAAAAAAAAAATTACCCTCTCTTACTTACTTACTCATTCAGTAACAAATCAACAAACTTCTCAAAGGGACATGAATCTCTCTGTGCATCTATGTGTATTTAAGTCCCCTATGGTTTGTTCTAAAGCTAAAGTTTAACATTTATAATACTTGTTTCATTATAGCTGGGTCTAGATATGGAGGAGCTGGAGGAGATAGAAGAAGATGCAGGTCTCGGTAATGGAGGACTGGGACGCTTGGCAGGTATGCATTATTTTAAGGCATGTGTTTTTTTAAAGGTATGCATTAACGCATATTCATTAATGCCCAACCTGTAGCCACGGGGCTGCATGCGGCCCTTTGGGCGTTCTTCGTTGGTCATCCACTTGCGGCCCTCAAAATCTAACTTATTGCATAGGAACTCACCTGTCCGCCAATTTCCATCTGAAAGGTCCTTGCCCGAGAACTTCTTAGAGTGGAAAGAGGAGGAGAGGCGATAAACTTACGTGATAGGCATACATTAAAGCCAATCAGTGAACCAGATGGCTCCTGAGCAAATACCTCTCCTTTTCTCCTCTAGTGTTGGCAGGGGATCAGCAGACTGGTGAGTGCCTATGCTCCCACTATTCCACCAATGAACAGGGGGGTGATTGTATAATAAATATTGCTGCACATAACCTGAGAATAGGGGCACATAACCTTTTATAACCAGTATAGGTTGAAAATTTGGTGTGTGGCCCTTTAGTGATGCTGAGGGCTGCACTTGTGTCCCGCCATATCAACTCAGTTGGCCACCTCTGCATTAATGCATGGGTTTTGCACATTACACATCAAAAATGTGTGCAGAAGGGCATTATAAAAAACGCATGCACTAAAGGTAGGAATACACGGGTCAATTTTGCCCAGATTTCTGCGCAGCTGAGCGCCGTGCACGTTTACGGCACTGAGCTGTGCAGAAATTTGGGAAAAAATCTATCCCCGAATGCCGTTTTACCATTTGGTAAACCTTGTTCGATATCCCATACTTTGAATAGTGACCCGCTGTTCCCCATTCAAAGTTTAGGACTGGCTGTCAGCTGGCTCCTAAAATCGCGGAAGCCGAGCAGTTGCGCGATGATGTCATCACGCTACTGCCGGGATCTCTTTATCGGCTCAAATTTCGAGCCGTGTATTCCAGCCTTAACACTGCATTTTTAAAAATTGGTGATCTATGATGCATTACTGTACAAAAACACAGCTCGTGTAGTGTGAAAGGTCTCTACCTCTTGCTATGTCAAACAGACACAATATAGGATGCTTATTGGTTATACTTGAAATATGCAGTCTAGTCACACTGTGTTCAGTATTAACTGCTTGTTCCAAAGTGACAAATTAACACAAATGCTGCAGATTCGTAATCTGAATGGATCTACTACAAACGTATCCAAGAATGCATAAAAAGTACACCCTTTAGATATACAAGCACTGCTGGTGTAGTTTAGGCAAAATGGAGAATATATTTTAATATAGTGGTATTGTACTATTAGGAGAAGATTGCATAAAGCTCTTTTGGGTCACGGATGAGCTGTTGCTTCAATATCTACATGGAAGGGGAGGGGACAGGGTCTAATGCTTCCCCCGATTATCCAGAACTAAAAGTGTCTTTATGTAGCACATTGGGAACGGTATAAAACCACAGACATGTCCTATTTTGACCTCTCTGATTAGCATAAAGGCAGCACTTGATGTATCTGTACTGTGGCATGTCATGATGTGGAGAAGATGTAATACTGGGGAGATGTCTACTTACATTACATTCAGAACTTTTTTTATAAAACATTCATAAACATTTTGAAACATTGACTGCGCTGCATAATTAGAGTTCATTTATATTGTGAAATTCTCTGATTGCTTTACTTTTTAGAGCAGCATTTCCTAAAGGGCACTTTGTTACTGTGCCAGCCTGGCACGGCTTCAAGCTTCTACCCAATGACTAGTCCTGTTTTTCTCGGTGATGGAGGTTTTGTCCCATACGCATTTCTAGGCTTCCAGCTCTAATGCCATAGAGATGACTGTGGAGGCCAGAATGTGATTACACAAGAGCCTCTGTTACATAAAAATGGTGTTTTCTTCTGCCAAATAAAGATTTCCGTCAACATGTGTTGCACTGACTGTGATAGAGAGGACAGATATATGTACAAAGATGGCCCATCAGGAAGACCGTTTGTTAAAGGAACAGTGACAAATGCCCGATGGGGCCCACCTAAGTCTGGGCTTTTCAGGGATCAATTGGTCCTTCATGCTCTTATTTTCTCATGAGACACACACCATTTCTTTACAAATATATTCACAGCCATTGCTCTTTTACCAACCTTATATTGCTGGAAGGTTTCCATACACCAGTATAACCAGACATATTTTAGTGTAATCATGCTTATAATAATAGAAATATGCAGATACACCACAATGTATTTTCAGCTTATTGGAGTTCTATAGTTCTTATTTACTTTTGTGTTTTATTGCATTCCAGCTTGTTTCCTTGACTCAATGGCTACTCTGGGTCTTGCTGCATACGGCTATGGGATCCGATATGAATTTGGAATATTTAATCAAAGGATCTTAAATGGATGGCAGGTAAAGCCAAAAGTCAATGAAAAGGTTTCTATGTATACGAAATGTTTTAGATCATTATTTATTATAAATCCTTTCCTTAATCAGCAACCTATGTGGTTTCAGACCCTTTTTACACTATTTGTGCTGCATTGCACACCTTTTGCACGATGTGTTAGTGTATTGCAAATGCTTGCGCAAATTTTACAACATTTTCTGGGAAAATGTAATGCTTCGAGTATAAAGGCCCACACACACACACCGAGTGGGAGCCGACAGAGCTGCTAAGTTCAGCTCTGGAAAGCAGCGTGATGACGTCATGACAATCGGCGGTCGATTTTGCCCATCGGTCGGCGGCAAAATCGGCCACTGCTCGGTGGGTGTATGGCAGGCTTAAGCCTAGGGTGGGAAATTCAGCAGCTAAGGTAAAGAAACACACAGTAAATGTGCTTTTTGTTTCGGGATGTGATTATTTCAACTAGCTGATTTGTGAGTTTATTGCAAAACCCCTGAATATGATATCCTCCATCCCTGCTGGAGATGTAGAAAAAAAAGTTTTGCTTAAGCTTATGTAGTTTTTGTATAAATTAGACAACCTAAAAAATGTTGACTTGACTTTGAACTTAATTTGCAAAAACTACATGTGCAAGAGTAATATATTTTTTTTATGGCAGAATCAATATGCATTATTAACTCTTATTGCAGGTAAATAGTCCTGTGTCTACATTAGAGTTTAATTAACCTGAAAATATTTGATGCCACATTTCCTGTTTTACAAAAATGTCAAGAAAAAAATATACCGTGTTTTCCCGAAAATAAGACAGTGTCTTTTTTAAAGTTTTTCCCAAAGATGTCTTGTGTCTTCTTTTCGGGGGATGTCTTGTTTTTGCACTGGGGTGTCAGGGTGGGGGGTGTCACTAGAAATGATGCAGGGGGATCAGGGGGAAATCAAAATGGCACAGGAGACTCTGAGGGGGTTTACCGTTTTAGTAACCCCTTCTGATCCTCCTGTGTCATTTTATTGCCCCCTCTGACCCCCCCTTGTGCAGAGTTACCAGGGATACCTTATATTTCAGCGTGAGGCAGGGTGCCCTACTTTCGGAGAATGCCTTATTTTCGGGGTAAACCGGGTATATAAAAATGTTGGGTTTAGCTTTATAATTCCAATACCATTAATGGACCCAATGATTCTGCATACTGCCTAAAACCATTTTTCTGCCTTGAGCACTGGACATTGTGCTGGAAAATGTCAACATAAGAAAAACAAACTATTGACAGTAAAGTAAAGATTCATCACCAAATCAATAAGAATTACAACAGAAATGTTCTAAAAGCAGCATTTCATTAGTCATATGTTATGCCGTGTACTAGGTTGTAAGAAATTACTTTTTTTTGTTGCCAAAGGTGGAGGAGGCTGATGACTGGCTTCGATATGGGAACCCCTGGGAGAAGGCCCGCCCTGAGTATATGCTTCCTGTGCATTTCTATGGCAGAGTTGAACGCACTGCTGAAGGTTCTAAATGGGTGGATACACAGGTTTGTATTTTAACATACAGTTGACTTCAAACAAATGTTATACAAAATAAATGATTCACTGCACTTTTTTTGTGTCTGCGGGAACATAGGCAGAAAAAGATTATTGAGTAATGCTTTTTTCCAGTCTTCATCCAGGGACAGCGACCCCTAAAAATAAATACTTACCTTTCCTGCCTGCTTGCTCCTTTGCTGCCATTACTAGAGTGTGCAGTTCTCCAGGCTGCAAGATGGAGGAGCGAGACTCTTCCGGTCTTGCTCCCTCCACGTCACCAGATTCTGATGTGGCTGGTTACAGACACATGGGAAGGTTGAGGTCAGAAGTGACGTCTAACCTCCCACGTCCTCTTGCGCTGGCCATATTTTGACCTCCGATCTGCCCTATATTCTGCACCTCTGATGCTGATAATAGAAGGCAGATGCAGAGGTGGAACGTCTGCTTTAAGGTAGCCCTTAATATCTCATAGAATAGGGGTGTCAAACTAAAAAACCTAGACAAAGTTGCAACCAACCTTGATATTTATTTAAAAATATAATTACACTGCAGGACATATGTAACCCATGGGTCAGAGTCTGATACCTCTAAACTATACACATTGTACGCACATGGACTTTATATAAACTATACAATTTTTTTTTTTATTAGTATAAATGGACATACAGAAAAGTAGATGTCATTATAAAAAGATGTCATACAACAATAGGGTCACGCAGAGCAGGTTATACAGAAAATAATGCCATCTACAGGAAAGACAAACAAAAACAGAACATGTTTAGCCGATTCCAGAGGTCAGCCGGATTACCAGAAACATCACATAAAAACAGGGGTAATCAATACATGGCAGATACTGTAAATTCAACAGAAAGGGATCCGTGTAGAAATCATCAAGACACGAAACCAAACAGGAACATTAAACATTGCAAACCAAACAAAAATAAACAAAAATCACGTGGTCCAACCATTCAAAACATTAAATATACAATTTTTAAAATCCATGTAATTCTGAGTTTACAGTGTGTGTGTAGTTCATGTGTACCCCCATCCTTATGTGTACAGACCAATTCTGGAAGTAAGGTAGAGGTAGTAGAGAACTACGGATCCAAGCATACTCCAGGGCGCTTATTGTGATGTCATTGAAACACCGCTAAGCAGCCTGGACTCATAGCTCTCTACTTCAGAGTGGGAGTATAGAGGGACAGCGAGTGCAGCTTGTGGGGGGGGGGGGGGGGGGGGGGGGGGGGGGGGGGGGGGTCTGTCGAGAATGCAGATCTGTTGTGGGCCACAAATATTTGCTGAGCAGGCCAAATTTGTCCCTCCAGTCAGAGTTTGACACCTATGTCATACAGATGGCAGAACTGAGATTTGTATGACAACATGGCTGCTAACCACAACTGCTGCTGAGGGTTACCCACAAAATCACTATTTTGTAAGGTAAGCCCCCATGAATAGTTAATATTAACGTAAATAAATTCTCTAACTTTCGACACCTAGAATATAAGAAAAAAATGGTCTGTTTTTATTTGTTTGGATTGTATAGATTAAGTTTATCTGACGGGTGGTCCTTTGTTCCTTTGCAGATAGTGCTCGCGATGCCTTATGACACTCCAGTTCCTGGCTATAAAAACAACACTGTGAACACAATGAGGTTGTGGTCTGCAAAGGCACCAAATGATTTCAACCTACAAGAGTGTAAGACTTCAATATAATTCCTGACCTTTGATTATCTGCTTTTTCCTCTTTGTGCTTAAAAAAGGGATTTATTCTAGAATTATGGGTTATTCTCATTTATCTGAAAATATGCAATGATCAATTTTAGAATTCTTGCTGTTGATTGCTATAAATCACTGATGGTTCCATTATGCTTTATCCTTACATTTTAATTGGCATAACTTTATGGGTGGGTGGACATTTTCTAGATGCAGTTGCGGTGTTAAAGTTTAACAGTAGTATAGTTCACTTATGATATTACATGTTACTAAGCCTTTCTTGATAAGACTTTTCTTTTTAATGGGCGGTCTCCTACTAAATCAATGTTCCTATTAAGATAAAGCACCTTATGTCTGGTCAGAACATGTTGTTGGTTTGGTGGCGCTTAACTGCCCAAGCATTCCTGATGGCACCATCTCGTCCAGCGGGCGAAGACGTATACTAAGTTTCACGCTGTCCCGGTGGCCTTGATCATCTGAACTGGCTTCTGCACTGAAGCCGATGTCCCAAACCAACCCACCAAAAAAAAAACTTTCCAATTGTAATAACAGTTTTATTATAAACAAAACATAAATATGAATACATACTGTTTTGAAATCTATCCTACAAAATAAGTATTTTATCATTCAATTTTATTTTATAATATTTTATTTTAAAATGTTATTTTAATTTTTTTGTATGTAATTTTTTTATTACATAATTGTGTGTTTTAAACATTTTTATATTCTGGATGTCTATTTTACACTTGGCCTACAAGGGTAGGCTAGAGACCTACAACATAAAAAAAATTGTATTTAAATCTGCTATGGTGCTAGATAGAAGAGGAAAATAACACCTGAAGAAAAACTGTGGATGTTGCTGATACCTTTGTAGCTGTAATGCTGCTGTTTCTGTAACCTACTGTTCTATATGTTGAAACTAAACTACTATGGTAATACGTACGTGACCATCAAAGGGGTCCATTCATCTCAGATCTTGGGAAGTGCAACTGTGTTCCAAGCTTATAAGCCAAAATGAAGGCATTTGTAGTAATGGTATATGTTTTGTGCAGGCTTGTGGAGTATTTTTTAGATTTAAGCTGTTTTCCTGGGAAAGTCCAAAAATAACAGCAGTCATAATAATGCCATTGATAGATGACATCCAGAACGTGCCTCTCTGGTGGCACTTTCTTATTGTTCATGGTGCAGTTGACATTTATACTGGAAAGGATCCTGGAAAGTGATGTCAGACTTCCAGCCTTCCCAAGAAAATCATTTGCAAATAACATATTGTACGCTCAGCACAAGTAAACCAAGACGCCTAAATTTGTTTGGACAGACTACAGACTGAAAATCATTTCAACGAATAACAATTTAGGGGTGTCATTGGTGAATTTTTTAATTGCTGCTTGTTATTACTGTATAACTAAGCCACTTTAACCTGTTTTTGTTACTAGGATCAATAGCGTAAACTATTTTCATCCAAATATGTTTTGCAGTTAATTACATTAATATTCGTATAATGTGTATATTTTCTTAGTCCTACCCTTACCTTGTCCCTGTTGCCATCTGATATTTCTTTAAGAAATATTAATCTAAAGCCATTTAAGTTGTTGGGAATGCAGAGGGACCCCTCAGATTAATATTTAAAATCTATTGAAGCATTCCCTTCACAGTGTGTCCAAGAGGAAAAGGACGTTTAATAAATGTTTCCTAAGTGTAGGGCAAGTCCCTTCTAAGATCGTTCTCATTAAACTTGGTTTATCCTTGTGAAGATTACGCCTCATTTTCTGAAGGCCTTCATAACATTCCAAAAGTTCTCCCACTTAAAAAGATGAGAAACTTTGTTGCCCAGGCGGTGTGTTTGGGATCATTGTCATGCTGAAAGACCAAGCCTTGTTTCATCTTCAATGCCCTTGCTTATGGAAGGAGATTTTCACTCAAAATACACGATACATGGCCCTATTCATTCTTTTCTTTACATGGATCAGTCGTCCTGGTCCCTCTGCAGAAAAGCAGCCCAAAGCATGATGTTTTCACAACCATGCTTCACAGTAGGTATAGTGCTTTTTGGATGCAACTCAGCATTCTTTCTCCTGCAAACATGACGAGTTGAGTTTTTACCAAAACATTCTACTTTCATGTACTGGCTTAAGGAGGGGGACACGTCTGGCACTGCAGGATTTGAGTCCCTGGCGGCTTAGTATGTTACTGATGGAATCCTTTGTTACTTTGGTCCCGGTTCTCTGCAGGTTCCCCTGTGTGGTTTTGGGATTTTTGCTCACCATTCTTGTGATCATTTTGACCCGACAGGGTTAGATCTTGCGTGGAGCCTATTGCAGATTTAAGCAGGGAACACACAGCTCGATATAGGAGTCATTCGAGGGGCCCTGCAGCAGCGCGATGACGTCATCGTGCTGTTGCCCAAAATCAGAGGAGCTGGAGACACAGCACTGCTGTCTCCATGCAATGCAATGGACATTAACCGTGGTTTACAGTCATGTCCGTTATCCCTGTTTTTCGAGCGGGATTGATTTGGTCCTGCTTGAAAACAGGGGTGGCCACATTAGATATCGGCCAGATAGATGGGCATGAGCGCGCACGGCACCATCGATGTGAAGCGGCCATCTATCTGGCCCATACGTGTGTTCCCAGCTTTAGTCTTCCCAGTCTGGTGCAGGTCTTGGCCATAGTGGAGTTTGGAGTGTGACTGTTTGAGGTTGTGGACAGGTGTCTTTTATACTGATAACTTCATATACTGATTAGTGTTGAGCTCGAATATTTGATGTTCGAATATTTAGCTTGAATATCGATATTTCGCCATTTGGCGAATATATCATCGGATATCCGACGCGATTGTGATTTTTTGCGATTTCATAATCGCAATTTTATAATCGCGATCCATTGCAATGAATGGATCGCGGAATTTTTAAAAACGGAAATGACGGATATTCTCCCAGTCGAATATCCGAGCTCCATGAATTGCATGCATTGCGCATATTTGATCGCAATTGCGATTGTTAGATCGCAATTCATGTCGTAGTGCGGATATTCGAGATACGAATATGGAATCGAATATTAGGCGGATATTCGCGAACTACGCGAATTCGAATATGGCTAGTCGCTCATCACTAATACTGATAAGTTCAAACAGGAGCCCATTACTAAGGTGACGAGTGGAGGACAGAGGAGCCTCGTAAAGAAGAAGTTACAGGTCTGTGTGCCAGAAATTTGCTTGTTTGTAGGGACCAAATATTTATTTACAGAGGAATTACCAATTAATACATAAGAAATCCTAAAGTGATTTCTGGATTCTTTCCCTCATTCTGTGTTCATAGTTGAGGGTGACCTTGATGAAAAATGGCACGCCTCTCTTATATTATAAGTGGGAGGAACTTGCACAATTGGTGTGACTAAATAAGTTTATGCCCCATGTGGGGTATAGTGAACCAAATACAGCTAAAATAATGTATGGTAGCACCACATTCTTGCTTGGCAAGGAATATGGGCATCATGAGCAAGCTGGTTCATATAAACGGGTAGCATGTCTTCATGTCTAACATGAGAGGTATGTTTTGGTCCATGTGCGCCCCTGCAGCCCTTGACAACCATTATGGTCCTTTTTTAGAAATAGAAATCATTTTTATAGCAAGAAGGACTATAGAATGAAAGCATACATTATGTCAGGCTAGGAGGTGAGAGCTGCTGTCATAGCTTTCTATTTTGTCGTGTTACCTCGCGGTCACTGCTATTTACTGCAGCAGACCTTCACACAGCCATGGATACAAAAGGCTTCTGTCAACACCTTTATAAGAGCAGAGACAAAGAACATTATTAGGATAGTAACAGTCCACATCTCTTTAGGATTATCTCCACAATTCGTGAGCGGCTTATAAAGGTAATATATACGTTCCGCACTATTGCTATTTTAGGGGGCACGCTGACAAGGACACCAGTTGCCATGCTTTAGAATGTACCATAAGGCGATTAATTATCAGAACATGACAAAGGTCATGGGATTTGGTACATGAAAAGCGGCTTATAAATCATGAGATGTGTTTAATGGATGTACATGTGTTTAATGATAGACGCTTACTGGACATACCACCTTGTAAGGAGATGTGGTGGATTTAATTCAAAGTAACTTTCATTAGGTGTAAAAGTAAATACATAACAAAAATACTAAAAGGAAAGACAGATGAAGAGTTGCTCTGTGAGCAATTAGTCTTCGATATAATACAAAGGCACATGCAAGGAATGTATATTTAAAGCACAGTTGTGTACTGAAAATTAAAAATTATTATATGTAAAATTAAGTTTGACTTATCTTGAGCTGGTATAATGGTGGTATAGCTATCCACAATCCCAAAAAATATCATACATGCTGCGGTTCCCTGGAATTCATATGAAAGCTGGTATATTATTTGCAGGATTCCAGGTGGCAATATCGCGAGTGGCCAGTGGGGAGTGTTAATGGCTTTCTATGGGAAAAGTATGTTCCGTTTAATCAGAGCCTAGTTAGAGATTTACTGTCTATCGTCTGGCGGTGAGTTCCTGGGAGCCGTTACACAAAAAAACAGGCAAAATTGCCCTCTTCAGGTAGGTGTTTTAAAAAAAAAAATTTTTTATGCATCCTCCCTACATTCTAGTGCCATTCACGAAATATTAATTATGGTAGGTGGTTAGGTCCACTTTAATGGTGAATTATGGTAGATATACTATGATGTAGTATGTTTAACGCCCAGTTCACTAGGTGTACATTTAAAACATAATTTACGGACATGCGCTTCTGTTTATCCTAATGCTCACAGGGAAGTCCATTCTTATTCTATAAAGGTATGTTCCCACTCAATAACCTGCCGAATCGCCGTCAATCGTCTACACTATTTTACTGGGCTTGTCCATGAGGAAGATGCGCGGTTGCAATTGGGCCACGATCACGTTCAAGCTCTCCACGTTCTATCAATTATTTTCCTTTGATCATCCCCATAGACATGAATTGGAGGGCGATTGCGAGCGAGCGTGGAGGGCGATAAAGATTGGTCCATTATTCCTATGGAAGAGTAATGTTTTAACCCCCTAGCGATATGCCTGAACCCAGTTCGTGTGGGTAGCCACATCGGGAGCTCCACCCTGCTGCGCCGCCCATCCTCCCTCCGTCGCGGCTTCTTCCGGGTCCGAGTGACGTGTGACGTTGTTGTTTTCTTTTCTTTGATTTGGATTGGATAAAACATTTATTAAACATTTATCCAATCCAATCAAAATAAAAACAAAGGTAAAAATGAAAAAAAGGATTTAAAAAAGAAAAAAACAATGTTTTTTGTTTCTGTTTTAAATCCTTTTTTTTTCCTCTTGTGAATGGTTAGAGAAGTTCAAAAGTGGATCCGCTAGAGAAACACTCGCGCTGAGCCGTTTCTGCAGGTGGGATTCTCTCTGCTCTCGAACCAGAGCAGACCGGAGGAAATAGCAAGAGGGTCTCGCGCTTCGTCCGTGATCGCGCTCGTGTGCCGAGGACGTCATCGGCCGGGAGATTTAAAGGTACAGAATTGATTATTTTTTTTCCTTAGATTTTTTTTTTTAATCTTTTTACATTGTTTTATTGATTGGATTGAGATAAATGTTTTAGAAAGGTTTTATCCAATCCCAAATCAAAATAAAAGAAACAAGTGTAAACTTATAAAAAATATATATTTTTTTTTTCTGTACCTTAAAGCCGCCATAGCGCTTCATTTCTCTGGCGATTTGGAGACATTGAGTCTGAGCAGGAATTTCTCCCTAGCTGGCAGCGCCGTGTTGTGGATTCGCACGTGCTGACGAGCTGGGGAGAACGGGTCCCCAATTGGAAAAAGGAAGCGATGTGCCCATGTGGTGACATGATTTCCGTTCCAATGATCCCAAATTCAATCACAGCGCTGAGTGATCGGGGGGGTCGATCCGGGCATCTACCTGTCTTAGCTTAAGCCTCTCTCTGCTGTTGCATACATTGATTGTTTCCCAGAGGCTCATGGGAGGAATGTGCTAGGGGACATTTGCCAGGACACAGAAGTATGTAGGGCTGATAACATCCCAAAGATTCAACCAACATAAAACAACATAGTTGCCTCAAAAGCTTATCTGATGACATAGTGAATGAATACTCAGGAGGAGACCCTTACTTGCCCTTTTTTCCCTCCTGGCTTCAAATTTACTTTCCACCCTAAATATTATATTTTTTCGGGTTGTTTTTTCTTTTAATATTTATCTTTTCTTTTGCCCCCTGCCCCAGTAGAATAAGATCATTTCTACTTCTTACAAACTATCTCCTGCTGGGATATCTGTTCTGTTATCTAGAGTCATATTTTCTTTTATATTGCTGATCCCCTAAGCACTGCGTTGCACATCACACTATTTGAGCTGAAATGAGAAGGTGACCATGTGGTCAACATGTCTTATATTACAGGACATGTAGTCCAATTTTATCATCTTTGTTTGGACTCTATACAATAAACCACTTTGTATTAAAGCCTGCAAATCACTTATTTATATTTTAGGAAAAGTACAGTATTCAGAATACAGGCAGTCCAGCCCATTCAAGAATGTAAATAAACAACTAATGGGTTCGGAAAGTATTCATACCACTTACATTTTTCACTCTTTGTTATATTGAAGCCATTTGCTTACATCTTTTAAATTCTTTTTTTCTTAATTTACACACAGCACCCCATATTGAAAGAGAAACACTGTAGACATTTTTGCAGATAAAAAGAAAGAAAAACTGAAATATCAAATGGTTCTAAGTATATGTATGTGATGCATCCCATATCAAAATAGCTGGGTAAAAAGAAATGTAAATCTCCCATATGTAAATAGCTGCTCATGGGTAAGTTGTGCCACATTGTAAAATGTGACTCTCCAAAATCTGGTCAGTGTGTTCAGAGAATGGGTAGTGTATAGTTAGTGTATAGACTCGTGCTCAAATTTCAGATCTGCACACTCTGCTGGAACGAAGACCCCCTGGCACTGGACTTGGTTGGTGGAGTATAGAGTGAATACTGCATGGCTCATTCATTCTCTCTTTTTTTTTTTCCTAACTTTCTCTCCAAAATTATGGATTGTCCTAAAACTGTATTTTGAATACAGTTTTTTCAGTAAAAAGCTGACCATACGTGCTTAGATTTTTCTAATCAATCGTCTTGTATTCGTTCGATCGTTTAAAAGTTGATCCTTTTTTGGATCAAAATCAAGTTGGATGCAAAATGTTATCGAAATTTGACAAAAAATTTATTAAAAAGTGATTGGACATGTTGGTAAAGTCGTTTGTTCAAGTATCTAAATACTTGAATGCTATGTAAATGGATTCTTTTGGTATTACGATAGATTTTTATCCAATTGTACTGCACACAGGTCTAAGGAAAGGAATCAATCTGTTTGGAATCAATCACATTATGTGCTGGGAAAAACAATCCAAATGTAATATGATCCAATTTAATACAATCGTATAAATGAGCTGGCCATACATGTGTAGATTTTTGAACGATCGACCACAGATTCGATCAAAGTTTTCAATAATGTCAAAATAGAATTGAAAGCTATACCAGATTGGGTGTTTGACATTTGCCCGATCTCGATCAAAATGTGGTTACCATGATACAAGAAATAGTTCCATGCAAGTTAATTTGATCAAACAAAATACAATAGTTTGCATTTTAAACACTTTAGATTTCCGTCGGAGTCAATCAATATTTACCACTATGTCTGATTAAGGTAAATTTTTCGCTACATTCCCAAACGATTAATCGCAGTGTGTGTTCGCGGCAATCGCTCGGTGAACAATTGTTCGGTAATCGAATGCGAAATCCCTTGTTCATGGAAATGTGGATTGAACATGGAACCAACATGTTGGGTAATCCCTGTTCGACTGCCATTATTTTGAATAGGGACCAGGATCCTCATTGAATGAGAATGGACCATGCAATGTGCACATCAATTCGACTAACTATCAGCAAACGTGCAGTGATCCGTTGCGCCATAATCGATCTTTCGCCAACTGAACGAATATCGACCTGTTTATGGGCACCTTAACCTTCTGGCAGTTATGTGGATTTCGCTCCATTTTTAAGGCATGAAAAGCCGCTGTCTGGGCAATAGCGGCGGAGTATACTGTACTCCACCGTGATTACCCCCGACCCCCCCACTCTCTACACCAGCAATCTGTGCGGGGAAAAGTGATGCCCCCTCCAATACATGGCGGTCTATGACGCTGCCGCCGCCGAAACGCTGCAGGCTCATTGGGAACCAGCGATTGTGTCAGGCACAGGCGCAGTTTGATTAAAGATCTAACTGCGCCCATACTGGCTTTGGGCGTAACGCCAGGGAGGTTATGATTCTTATCTCTATCCATATCTTCCTTTCCAGCTCTTCAGGCCCCCATACACGTCTAGATTTTTCATCCAATCAACTTAATTCAA
>CM070035.1:130523607-130538185 GCA_036250615.1 Ptychadena robeensis
GTATACTATCTAGGTATTCCTGGAGGAAAACTGGCTGCTGACAGCTGCCACCAGTGTCTCTCAGCTCTATGTCTGGCTCTAAGCACTCCCTGCTCTCCCTCCTGTCATCTAACTGCACCGAGGAGGAAGCAGGGAGTTATCAGAGAAGAGGAGAAACGCAGTCACGCAGTCCCTGTAAACCTGCTGTATACAGGGGTGCATCTATTTTAGTCTCTGCTAACTTCCCCTAGAGAGGAAAAAAGATGCACCCCTGAATGTGAGTCTTAGGCTAGCCATACACAGGTCAATACCCCTTCGATAACTTGCGATTGATTGCAGCTTGGTGACATGCACCACTTTGCACATTGATTCCCGTTCAATGGTGACCCTGGTCCTGTGTACAGCTGGTGTTGCGGGATATCTTCCTACCCGTAATATTTAGAAACATATCTCAAACACTGGCTGAGAGCTGCTGACAGGCAGAGCTGAGAGAAGGACACAGGATGGCTGCAAGGAGAGGGGCTCCCCACACAGCACAGCAGCTCGTGCTCGGCTCTGTCCCCTTTCCTGTAGCTCTGTCACCTTTACTATAGCATTTTATTTTTCTTGTTTAGTCTAAAGTCCATTCCTATGAGGGTGTGTGCATGATTACAAAGGTTTAGCACTTCATATAATAGAAGGGATTCTTTATACGACAAAAAGGTTTCTAATATATCTATGTATCATGCTGGTTTGCCAGGTCCCCTGTCTTATGGTCAGACATCCACCAGATGCAGAATGGCCCCAACATACTTGTCAGTCCTGCTGTGCACTGTAACTGGTGACCATCCCGCACTGATTAACATCAGGGCAAAAATCATTCTATAAAGCTGAATTACATTTATTATGGTACAGTAATGTATTTACACACAACTTACTATCACAATAGAAATCTAGTAAATGTTCCAGAGTATTGGAGAAATTATGTTTTATTGTAAAATCACAAGCATTAAATATTTAGACTGTAGCACAAAACTAAAATATCTATTGGGTTTTAACAGAAAAGACATGGTCTAAATGTTGATACATCCAATTGATGTAATATGCTTTATGATGCAACAAGCAATTTCAAGTACTTTTTTTTTTTATAAGAAAGACATTAAAAATTAGTAGTGCAAGCTGCTTCCCAGGTACCCTTTATGTGGTAACATTCCCTGATCCACAGTCATTTCATAGCTCATTAACGATTACCAAGAAGATGGACTTTTATATTAATACCAAAGGAAACTCCAAGACTGTATACATCCTGTGGAGAGCGGAACAGACTAAAAAATCTGTCAATAAGAAACTGGATAAAAAGATCTTTATGTTTGATCATCCTTAATTTCTGTTCATGCTGCTTATCCCTAGTATACCTAAGTGTGTGTAAAGCTAGTAAAGCAACAAAACACAAGCTCTGCCATTACTCCTATGTCAGGATGTTTAGTAACCATTCATCACCAATGAGATAGTGGTGGGTAAGATCATCACTGGAGCCATTTCAGCTTCATACGGTACAGTCTGCATTTATCTGCAAAATAAGTGAATAAGGCCCTTCTTGTCAGTGTAAGCAGCTCTGCTATGAACTATGTATAACAATCAAATGGAATATAGATAAAGTAACTGACTTATGAAGCCTAATGCTCATATGCACTTCTCGAGCATTCCAAATAAATAAAGATGATATATACAATATGTGGAGAGCCTTTTGGCATTATATCAGTGCATTGGGGAGTGATTTAAAGGAAGATCTTAGGTCTAGGTCTTGTGAATAGAATGTCACTTAATGGAAGTTGGATAAAACCATAGAGCCTAGAGGTCTACCGGCTCCGCCGCGCGAGAAAGCTTTAAAATCAACATAATTTATATTTCAAAGAGCTATCACTGCTTTCTCCACCTAATCATTATTTAAGTTATAAATGTTCCCACCATGGGTTTATGATAAACTAAAGAATTACAGTATTTTACAGAGGAAACAAAAGCTTAATAATCTTAATGTGAACAGCTTATCCTATGTACACTTCTGGTCATTAAAGTTTCTGCAGATCATGTTCTAAGGATGCAGAACATGATTCCCTCACCAACTCCTGCACAAATGATAACCCTCACCATTCCACACAATCACACAGTCTATGGGATATCTGGTATAAAAGTACTGGCTTACACCTAACAGAAAGACAGTGGAGCTTCTAACATGCATAACCTTTAAACTTAATGTGTTAATAATGGCAATTGGACCTCATTCCCTCAGTGTAATACAGCAGCTCTTCCACTTTGCTTTATCTGTAACCTTATCCAAGCCCTGCCACACTGGGGGGCACACATGTAACAGGCAGCCCACATACTGCCAGCTTGCTCTTCTGGCGATGTCTGGCACATTTCCAGTTTCTGCATTAGCTGCTTGTAAAACACAAAATTGTGCCATCATAATTTAAGAATTGCAGGAAGAATGTACAAACATAAGAGTCAAACCCCTGTGCGATATTTTTACCATAGGGACACTGGAATGGATAATATCCAATGGGAAAGCTGGAGAAAGCCCCGACAATGTTGCTGCCAGTCTCTTGCTTTTTCATGGATACACTGGGATCATATTACTGCCCCCAAACTATGCCAAAATATTCGGCTTGTTTGCTTGTAGTTTAGCTATTGCTGTTCCTGGGCGCTGCCAAAGAAATCCCTGTAAGAAAAAATCAAACCACAAGATATTTATTCTTATGTATTGAAGCTTGAAATCGAACATTGAAATGCAATAACAAAAATAACTTGGTAGTAAAAGACACATTTATTTGTAAAAAATATAAAAAATGATTGAAAATTATGTGATGCAGTGTGCTGAAATTAATGTATACAATACTAGGTGTGAATCGGTCTGCAACCATTCATGCTTATCTAGAATGAAAAAAAATAGGGTAAACAGAATCCCCCCCCCCTCCCCCCCAAAAAAACCAACACACGTGTCCATGAATTGCCATGTTGAATAGGAGGCTAAAGAGACTATGCAGCTAAACAATGCAGGCTTGGGCAAACTTTTTTCTGTTTCAAACAAGTTATGATATGATGTTATCATAGTTGGACAGGCGATTTGCATAAAATTAGAATATCATCCAAAAGTTCCTGTATTTTCATTATTCAACTTAGACTGATTACATGCAAAGTAAGATATTTCAAACCTTTATTTGTTATAATTTTGATGATTATGACTTACAGCTTATAAAAATGCTAAAATCTCAGAAAAGTTGAATATTACATGAGATCAATAAAACAAAGATTTTAATTTCGCAAACGTCAAACCTTTGATAATCATGCATATGTACCTCAGTACATGGTTTGGGCCCCTTTACATCTATTACTGCCTCAATGCGGTATGGCATGGATACTAACAGCCTGTGGCACTGCTGAGGTTTTATGGAAGACCAGGATGCTTCAATAGCGGCCTTGAGATCTTCTGCCTTGTTTCCTCTCAACTTTCTCTTGGTATTGCCCCATAGATTCTTTCAGGTCAGACGAGCTTGCTGGGATTACAGTAATCCCATGGTCATTGAACCAGGTTTTGGTACTTTTGTCAGGGTGGGCAGGTGCCAATTCCTGCTTGAAAATAAAGTAAGCATCTCCATAAAGCTCATGTGTGGAAGCAAGCATGAAGTGCTCCAAAATCTCCTGGTAGACGACTGTGGTGACTCTGGACTTGGTGAAGCACAGTGGACCAACACCAGCAGATGGCATGGCTCCCTAAACCAGCACAGACTGTGGAAACTTCACACTGGACTTCAAGCATCTTGGACTGTGGCTCTCTATTCTACCTCTAGACTCTGGGGCCTTGGTTTCTAAATGAGATGCAAAATTTGCGCTCATCTATTAATTTGGGGAGCCATGTCATCTGCTGGTGTTGGTCCACTGTGCTTCATTACGTTCAATGCAGCCGTCTAGAAGGAGATTTTGGAGCACTTCATACTTGGCATATAAGTAACTTAGGGATAGGTGTGTGACATATTTCACTCCCTGTAAGGATGTGTCTAAAGTTGGGCATAGACGTGCCGATTCGGTTTTACCAAATTGTATAACTGGAAGAAACGGTTTGTATGCATGATGTTTTCATATAGCAAGTAGCAACATTTTTAAGACTATGTATAATGCAGAAAACACACAAAACTGAATAAAGTTAGGGGAACAGTTATGTAAATTTAGCAGAATGAAGCAAGGAATTGTTTTGCCTGATCATGACTGCACAATGAAGTGAAGCATTTCCATGTACATGGTAAACGAAGTGATATCACAGCTGCTCCTTATACAAAGAGGACATTGTGTGCTGGCACTGATGCACTGTTAAGCTCTGCTGTAATGATGGGAGAACCTCTGCTCCTCACATATCTGGCAGCAATGGACCAATAAAAAACCATGGCAATGTTATGCAAATTTCATCACATGGTATATTAGGCAGAAAATCGGTAGCAAAGAGCGGTCAAAACATCCAGTTCTATCAACAGGGATAAAAGGACAGCCTAAATATATAATGATGCATCACCAGTCCCCACAACATTTCCTCTCAACCAGCTGAAATAAGAAATTTTTCAACATACTTGAACATTGAAAGCATACTGCAACAGAGTTCACATCTGCAGAGTTGTTTCCATTTTTGTTTTTGCTCATCCAGCTTACCTCAGTATCTGTTGTAATTCTGGACTCCTATATATGTATTTGTGCCTGTATCCAAGGTCTTTGTGGAAAGGGACGAACTGTACTTTGTAATCACGTAAACTCTTAGCAGGGGCAGCGATGTTATATAACTAAAGAAATAAAATGACACTGGTTAGCAAACAAAAAAAAAATAAGTCAGAAGAAACAAAACCACAAACCAAACTATAGTGAGTAGATTATGGGTTTGTGTGTAGCATGGACAAAACATATAGTCCTGTCCTGGAGCCAGAAGGATACGTAGAGAATTTTGTGGGAAAAGCCAATATTTCGTTATGGGGGATATTAAGATTATAGCCAGACGTAGCCAAGCAACTAGTACAAACACACATACTCGAGATGTTCCATCTTGAAGATACATAAAATCCCTCAAAAACAATATTAACCTTCTGGGCGTTACAGGCTTTTTTTGCCAGGCTCACAGAGCTTTTCCGGCTCCAAGTCTTCAGGCGTCAACGGTGGCGCCAAAGGAGGCGTCGCCATAGACCTCTATGTTAATGGAGGGGGTGTTGCTTTTACCCACACACAGCGTCGGCGTCTATTTAAAACCGGCAGTGTGTAGAGAGCCAGGAGGACAGTGGGGAATCACAGCGGAGTAGTGTACTCCGAGGTTAATCAAAATAAAGCCAGGAAACAGAATGAATAACAGATCACCTTAGTTGTTGTAGTAGAAGTGTTCTAATAACCAGGGGTGCATATAAGTTGTGCTCTGGTACTCAAAAGGGGCCAAAAACTAGCTATGCGTACCTGCATTATTGTTACAAAGCTCATATGCGAGTGGCCACAGCTAAATGTTAAATGTATACAATTTATGTCACTTGGATAACTGCAGGGAAATATGAATAACTATGAAAGGTTGCAGTTAGGGGTGTGAAATTAGGAATATAAATTACTAATCCAAAAAAAAAAAAGATTGTACCTCTAAGGGTGTTGGAGATCTGAGGGATGCAAGTCAGCGTAGGCATATGTAAGGGTAAAATCTGACAAGAGAAAAGCACTGTGTGACTGGAATAGGACTATGGAAGGTTGACATTTGGACTGCTGGTATCCTCAGGGGTAAGTTACTAAGCCAGAAAATTTCAGGGTTATACAACTGAGGTATGATATCTGGGGGTTCAAACGTATTGTACTGTGTGATTTACATTTGACCCAAAGCCAGCTGTTGACTTGTGGATGGAGACAGCTAATCAGAGGATCAATCAGGAACAGGGAGGTCCATCTGCAGCAGAATCTACCATGCAGGAAGCTGATGCAGAGGACAGTGAGGGAGACAGTGAGGAAGACCATATACATATGGAGTGAGTACCAACCACCATCTCCTGGTACTCATCTGAGGAGCTCACTGAAAAAGATATGTGCACCCCTGCTTATAACATGTCAGACTATTTACCTTTCTTCCTAAATGGAATGGGATAACAGGGTCATCCTCTGCATGTAGTATCAGAAGTGGGCAGGATATGTATTTCACGCTAGGAGAAAAAAGAAAAGAAAAGGATTATAGGAATTTTTAAATGTGTAAATCCATTCATGCTACTTTATATGGTATAGTCAACATATAACCACTTAGGCCCCATTTACACAATTGTCCAAATGCAGGTAAACACATGTCTAGCTTGTGCACATCATATTCAATCACCTTGTTTGCATAAACATTTACATTAATGTGCATAAATCGAATAAGTGTGAACAGGGTCCTAGTAAAATGCTTCTGCTAATTTGTAAAATCAACATCATTGTATACACAAAATGTCAGAATAGAGATCAACAATGCATAACATAAAAATCATAGCTACTATTGTTAATTTTCTATTGTAATCTTCAATTGTTCAGACTGTTTGTAAACCTTTTGTTAAACCCAAAACAAAAAATTATAGCTACAAATGACTTTAAAGTAATACAATATTATTATTGCTGGCTGCATACACTTGTCCCTACCCGACAAAGAGCAACTTTTCTGATTCTGTGGGATTTATTTCGAAACCAATAATACACAATAGGCTGTACCATGAAACTTGTCCATTGCAACAGTTTAACATTAACAGTTGCTAATATTGTTTGTGACAAAGGCAATATGGGCAGACATTACTCACTTTTCATCATTGGCAAACTTGATGCCACTTGCTGTGATGGGATCAAGGAAAAACCAATCAAACCCAGGAAAATATCTGTAAACCTAGAAGAGCATCACAAAGAATATCCTCAGATTAGGTAGAAGGACACAACATTTTCATACACACTTAATACAAGCTGGATGCCTAATCACAAAACACCCTTCAAGTTTGTGGATTATTGCTTTGGCAGCAACTCATTTGGTACTCACCACTGAAAAAGGATGACTTTTTGCCTCTTCACGAATATTTGTGAAAGGCGATTCAAGGATTAACGAATCAGGAGGGGTTTCTGAAACAATGTTACAAAGCGTAAAGAATAGTCTAAGGTATGTTTCATTTTACTGCAAGTAAGTACACCATATTTATGTCTGGGAACAGTGAAACTAACATAACTAACATGGTGGCATATGGCACAAAATAAAGGTAACAATAGGTTTTACCCAAATACTTAAACTATTTATTTGCCAAAAATATTCATCTGCATTTTAAGAATACCATGAAAGACTGCTTACCTCTTTCACACAACCTCCTCACCAGGTTTGTTGCAACACTGAAAGGTAAAAAAAAAAAAAATTAATGTGCTGCCTCATTGGAGTCACAGAAAGACAATCTCTGAATTACTCAAATTCCTGATACTTACTTAAGCCCCCCCATACACCCTTCAACCACTCTGTACAATTTCCTTTAGATCTACCAACAACTATGTAGTGTCGGGTCCTCCCTGATCGAATACACAGTGATGGAAAGGGTTAGAAAGGTCCTTATATTACGTGGTTTTGGTAGAACAAAAGTTGATTGTAAGGTGTATGGGGGGCTTAACTTTGTAACCCTCCATTTTCAGTCATTTAAAACTGAACATTCCAAACCACTGCAGTGGATCTCCTTTTAAAAAGTTAGATGTTCATGCCTATGGGGGACAGGTAAATAGAATAATCTGCCCACTCCTGCAGTATTTTCAGTTATGCAAACTCTGCATTTTGGGAGATGATGTCTCAGACTCAGCCAATTCATATCTGTCTTCGGAATGAGAAGCCAGTGTCTGATTAAAGAAAGGAGGAAATGCCAAGTGCAGGTCCAGAAAATAATTCTTTTTACCAGTTCCTTAAACAAAAAGGTAATTGCAGCCAGACGAGGAACAGCCTTCCAATAGCCTAGATATAATCTGAAAAATTACATGCATCTTCATCTTCCCAATTCTAAAAGAAAACCAAATATATTTACCCTGTTCCCAAAGAATGACCCCAGATGTAGACAGGATTATCCCCACTTCTGGCCTTGATCCAGTCAAAGACATGAAGGGCATCATAGGTCATACCAGTCTCTGATGGAGAGCCAACTGAGTCACCCCATCCTGAAAATGAATATGGTAACATGGTAAAATTATGCAATACAACAACCTGGTTACATCGTGTAACACTGCATATATGTTGTAAAACAGTTACTATTCCGGTAAAGCAGAATCTGAACCATTTATAAGGTATGGTGTACGACTACAGAGATGGAAGTGCTGACACTGCATGTTTGTGACCTGAATGGATTAAAGTTTGCTCTAGGCTTGCATGAAGTATTGCTTTGCAATGGGGTTGTGCCTTTTAACATCTATAGAAGCAGATTTGCAGCAATTCAACCAGATGCAGAAATGTAGCTGCTAAAAAAGCCTCACTGCAACCGCACCACCTGCAGATTTGGACACCAACAAGGGATTCCATCTGGTCTTACTGGTTGTCATTACATTATGGTTTTAGGTGGTTACAAAGAAGTTAAACCATTGAGCTTGAACTACTGCAGATTTGAGGAGAGTCTAAATCAATTGTTGTTGTGCGTACACAATACAGCTTATATGAAAGTGCCCCAAGTATGTAATGAATAGAGATGGTCAAATTTTTCGACTTGCTGACCTTGTGCAAAGCCTCTGAACATGATATCATCACCAAAATTGCTGGAGATGTAGAGAAGGGCTGTGGTAATATTGGGAAAAAATGTTTGCTCTTTTTGCGCTTTGCATAAAATAGGTTCAAAATCCAAGTCAAAATTAAAATTTTCTAAATTTTAACTTGACTTTGAACTTAATTTATGTAAAATGGGTTGTGTTCGAGCAATACTTTTTTTTGTAGAATACACCCAATCCTTCTCTACATCTCCAGCAAGTTTGGTGATGATACACCATGCTCAGGGGCTTTGCAATTCACTCAAAATCATGGAAATTGTCGCATTTTAAAAAACAAATTTGACCATCTCTAGTAATGAACAATAATAAGTATTCTAATTCTAGTTCTAAAGTTTTGGAGAGAAAGTTAGGGAAAAACAGACAGCTATTCAGATATCAAGTGAATATACAGAATATTCCAGCAAAGTAGGCAGGACTAGACCGTGCAGAATTCACTCTATATTCCCCCAGCCAAAAGCCCAGTGCCAGGAGAGAGGCCTTAACTGCAGCAGAGTGTCAGGGCTGAAACTATAGCATGTGTCTATACTTTAGCAGCACCCATTTTCTGAGCACACTGACCGACTTATGAAGAGACACATTTTACAGTCCGGCACTGAACAACTTACACAAGAGCAGCTATTTACATATGGGAGGAGATATGAGTCGGTCACAAAATGTATTTATTGCAATGCAGAATGTTAATGTTAATCCACAACTCATGCCATGTAATTGTAAAATTTGTCTCTCCATAAGTTGGTCAGTGAGGTAAGAGAATGGGTACTGCTAGTGCTAATGCAGATAAGATCTCTTCTTGGCAGTGGCTTTCTGGCTTGGCTGGAGGGAATGGAACAAATTTCAGCCTCCTGGGATGCATAGATAGGGCGGAAAAAAAGGAAAAAAGACGCAGGGACACTTTCACATTGATTTTAATGGTAAAAAAAGTGCGTCGGGAAAATTAAGTAAAAGTATATAACACTGCAAGATCTATGCTGAACACATGTATCTGGTATAACATCATTAATGCAGCATTTACGCCCATCTGTTTTAACGTGTGTTGACATTGTGCATGTTAAGATAACAAACCTATTGGATACAAGGCACACTTTTTGGAACACTGTGCAACACAGGCTAATACACACAAATCTGTATTAATACAAGTCTCCACTGCGTTGTGTGCTTTGTCGGGCCCCCCTACCTTAAGTGTGGGGGTCCCGATGGAGCACATACACATTACCTGCCTGGCGGATCCTCTGTTTACAAGGCATTGAGCTGATCCGCCGGTGCAGGTAATGTGTATGTGCTCCGTCGGATCACACAACGCAGTGGAGACATAGCCTAATGGCTAAGACTACATAAGACCTTTAAAGATAACGTTGCAGCTATTTACGAGGAAACCACACTGTATGAAAAACAATAAATCTATGGCATCCAAATAGAAATATCTGCTGATCTTAACCCCATAGTTTTTTAATTCAACATTTGAAATAACCTAAAATACTTTAACGATAATGTGTATGTGTCACTGACCGAGAAAAGGGAGTTCTGCTACTCCACAGAAAATGCGTCTTTATAGGACAGTGAAGTAGACAGGAACTAAAGAAAACGGCGGAGCAATGTGCCAACAAAGTACTTTATAAATAGAGTCTTTGCTGCAGAAGTGAGGAAGGCTATACATCACAAAGACCTTGCAGAACTAATAAGAGAGAATGTGCACCGCACTGCTCTGCCACATTAATAGCTCTCTTGATACTCACAGTAAAGCTTGTTATTATGATGCTAATGCAGAACACCCACACTTGGTCTTTATTTCACAGAAAGTTCTCCCGAACTCTGTAGCCTATTAGATAAAGGAATGCTGAAATTTCATGAGCTGAACAAAAATGGCTTATGTTAAGAGGGCGGGCACAAACCTCAACCAACATAAGGCCAAATACGTTCAGTGCTTTAGGATGTATATAGGTAGAATCTGTACAGTACATTCTTCCGATGTACCCAGAAATATTCAAAGCTTAGTAGGCATACACCAGAAGGGGGTTGTAACGGTAAATAAAACAACACTGACCTGACCCATCAAGAACTACCATTCGCTGTATTGAATACAGAAACAGGAATCAGATATAAACTACTGCTTGAATGAATAGAAAAATAGACCTGTGTCTGGCCAGCTTTGTTCTATCCTCGAATGTTAATTTTAGCTGGTGGAGTGAAAAAATTAAGGAACACAATAAAAAATGTCCACAATACAGCCAGCCGATTACCAGAAAGCACATGGCCGGAGAGGAGATTGAAGTTTAATTGTGAACCCCCCCCCCCCAACAGACACACAAGACATTGTAATATGTGGGGAATCTTAGTTTTCATTACTGTACTCTCACTGGGATCACCATTCTGTTCATAGAGATTTCTCGCTAGATCAGCACTACTGCCAATGCGGAACTTTACAGAAAGATTAACAATGGCAACACAGACATGTTTAATCCAATGCCAGAGCTTTTGAGTTTTATATTCTACAGTCACAAGTCATCACTAGCATTAAATTTAGTTATAATAATAATCTACTGTATGTTCTACACCCCAAAATACCCAAACACGCCAAAACCTTAGGAATAATTATTTGTATTTATATGGAAAATAGGTCATTAAAAAAAAAAATAGGTAATTCCAAAAATTCCAAAAAGTTAAAATAAGAATAGAATATAATAAGACAAAAAAGATTTTTAGTAAAATCTTGATTCATATGGTTAAAATGTGATTACCTATTTGGTTCTATGATTGTTGTATTTGTACAAATAACATTTCTAAGGGGTAGGAGAAGATGTTTGTAGTAAAATTACATCATTAAAAGACAAGGGTACATGCGTAGCAGTGTTAAGGCGGTTTAAAGCCTCCCTCTTTGGTCTGGATGACGACGTTATTAAAGTATATATTTCTTAGTCAAAATGTAACAACACTTGCATTCCGTAGTGGCACTCACCTCCGCTAGGATCTTGATCTTTTTGGAAGATCCAGCAGGAGATCAGCCATTACCAAGTCTACGTTAGTCTCTCTTTTATATAAGGCGGCATGTTGATACATTGTATACGCCAAAATTGTTGTGGGCGGGGAAGAGCGTGCGTTTCATGCCTCGTTCTCTACGAGCGTATGCTCCCTAATAATGTCTATACACTGATCCAGCTGGAAAATAGCATCTTTATTATATATATTTTTATTATGTATTTTTTAACAGACAAATTGTAAAAATCTCATCCTGATGAAGTGGCAGTAACAGCTACGAAACGCGTAGATGTATTTATCTTTTCTAAAATACCAATTAATTGGATTAACCGACATTGGACACCTTGTACAGTATCACCCCTACTCTCTAGATAAGATAATTGTACACCAAAGTCAGGACCAGCACTGCTCTCTTGTTGTGTTCCTCTCCGGACAACCAGGGAGAAACAAGGGCGACCACGTCTACTGAAAATATACATATAAATCAATAGCAGCTCATTAAAGGCCCAAAAATCTGTACAGATAGTTTAAAACAATAAGCTCTCTCTACACACATACAATTCTCATTGTGTATCTGATACGATACCGCCCTACACTCCCTTTTTTCTTTTACTCTTCTCCCCACTATATATTTTTAGGGGGTTTTTTTGGTGTCAACTACTGATTTTGAGTTGACCAAATCCAACTACTAAGCTCATGGTGATCTGCTGCACCGTGTACAATATATACACTATCCTCCAATCCCTGTGAGTCTACCGGTAGATCCATGTTGTTACTGTAAGCTTTAAATTATGAAACCCCAAAGGAAAGACAACTTTGAAAATATATCAACTTAGTAAACTTTTTATCTACTCTCCAAATGTCAAAAGAAAGAATTAACAAAAAAATATCAAATGTCAAAATGAGGAAAGGGAACTGAAACAGGAATTGTATAAATACATTTATATGTGCAAGGAAGTGTTTATAAGAATAGGTTACTAAGATCATTACCTTGAGCTAGTTTAAAGGGAAACTGGACTGAAAAAATGACGAACACTGCTCCTGCTAAAAATACAGGTATTTTACCATTAGACTAGCCACATACCTGCATGTGCCTTGTCTAATGGTAAAATAATTGCATGTGCCTAGTCTAAGACACTAGTCTAATTAGTCTAACAAGTTAACAAACATGCAAGTGAAGTCAGAACTATGCAGATGACACAACACTTTGGTGGTCAGGCAACTTGAAGATGTTGTGGGATGGCAGGCTACTGATTTTCTGCAGTATGGGTTTCTTCTATACCAGGCTAGCCTTTTTATACAAAGCTAAATAAGAATGTGTAGTGTTCTCTTCTTGCACGTATTCAGCTTCCCTGTAGAAGCTAAGGTGTAAACATAAATGTTAAAATGTTAAAAAAAAACATAAAATGTTTATAGAGAATGCAGATATTTGTACATTTATTTAAAACTCAGATTTAGTACCCTTCCAGTTATAATACTAAATATTCCTAAAATTTACCCTTTATATTTTTTGGCAAGAATATGTTCTCTATCTTTTTTCTTGTCTGTTATATTCTACTATGGCATGGCTTGCATTTGTGACTGACAGATTCAATGCCGTTCTAACACGTTTCCCTGGACCATTTAATGACAACTCAATAATGCAAATGTAACCGAACTGTTACCGCTAGTGGTTTTCTGATCCTGCACCTATAATAGTAAACCTATTATGCTAACTACAGCAATATCCCAGAGTATGTACTGTATGAATTAATGGTATATATGTCATTCAAAATTGAAAAAAATAGTCAGATGATTGCCAAAAAGAGTAAGCCCAGTTGGTTTCACTTATTCCTAAAGGTATACTGATGAATGAGAATATCAACAGGGATAAAAGATGCAAAGCAAAAATGCAAAGAAAACCATGGCAAACGTTGCAGAACACAGGATATGCATGAGATTTTTACTGACTATTAAAACAACCACAAAAACACAAGATTATCAGGGGCCATTAAAAATGATTGTAGTCGATTCTGCATCAACATCTTTTTTATTATCAGTACCAAGCTGATCAAGGTTAAAAAACGGAGATGACTGCCAACCCTGAATACCAGGAACAGGAACCCGCACAGTGCCCATGGTGAGTTGCCAGCTGTCCTGCCTTGCACTGATATCCCAATCGATCAGCTTTGCTATTTCGAAAAGGGTTTTCAATGTCATCAATCTCGCACACACCACAAAGATTTCTCTATAAAAATGATTTCTTATTGTTATATACAGTAATTGTACTTTATTTAGCTGTGACGAGAAGATGCATTTGGCAGGCAGACAGCACCATTAAAACAGGTGCAGAAGAAAATAGTTGTCCCTGAAATAATTGACTTTTTACTAAGCACCTACTTTACTTATACCATTGTCCATGGCCTCACATAACCGCATTACAATAAATGTGGAGACTGCATAATGCGTTTGTTTTATTGTCTTAATTAAACACACCAAGAGGAAAATAAGCTACTTGACAAATAAGAGTAAACACGTGATTTCAGTCCCACAGTTACAGATCACAAGACATTGCTATGTGAAATCTCTTTCCAGTGCAGGCACTTGGTGGCACCGGCCTGTACCAATGAGAGGTCACGCAGAAAGACATTTCAAAAGATTCTCTTACCTCTGTAGTCAAATGAAATGACATGGAAACCCATCGAGCTAAGGACCTATAAAGAGGACACAAGACTCAGTCTAATTTACAAACAGAAAAAGCATAGCTAAAATAAATGTCTGATGCGGGTGATTTTAAGGAGATAGGATTCATTCATTTCATAACAATCCTCCTCTAACACACTTTCACTGCCATCTATCCTGACAGCTACACTTA
>CM070035.1:130548561-130564723 GCA_036250615.1 Ptychadena robeensis
CCCCCCCCCCCAAATCAATGGAGCAGTGATAGGATTGTTGGTAAATTTAAGTCAAATCATACAAGTATGTGAGTTTTCTCTGTATTTTGATTGATTTGTATCCGATGGTACTATGGAGCATGCGCATAGAACAAAGAAAAGGAATAGACTGGTTGGTCAATCACATTATGTTTTTCAAATAATTGTTTTTAAAAGTTTTCTTAAGTTGTTTGAGTGTGAAAATCAAGCCATGTATGCCCAGCTTTAATCAAAGTTAATTTCTGTTGTGTACCTGCAACATCATTTTCATTTCCAGAGATCATTAATAACAAGATCAAACATCATACATTTTTATACAGATATGAAAATTCGGGTATCCCAATTTTTGGTTCATAGATGTAGATATACAAGAACCATGCCATTTGAAGACCAGCTGAAGTTTAAGAAGGAAAAGAGCAAGTCACATTCCAGTCTGTAAAATGTTCTTTAAGCTAGTCATACACGGGTAAATTCCTGTGCAATCGACCCCCGATCCATGGTGCCGTCCCCACGCTGTGATTGATCGGGGATCAATTAAACAGAAATCATGGGCACATCAATTCCCATTCAATGGGCACCTCCAGGACACATGTTTCTCCCCAGCCTCTAGCCCGTGTGAATCAGAATTAATTCACACGGAATAGAAGCTGGGGAGAAACATGTGTCCTGTTTCTCTCACAGCAGCTTCAGTGAAGAACGCTGACTCCGCCCCCTTCACACTGAGCCTGGGCAGAGTCAGAGCGGACAGCCAAAGACTGTTGTGTGAAGAAAGCAGAGCCGAAGCTTTTCCTTTACTTTACATGAAGATTCTTCTTCATGTAAAGTATTGGTGATTGAACAGGGTTTTCCAACATGTTGGAAACCTGTTCAATCAAGGTTCTTCGAGCGGGCTCTATTGAACCTGCTCCAAGAAAAGCACACACTGGTAGGATTGTAAGCAGATTAGAGTACAATCAATCACCGTGAGCGCGCACGTTGATTGATTGTACTCAAATCTTTTTAAAAATCTGCCCAAGTGTGCCTAGCTTAAGGGTTCCAATTACAATTATTAGTAAATTATGTTTACAAAAGGCACAAGCAGAAGAGCAGGACCAATGTGCGCCTACCGAGTCAGACCTATCGCTCTGCAATTAGCAAAGCTCAGCACCCTCCGTAATTAGGAAGCTGTGACTGTGACTCAGTGGCTATAGCGCGGATAATTACAGTAAGGGCCTCACATTTTGGCTTTTTACAGAATGAGGAATACATCTTGCTGGTTTCTTTTCAAGCTTCAGTTGAGCCTTTGAATTGTACATATCAACTTATCTACAGTACCCACTTCCAGCAATTAAATCACAAAATAGCACTTACCTAAATTTAAAAAGACCAGCTGAGCTTGTATTGCAGGACATATCTTTACAAGGAATGGAATGGCTATATAGAGGCCAACTAGTGCAATTAAAAACATTCGTAACCGGGACCACAAGCCATAGCGCCTAAAGAAGAGAAAAAAACAATGCACGATTAAACACAAAATACTGATTGTTCCCAAGAGACTTTTATTTACTTTTTAGGTTTAGTTTCTGTTAAACGGTCAGAAGTTAATTACAAACAGTACATCATCTATGGGCTTTAACTATCTAACATTCTTTCAACCAGCATGCTAATATACACAGAACATAACAATGTTACACAAGCCATTTTGTTATTACAAGCCTGGTCTTATTAAATCTATTTTTCAATGCAATTTGCGGTTTCTGCAGTTTTATAAAAATGCAATATGTATTGCTCTATGACCAGTATAATAACAAGGAAGCAGACAGAGCAGCTTTTCAAAGCACTCAGATTTGCTCAGGTTTATAGAACAATTTCAGACCCGTTAAATTGTGTGCGTTAGAAAACTTTACAATATAAAATAGAAAGACTATTTGGTCTGATTATGTGATTTTAAAATTTTACAAGCTAAAAGTTTTTATCAATTAAAGTAAGCATAAACCAGTGGTGGCCAAACTAAGGCCCGGGGGCCGAAATTGGCCCATTTAGCTTTCTTTCCGGACCTTGTTGAAAATGCTCCCCTAGGCTTGTTCTCTGCAATGAATGCACATAATACATTACAGGCTCTTGGTCAGGCCCCTTTTATCAAATTTAAGAAGCCAATGTGGCCCACTAGTCAAAACGGATTTACAGATATTCACATACTTGCATTGGATCTGCCACAGTTGTGTTGTACAAGAATGCATTTATAAAAACTTGTGTATGGCCCAGCTACTGACATTTTTCTCCATCCCCAGTCCTGTGATTGGTGTGGTTTAGTATTTATCATTGCTATGACCGGAAAAAAAAAAAGGATTGCTATAAGACAGTGGTTCCCAAACTGGGGGGCTGGGCGCTGGTGTATTCCAGGGGCAGGGGCGCAGCTAGGCGGCTGAGGTAGGGACAGCCAAGAAGTCAACCATGGAGGAACTAACTGCTGTAAGTAGAGTGCATGTAATATGATTGTCTCTGTGTTTCTGTCTGCGTTTCTCTATGTGAATGATTAATGTTTCTGTATGACTGGTGTGTGCGTGTGTATATATGATATACGTCTCTGCATGATTGGTCTGAAAACCAGATAAAGTTGTATAAAGTGTACTGTCATATCATACTGTATATTATTTAAAGAAATTAGAGCCAAGGAGGATGACCTCTCAAAGTTACCTCCTAACTTTAGAATATGAATTTTGCTAGTCTTTTACCTGGATATCAGGAGAGGAAGAAGGGTTACAACAGAATCATATTCCACATTTAAATCTTAAACATACACACAGATATAAGTTCTACTCCAAAAAAACTGTTATATATAGTCATTTGTACAAGTCATTGTGAAGTTATGATTCCCAGAGACATAAAACGGATATAGTAATTTTATGGATTGTGCAGCAGCCTTTTTACCATGTAATGTGTGGAGATGACACAATATACTCTCACTACTCCACCTATGATTCCAGAAAGACCTTGAATATGACGCTGCCATTACCAATCCATGACCATCACTTGTCACCTCAGAGGAAGGACAAGGCAACCGCATGACATAAGCAAAGAATATCGGCCTCGACAGCAATGTCACCATAGGTATAAATCACAATATAGAATACTCTTTACAATTTTATCATGTAACCTTCATGTGGCATGGACTGATCAGAATGATTTCATATTTACAGAGGGAAATTATACAAAGTTAGTATACAAACTAACTTTCTTCATAATGCATTACACACAACTGGGTATAGTGAACTCTTATGTAAAACTTATTTATGCACATTATTGCCTGGCTGTCTATCTGTATAAGGATACTTTGCATTCATGTAAGCATCCACTGTCACATTGGGCTCCCTGTTCTGCCCATTAGGCACTTCATGGATATTATCTGTAATCCAGACCTTTTGGTCACGGCTTAAACCACGCACATCATGGGTTTACGCCCATGCAAAATAAATAGGATGCGCACATAAGATGCAGCAAAACTTAGTGGGGCCCTGGTCTTTCCTTGACTTTCAGCCAAAGAAGAGATTGCCACACACACACACACACACAATGACTCAAGTCATTGAAGTCTCTGGCTCCCTTTGCACCACCGTGCAGATTCTCCCTGGAGGTCAGAGTGATCCCCAAAGTGTGGAGCTGCACATAAACAAGAACTATAATTAGTGTTCTTCTGATATAGGGAGCTGTTTCTAAAGAAAAAAAACCAAAATAATTTTAATAAATCAACAGTAGGTGGTAAGTCCAAACTCATCTACAAGAACTGTACAATCTTCAGCATTTGATACTGATGCCCACTTCCCCTACCTAGTGCTGTGATTCTGGATGCCAGTTCTATGTCACTGGACTTAGTTGATAACCACTGAGCCAAGTAGTGAGCCAGATATCGGACCGGCCTGGAAGTGTCATATGCTAAAAATTCTACTGGAGTTTTTATAAAATCACAGGGTTGAAACTTGCCAACCAAGGGAGAAGTACTGTATTTTGCAGTAAATAATGCTCTCCCCTATATACAGCTTACAGAGGTGGCTGCCCTCGTCTGACACACACAGCCAAATCAGCTTTGACTTTTGGAAAGGTTGCTTTTCTGCTGGGCAGAGAGAAGGGAGTGATTGGGGAGCAGCCAGCAGAGTAAAGCTAGGCATACACGTTTTGATTTCAGCGTTCGATCGACCTTAAACGACTAAAGTTTAGAACGATCTGATTTAAATCGTATACTGCACACATCGTTCGCTCGAAGAAAATTGTTCGATACCGATCAAAACATCGATTGGAAAATGATCGGACATGTTGGAATATTTTTAAATGATTGTACAACGTTCAAACGTAGCATTGTGTGTGGTGGGCGGGGAGATTGTTTTCGATTAACATTTTCACATATGACGCTTTCCTGTGTTTTGTGATCTAAACTAAAATCGGCGATTTTGGTCATATTCCAACGAACCTTCCATGTGGATCTACTTTAGATCGGAAATTGATCTTACTAAAATCGAACCGTGTATGCCTAGCTTAATGCTGGCTGCTCCCGATCACCTTTTTCTCTCTACCCAGCATGGGAAGCGAATAGCAGTAGTCAAAGCTGACACACACAGTTTGTCTCCACTGTGAGCGACAACTACGCTGACAGCTTCCCTGCCTCCTTGGACTCTCCGTTGGCTGGTTGCACCAGTTCTATCCGGGCTCCTCTTGGCCAGATGTGGTCATTCCGGTCCATAGGACATACAGATATTTCCCCCCTGATTTTTAATAGAGCAAGAAATATGGTATTTTGGGTCTTTTTTGATAGTACCACTTTCATAGGAACCCCTGAATGCTACTAGGCCTTCCCCAGTTCTGTGTGTATTTTTTCATATTTATTTTTGGATGACAAGCCAATTTATTGTGATACTGTGGATAGTTTGTTTGCTGCTAGATTGTATGTTTGCTGCTAGACTTCAGGTCCTCTTTAATGACAGAGAAGCCCTCAAGCATACTGTGAATCTTTTTTTGCGGATGCTGCAGATTTTCATCCCCATGAATGCCCAACAGAAGTTATTTTGCCACTTATACTGTAGGTCAGCAGTGTTTATAAATGTATGGGTAAGTCATGTGACCTAAAGTAGTTGTATCAAACAAACTGCCTTTTTCTTGTGAAGTAGAAACTGGAATTCACTAATGCAAAGATTAAATATTCTGCAATATGTGCAAACATTATCAGTAAGAGAACCAGTGTTGATAAGCAATGCAGTTCATGTGTAAAGCTGTACAAGCTTATCCGCTTTGTTTCTAATATAAAGTCAGTTGTAGAATTTAATCTGTTGGAAAATAGGCCAACTCATTAAACCATTCCATTTTAAACCCTGTGTCCACCAATCGTGACAGTAAAACTTGACCCCAGCAACGTCTTGGGTTCTTTAATACTGCATTGGAGCAAATCATTCATGCTACAGGACTGCAAAGCAGACCCACAGGTTTTATTATTCATTTTCTACACAACAGTGAATTGTGTTAGACAGTGGTTATGGTTAATATTACTTCTAATAAATGGACTAAAGAGGAAAGTGGCATTTAAAGCTCCCTATCTACCAATTGAAAACATGACTGTATTTTTAAAATGTCTTGAATGTTGGTTCTCAATAATCAATGAACTTTTACTTTTGGAATCAATAAAAACTTTCCTTAATAAATTATAATGAAAAAAATGAATGAATAAATGAATTGTGGGTTCTGCCATTCTGTGTTTGCGGTGTAACTGACTGGGTAGATTATTCCCCCGTCCTAGAGATCCACCAGGATCAGTAGACACTACAAGGAGGGCACATACTTGCTTGACAATGAAAAATAAAAACCTGACATTTTCATTTTCTTTTGTCAAGAGAATAACAAACTCACAAAAGGACTTCAATAACAATGTTAGATGTTTTCTCAGGTCAAGTTCAATTTATTGTGAAAGACTGAAATTAAAAGGTTAAATAAATTCAAAAAAAGGTTCTTGGATTAGTCCAGTCCAGTTTTTGCCCTAAAAACAACTGGCTTAGCGGAGGGGTCCCATGTATAGTGGAAACATAGCCTTAGGCTCCACATCTGCTATTGGATCCGCTGGGTTTCGTCAAGCCTTCATTACGTTCCTATAGACGTGGATGGCCGCAACAGAGGCGGGGACCAGCGGTTCTAGGGCTCTGACGGACTGTGGAGACCGGTGAACTCAGTTAAAATACCTGCATTCAACACAGAGGTTTTAATGCATAGTGGAGTCTAATGGCCCTCATACATATGACAAGCCAGGTCCGATAGACGGATGACACCATCACGCTGCACTTGTGCCCTGGACATTACTTTGGATGGAGATGGCAGTCCCCACCCAAAGTAATGCCATCTGCCAGAGATTTACATGTTTTATTGCCGGCTGAGCTTTGGAGCAACAGGGATCTGTCTCCCCATGTGGGCACCCGCGATCCACGCCCTATTTTGTGGCTTGCTAGGTGTATGGGGGCCTTAGGGCTAATAGTTAAAGTAGAACTTCATATAATGCACCTGGCAGATATCCAGTTCTAAGAAGATAAGTGCAGAAAACTTGCGAACTAGTTACTCAACATACCAGACCTGTAGATAGTGAGTTGGAATGTATATTTTGATGGATATGATAGTTGTACTCCACTTTACAACCCTTCTTATTTACGTGGTTTATATTCTTTTTATTTATGGAGATCCTTAATTAAAAGTTACAAATAGACCGGAATTGTCCGCCAGTATGGTACACTATGCATATTAATAGCAAAGAAGGAATGTTTCATAGAAGGAGAATATTTACTTCTAGATAATTCATAAAACACATGTGAATTATTTATAAGCCAGTAATAGTTTTACAATTCATCCAGACATTCTGCACACATCAGGAATACACAAATATGAGTGATTTCCATGCTATGTGGCTATAATTGCTCCATTTTACCTCTGCAGCTCTCCAGCTAGACACATGCTGCTTTCCTTTACTGCTCCATTACTACATTTGGCTGCCAAGTGCAATCAAGCATACCTGGTACTGTCAGGTATGAAGAATGGGAACCTCAACCCCCTTCATGCCATGTGACAGCATTGGTTGCCCAGACACCTCTGTCACATAGCATTGGGTGAAGAGAGATTCTTAAGCACTGGGTAAGTTCCAAGTTACAACTTGGAGCTGCCACATATCTTTTTTTACAGCCTCCAAAATGGGTGGTATGGAGCTCAGCCAGTGAAACCTCAATTCAGTATTCAGTTTGGCTAAGAATATCCTTAGTTTTGAATTTTCTTTAGCTTGCCAGCCTTCTGGTGCCCAGTTCCCCCAATGTACCACTGTATACAGTGGTTGCACATATTGCAGAGTGGGCTGTCAATCAGCAGTCAACTGACCCTTAATGCAGACATACACAGTTTGATATTTCCGTTTAATTAACAAAAAAAATAAATAAATCAATGTTTACGCCAATCAAATGGGAATGGATTCCTGCCCACCTGGTACAATCAACCAAAAAGTGATCTATATCAAACAAGCAGTGATCGGACATGTTGGTAAATTTACGTGGATCGGTTACATGTACATATAGTCTTTTTTCCATTTATTGTGCAATATGACCAAAGAAAAAAAAAAGATGGCTACCCTAAGAGTCTCTCCTTCTTGTAGTGACTCAGTGTCTAGTATGAGAACACTCCAACTGCTGCGTCAAAACTGATTACAAAGTGGTCAGTGTTCATAAGTTGTGCAATTCTCATCAGCTGACAATGAAACATACTAGCTTGGCAGCAGAAATGTTACTGTAAATGGCTTTGAATAGTGCCAACATAATGCAACAATCTGAAATCATAATATTTTGGCTGATCTTCCTTATAAGAGCTTTCCCGCCTCTGCCAGCCAAGCTCAGCGCTTGGCTGGGGAGGCAGAGGGCACATAGAATGCACAACCACAGGTGATCATGCATTCGCCATATAGAATATGTGCATATCTACCCCACTTTGGGGAAAAAGCTTAGCCAAAGGGGTTTCCAACAGGTTGGAAAACAAGGTTCGATTTCCATTACTTTGGAAGGGGACTGTGGGTGCTGTGCAGCGCCTCAATATAGATGAAGATTGGTCGCAAGATCTACCCTTGTATGCCCAACATAAGTCCCAATATAAGTCATAATAAAACTGGAACACCAGTACAAACATACTTGTATTAGAGTACACCTTGGGCTAGTTTGCACTACCGGTATAAAGGGGTGATATGCAGGAAGTTCTGACCCTGCTGGGGAGGGGGCACGGAGGCAAATGTAAACTTACTGGATGACATTTAACAAAACCCTTATCTCCTATTACCACTTTGCAGCCTCTTTCTCTCCACATGCATTTACATGACACATAGCAATGGCAGCTCTTTGCTTTCTAAATAGATTCCTATAGAAGTGACAATGGCAGAATAAGACTGCAGAGTTACCATCAGTATGCTTGCTTATAGTCTCTATTGAAGTGTATGTGATAAGCTTACAAAAAACAACAGCCATAATGAGACAGTGACAGTGTTGTCACCCGAGAACACAACATGTATTAAAAAAGAATTACATTTATAGAAATTGAAAAAGTTGATTTATTATTTTTATAGCACCAAGACTGTTGTTAAGTAAAGCTGGCCACACACAGGTCGATAACCGTTAAATCAACCCGCGACCACAAAGCTGATTACTTGCAGAAATGTCTTAAGCCTCCCATATACCTTTAGATTTTCACCCCATTTTTTGGCCGATCGACCGCCGTGCACACTCTATATTTCGGCCGATTCACTGCATGTGATGACGCTTTACTATTTGAATTATGTTCACACATTACCTCATACAAAATTATAGCCTAAACATCACAGCTTTCAGATCCGATTTATTTTTTGCAAGTGATCTCTCATGACGTAAATGCTCAATTTGTGCCCGTAAGTGGGTGATGCGCATGTGTGGTACGATCCTGGCAGGGATTTAAAGAACAAAGTAAAATCTATTGCAAACAAAAACGACAATATAATCTATTTAGAGGAAATGCTCTGGCAGAGGATAGAAATATCAGAAGATGGACAGATAATGAGGAATCTTTATTTCAACACAGAAAAAGCAAATCAAGGAAAAAATGTGGTGACAAATGTCTAAAGCTAGCCAAACGGGTGGACTTGATCGACATGATCGATCTTAGATTTGATCGTGTTGTGCAATTGTTTTGATTGTGCGCCAGTCTAACATCGATTGATTGTACCACCACGCCATGATTTAAACATGACCAATTTACAATCCTACTATGGAGCGCATGCATATTACAATTGCAATTACGATTCTAAATATGATCGATCAAAATCAAGAAAAAATGCCAGATATTTGTATGATTCAGCAAAAATTTTCAACATGTCCGATCACTTATTAATCAATTTTTTTATTCGATCATGCCAGGTGTTTGGGAACTGATTTACAAATGCTTGACTTAAAAGTCGATGGAACTGAATTATCAAACTGTGTATGGTCACATTAAGAGAGAATATCCTTCTAAATGATAAAGATAGTGGAGGATCCGGAGGCAGATTGGGGCAGGAATTGAAGTGAAATCTCTCCGACCACATGTACATTTCCTCATGTTCAGCCAGGTTCCAATCGATGGTGCCTGCTCAAAACCCAGTAAGTGGTGGCAGCCCTGCAAAGACTTTTATTAAATTACTCAAATTGTCGATTCTTCACAACATTAATGTCAATTGGACTGTAGTATCAAACATAAAACTCAATACTTTCCATGGTCCTGTATATTTCACAGACCAAAGTGGAGAAAATAGATGCTCAGTATCTAAGTGTATGTAAGGGGATACACAGACTTGAAGAAGTGGATAGATGACAGACGCAGGACTCATACTCAGGGGAGCTAGAAGATGCTAACACTGAGTTACTGAGATAACAGTAACTGCCTGCAGACCTCACCTCCCCCCCTTCCTCTATGGAGATAAACTTACAATTGCAGCAGAGTTGACCTTGCAAGTTTTCTGAAGGGTTATGCAGAGCTTGGTATAATTACTGCCCTGTGCAATGATGATTACAATACAATTGCAATGAGGTTACATTTGGGCAGGATGCTGTGATCATTAAAGATAATTATGTGTTGGGAATGAGCACAGACTCAACTTGTGATAATTCAGCAGAACTAAATACAATGTTGGTTTGTATTAATTGCAAGGTTATTAAATGGAGTATTGCCAACCATGTGACAAGCACATACCCATAAAACAGTTCAGCTTGCATACGTCCTCCGAGTGATTAGGGGGCATAATTAACCCTATTAGGGAGCAAAATACCACAAGGCTGGACCTCGGGGTGACAGAAAGCCATACACCATGAACATAGTGTTCTGACCTCGAGGTTGGGGGGGACATAGGTAGGAATGAAAAACCACGAACAACTCTTTTTAATAATTGTTGGGCACCATTTGATAAAATGCTTGATGTGTTACTTTCAAATAAGTGTCTATGGACAAATGTTGTAACAGTAAAACCAACTAGAATGTTATTAAAACACAACAGGTATTAGGGCTTGTTTCCACTAGAGCAATTGGATGCGTCCACGGCCGAGCGCCCCCCCCCCCCGCGTTAGCACGTGATTGTCCACACGATCGGACAATATTTTGCACATCTTTTTTCTGGATTGCGGTCAAAAATCGCGTCCCTTTTCGCTGGTGCGTTTTTCCGCTATGGCATGGGATCTGACGTGGCAACATGGTTGGGTAGCGTTCAAAAATGCACCCTAAATCGCACATCCACGCAATTATTTTCAATGTGAGCGTTTGGCCGCGGCGATGCGTTTACAAACGCGCACATCTGTGGGCGAACACTCTAATGAAAACAAGCCCTTAGGATAGGGCCTCACTATACATATGGGTGTGCTAATGTCAGCGCATCCAGGGAGCACAAGCCCTCCTGCTCACTTTATTGGGGCCACATTATCGACCGAGCTACATAGTGCAGCCTATAATCATTGGGCTGTCATACGACGTGGTGCACAGAGTCGACATCAACTTTGACAGGGCTCGGAACAACAGATTGGCTATGATGGGGCTGCGGAGAGAGCACTGTCATAATCCATTGCCACCTATGGCAGGCTTGTGTACTGTGCTAGAAGCATTTAGGCTAGGGCTCCACTATGCACTTGGATATGCTGACGTCAGCATTAGGGCGACATTATCGGCTGCACTACATAGCACAGCCAATAACGTGGCCCCTTTAAATAAATGTACTAATGTTTAACTAATGTGCCTGGGCTCGTTGGTCATACGTTATTATGGCACATCCACTGTCAATCAACGCGCCATCCGACAAGCCTATGTTGAGTTCATGTCTACGTGGAGTTTCACATCCACATAAATTAAACAGAGGTTATGTAGACAGCACAGTCATAGCCCCATTGCCATCAAAGGCCGGCTTGTGCACAGTGCACCGCAGGGATTTTAGTGCAACTGGAGCTATAGCCTAATGCTATATATATCCAGACTGCCTGAAGTCTCCACTTCTCCACTCCACATAGTATGTCTACCTAAAATTCCAATAGAGGGACCATCATTAAAGGTTGTGTGCAGTTTATCATTGAGGACTTCAGACACAATACATTAAAACAATGCAATGTTTACAGATCTGGGAATGGCAGTTTTTAGAGTTGGAATGTAAAAGCGTTCAATATCCCTGCGTAAATGAAAACAAAGGCTAAAGCTACCCTTTAATGATTAAACATCATATCAGGCAACAATAAGCATTAGCTCAGTGAGCCCTGGGTGTGGAAAAGAATGTATTGAACAGAAAGGGCCCAGTGTAACCTCAATGGGTACAAGGACTATAAACAGTGACTGGGCTGTCCTATTGTCTGATGATGGTGCATAGATCTACCTGTGTTCCTAATCACCCTCTAACAAACCTGCTCAGGAGACTTCCACTACAAAGGATTCCGAGTGACAAGTCTGTGTTTCTAAGGTCCGCTGCTTCAGGAAATTCTGTACACGTTATAATTACAATCAGTCATTGGCTTTGTTGGTGTCACCGGCTATAGAATCGCAGACTAGTTACCATCACATGTATTCATCAGTTCTGTCACTTTTTTTTAAAGAGAAAGGGCAGGACTGTAAACATAACTGCTAGGCAGCTACAAATACAAACACCCTCCTAGCTGTATACTTTACACAGAAATCCTATCCCACCAGACTTGATAAAAAGATACCCCACCTTGTGCACATGGACATCTATGGACTTCTTAAGTCTCAGTACCCATTCAGGCGATTTGTTTTAAGGCATGGGTTTTGCAGGGCACATATGCATTTTTGATGCGTTTGCCTTTTTGTGAACCATATCTGCAACGCATGAGAAAATCCATGCAGCAGGGCGTAATGAAAAACACATGCATTAAGGGCTTGTTTCCACTTATGTGGTTTGCCGCTGATGGATGTGGTACTTTCCGTGCCAATCGCAACCATAGCCATCCATTGGCCAGTCTCCACTTGGGCGGCCGCAGTGGTTCTGAACGCCCCCCTACCATATTTTCGTGCGCCCGACTGCATCCCTGGACAAGGGGAATGCCCAAACTCTGTGGACGTCCGTGTGTAACCACATGCTAAACTGCATGGGGTACGGTCCATATCGGCTGCAGCCCCACGGATGGCACCGCAGCCATCGGCGCGGAACAGCTATGTGGAAACAAGCCCTAACACGGTTTTAAAAAACGCAACATTTAAGGCCAAGACTACACTAGCCAGAAGGCGTACACGTTGGTGTGAAGGGTACATAGTGCCAGCTATTTGGGTGTTTTTGGCGCTACTGCCCCCAATTCATATAAATAAACGAAGGGCACCCAATCGGGCATGTTTTTTTCATGTCAGATAACATGTCCATTGTTTATTACATGGCTGCCATGCATCAGCGTGATGCAGAAAGACCCTGTCGGTCGGTGAGTGCATCGTGTTTGGTGCAAGGTGCCCTGATGTCAGGTGATGATGCATCAGTTTAGACTGGCATGCCATTTCCCATATGGGGGTTACAAAGTTTCTGTATAATGACTAAACACAAGGATGTGGCTCCCCTTGGTGTGGGACATTTTAGTCAAACTACAGTAGCTGTGAGTTACACAACCCGCCCCAATGGTTGTACGGACGCTAGATACTTGTGATTGTTACAGGACCATCATTATTAAATCTACATGACCAGACAATAAGGACACATGTGTCTATGTAATACAATGAAGGGCTTAGCCAACAACCACAAGTGACAATGTTACTGTACAAGTTTCAGTACACATACTGTAACTTAGTCAAATAAAAAGTGAGTACACTACTAACTTAAGAGCATGCACAACTCTTAAGCCCCCCATACACCTTACAATCTTACCATACAATTTCTGTACAATCAACTTTTCTTCTACCAAAACCATGTAATATGAGGACCTTTCTAAACCTTCCAATCACTGTGTATTCTATCAGGGAGGTCACTATACTACATAGTTGTTGGTAGATCTAATGGAAATTGTATGAAGTGATCTAAAGGTGTATGGGGGGCTTTAAACATAATGGTAATAACATAACGTTGGGGTTCGGATGAGTTGTCTACTTTCTGTCTGTAGAGAGACATAGTCTGCCTTTACCACACCAATGATATTGGGCAAGAGAAAAGGACTCACTGTGTGACCTATGTCCATAACTGCATTCACCCATTCACATGTGCTCTGGTGTAACCATTTCATACATGTCTATGACAATGAGCTGATGCTACAATCCTTGTACAGAGTTTGGGAAGTGAAACCATCATTTGTGATGACTCAGGCCTGAATAATCACTACAGAGCTGTCACTGGATAGAACAGACTTTGCTGCTTCAGCTTTTTTACCACGATGCTTATTAAAACAGTGGCAGCATGTGATGCCCTTTCTTTACAGACCCACAATCCTCAGGCAGAGAATAATATTAGGAGGTGTAAAACTTGGTGTATATTGGTCCGTTACTTCTATAGAAAATATGTCTATGTAATGCAACATAATTGCAGAGCCATCGCATATATAGATTATGGATATGAAAGCCCACCACACACCTTTCAATCACTCCGTACTATTTTCTTTAGCTCTAAACAACATCTATGCAGTCCAGGGGCCTCCTTGATAGAATACATATTGATTGGAAAGTTTATAAAGGCCCTCATATCCCCGTATTATCACACTATAAGACCCACTCCCGCACATGAGATGTGTGCATCTTATATTGTGAATGAGTGCCCACCCACCGGCCAAATTCGGGGGTCTCGCACTCCTCAGTGCTTAGCTGCGACAGGGAAGCTGTTAGAGCAGTATATGTGAGCAGGCTGGAGCAGTCGCTCACATAGGCTTGCTCTGCAGATGAACGATAGGTCCATGGATGGATCACCCCTTCTACAGAGTTGTGCATGTGAGTTGACAGCTTCGGAACATACACTCTGCACTGGGAAAATTCCTCCCTACTTCTGTATGTGAGCTGCAAAGCAGCTATTCTTATACAGAGATCTAGAGAGTGGGAGCAGGAGACAGGGAAGCCTCTGAAAGATTTCTCACCTCCTTTAACCCCCACTCTGCCAGTTGGAGCACAAAGCTCCAACCTGCAGAGAGTCAGTTTACAGCACTTTTACCAGAATAAGACGCTGCACTGTATAGGGCGAGTTCTATATGCCAGAGTGTCTTATAAACCAAAAGATACAGTACATGGTTGCGGTAGAAGTCAATTGTACAATTATATTTAGGGTTAACCATTGAGTTATACACACTAGTGTGCTGATGACGATCACATCACTAAAGTTCAAAATAGACATGTGTAGTTTGTTATGTCTTCTGCAGAGAGGGCAATTGAGACTATACGCTGCACCTACCAAACATTTATCTGGGTATTTTGAAGAGCCATTAGTCATATTCATTCATGATCATTTCATACACAGACCATGTTCTAGAGTGGTCGCCTTGATTGACTGTATAACATCTTCAACTAAACTTTATAATTATCATCATTTATTTAAATAGCGCCAACTTATTACTCAGCGCTGTACAAATAAATAGGAGATGCCACACAAGATAACACAAAAAGGTACAGGTTATGACACAGGAGGAGTTGAGGACCCTTTACAAGATCAGTTAAACGTGAGTGACTACCTATACCATCACCAGGATGAATGACAACTGTGACAGGCGGCTTGAATAATTAAATCTATTGGTACATTGCATTTGCAATTCTATTAGTCACAATCCCAGTAAGTTTTCTTTTCCCAATCAGCTTACAGATTCCTTTTATATATCCGAATGTAAAGTGCAGGAAACTGGACTGGTTGATCTGCACTGACCCCCAGCCAATCCGTTTATACAAATACACACACACACAAATTGTTCTTTTTAGACTAAAACAATAAAAGAAAAGCATTGCTATCCTGAGGCCCAAAACAAACTTGGCAACGTAACTCATATCGGAAAGTTTTCCACCCACTTTGGGCCCCCAACTGATAGTTGAAGAATTATCTCTGCAGAGGAAACACCAACTCATAACTATCCTGAAAACAGAATAAAAGTCTGACCCATGAAGGCTCCTTCCACCAGAACTTATGTAGTTCTCCCTAATCGATTCTTACTGCCACTGGAGAACGAGCACTTCGGCCACCAAACCAACTTACTGTCCCGGGAGTCCCGTCTCAGGAGGTTGGGTACTAAAGATGGAGACTGCAGGTGTATTCAGTGGAGCAGGGCAAGCACACAGGAAAGCATCACCTTGCTGGACCCACGAAGAATCATTCCGACTTGGGGTACATGCAGCTCTGATGCTGTCAGTGAACTAAGTGACCCCTCCAAAATGGTATTTCAACCCCCAAGGGTCCCAACCCACAGGTTGAGAACCACTGCTATAGGGTATGGTATGGTCATGAAGGGTATCACCATCACTCATAGGGCACAACCATGACTGGTATCACCGAAAATACACTGTAGGTCACTAAAATTAAGGGCATCACACCCCCTAAACTGTAAGTCACGAAAGGTATTAACCCCATACACTCCCCATATATTATAAAGCAAAGCCATGAAGGGTATCACCCCATCCATCTTAAGGAATGGGTATCACTCTCAAAACATTTAAGGGCACAGCAATGAAGGGCATCAAT
>CM070035.1:130564823-130585970 GCA_036250615.1 Ptychadena robeensis
CTATGCAGTACTATGAAGGCGCCGCATAAAGGTGAGCGTAGTACAGCTGCTTATATCGCACACCTATGCAGTCAGCCCGTGCACTGGCACTGCCCCGTCCTCACCTGCCCAGCCTCTTCATGCCCTTGCTGTCGCAGTCCAGCTCCTGCGGGTAATGCCCCTTTGTCCCCTTGCTCCCCGGTATTCGCAGGTTCTTCAGGCGACACTCCTTGTCCAGCGGAGCGGCACCGAAGCTGTCATGTTCGCGGGCCCCAGACTCGGCTCTCTTTCTCATCCCTGGGCAGTGGGGGGAGACACGGCGGTCAGGTTGCGGCAGCTCTAGCAAAGCTGGGATGTTGTCATGAGGGAAGGCAGAGCTGACTGGAGACCTGGACACCCGAAGCCCTCCGCTGTTGTCTTCCCAGCTCCCTCCCCTCAGCAGCAGCACAGCTGAGCTCCGCACACGCCCCGCCCCCCACACCGTGACCCCCCACCCATCCAGCCAATCATAGGCTGGAGATTGCATGGTAACTAGTGCACGCCGTCCCCGGGCTGTGCCCGAGTCCTACACAGCGTACAGGACGGTGTCACCGCTTCTATATGTGTCCCGGCCGGGGGGTGACCTGCTCTCCCAGCTCTGCCTGCCCCGGGCATTGGGGTCACTGGCAGCGTCAGGAAATCACATGTACTCCATTCCATTACTGTTCTCCGAGTGTATCCCAATCCGCAGCAATACATTCCTCTGCGTAAGGCAGAAACACGGCAAGTATAGTGTATGGTACCAACCACTATACATTACATAATAATGACATATGAACATAATCAATTCCAGCCAAAGTATGAGACAATGAAATATCTAATAAGATGTGCTATCCTGAAGTGCTCTGTGTATCCCTTCCAGACCAGTCCCTGCTCTCTGTCACCTTGCATTGGAGGTCCTGTATCCGCCCCCTTCTCTAGTTGTCTGCCGGCAACCTAAAGTGGGCGTGTCTGCTTGGCCCCTCCCACATACCTGCTTCCCTAGCATCCAATATCTCAGCTTCCAAATGTATTTTCATGGAAAAATTCATGGTTGGAGTGGGCCTACCAGAGGTCAAAAGTAAAAAATAAAAACCTGATAGAACTGTCAAATTGTAGAGACCCCCCCTCCCCCCAGCACGGTGGCCGCAAGGGGACATGGGAGATTAGATGTCACTTCTGACATCTACCTTCCCATGTCCCCATGCACCCTCAGCCAGACACATCTGAATCAGGTGACGCGGAGGGATGGGACGTCATGGGATCAATATCCAGATTGGTGGAGGGAGCAAGAGTCTTGCTCCTTTATTTTACAGCCTAGAGGACCGCACACTCCAGGCATGGCAGCGCGTGAGCGAGTATTTATGTTTTATTTTTAGGGATTGCTGTCCCTGGATGATGACTGAATGAAGGTGAGTAAGCCATAGGCTCCACTATCTGTTAAAACATCTATGTTGAACAAGTGACAAGTGCACAAGCCGCACATTGATGGCAATGGGGCTATGACAGGGCTGTCTTCACAGCCTGTCCAAGCCACGGATGTGATGATCCAAGCCTCTGTTGTGTTGGTGACGCAGCCATCCATGCCTATAGTAACCCAACGGAGGCATGACAGGTCTAATAGTGGACGTGGAGCCTAGGGCTTATGTATACATGTTTTGTTTTTGATTCTACAGTTGACATCCACTTTAATTGCAAAGCCCCTGAACCTGGTATCACCAAATTGGCTGTAGATGTAGTCAAGGATTGTAAGAAATCTTGGGGGGAAAAGTGCTCTAGCTTATGTAGTTTTGCATAAAACGTAGTTTAAAAAGGAGTCGACTTAAAATCTACATGTGCTAGAGTACTACTTTCTTTTTGTACAACCCTTCTCTACATCTCCAGAAGCTTTGGGGATGATACCATGTTCAGGGACTTTGCAATTAACTCCCAAATTCAGAAGTCGACATCACACAACATTTGCTGTATGTTTCTGTGCCTTAGCTGTTGCATTTCCCCCCTAGTCTTATACTCTGTCGGTTTTCCATTTTTTTTCAGTAAAACAAGATACTTCGGCTTATACTCTGGTAAATACACTGAATATATGTAATAGAAAATGCAAAAGCTATTCTTTAAATTTCTTGTAATGGGTTTACCCTATTAAAATAAACACACACAAAAAGAATGACTATAAATAAATGATATTTTATTTGTACACACACATAAAAATTATACAACAGATCCCCAAATCATGCAAATTACTAAAGGATTGCAAAAACATTTTTTTACTGAAGGATTCTAGTTACAGGAGGGAAAGCGTGGAGGGTATCATGCAGACGTAACAATATATGGCCGCTGTCTAGAGTATATGCTCATCCTCCGGTGTTGTGTTACCACTTGTAACAAAATGCACAACTACTGCACACAATACACAACACATTAAGTCTGCCAGTGTGTCATACTAATTCGATGAATCAAATAAAGTCACAGGGATTGACTCTTCCAGAGATGAAGTCTCAGAAAGTACAGTACACTTGTCTTACCAATGACATTAGAAGGCACAGCGTGCTGTTCTACCATATCTCATATCAAATGGCGCGGTGACTGGTACGCTGGTGGAGTAGATTGATTTCTACCACCTTCTCAGTGATCCGGCTGCCGGAAACTGGGAGACCAGACTGCTGACCTAGAATTAAAGGTGGACCTGAACTAAAAACAATGACAAATAATATATATGTAAAGTACCCATAGAATATGTACATCTACATACTGCCCCAAAACGCCCCAAAATGTCTGCTGAGGGTAACAGCAGTTGGTCTAAAGTTGAATTCTTAAGCTGGCCATACACAGCTCAAGCTTTCGTTTGCTTCCAACTTGGAGCGATCGTCCAGGCTCAAACCAAAAGTTGATCAAACAGCAGTCCGACATGTTGGCTCCTTCCTGGTTAATCGCCATTATTTGGATAGGGAGCGAGGGTGATGTGCATGCAATTGTTTGGTGATTTTTCGTAACTGCATCGGTCACACAACCAGGGCTGCGGAGTCGGAGACATTTTTGGGTACCTGGAGTCGGAGTCGGCAAAAAATGAACAGACTCAGTCTCCTACAAAATTTAAATGGGAATTAAAAAATTTTTTTTTTTTTACTTCAAATGTCGCAATTAACAGTCATAATGAACGACTTCTCTGGTATAAGAATAAATGCATGCCGTGCATAACATTACAGCGCCCACTGTGAACCTAACCTAAAGGCCCCCACACACGTACTAAGTGGGGGCTGACAGACCAGCTCAGATGAGCTCTAGACTGCAGCGTGAGGACATCATTACACTGCTCTCCAGAGCTGACAGCATCGGCGGGCACCCTTTGCGTAACGGCCGTTAGCTTCACCGAAGACGCCGGTCTTCATTGAGACTAACATCATCGGCCAGAGATTATCGGACATGTCCGTTCTCTGGCCGGCCGAGCTGTGGGGCAACAGCGATCTGTCGCCACATGTGGGCACCCCTGATCGGCGGCAAAATCGGCCGCCACTTGGAGCGTGTATGGTAGCCTTAACTCTCGCTGATAATGAAGTAAAGGTTTTTCCGGACTAGAGACGCTTGAATAAGTGAAGGGAATGTATCGCCAATAGGTCAAGACTGAAGCTGTAAAACATTTGAGAAACCGCTGTAATTCAGCTGAGGCGACAAATACTTAGATTGTTAGCTTCAACTTTACACATGACATGGGATTCCAGGGAAATCATGAATCATGTGTGAAGTGCCCCTTCACCCTGCCTCTTCTTGGAGCCTTCCACTGCCCTATCTTCAGCAGAAGATCAGAACACTAAAGCTTGGCACACACGGGTAGATCTGTAAAAAGATTTGAGTACAATCAAACAACTTGCGCACTCACAGTGATTGATTGTACTCTAATCTGTAAACAAACCTTCTTGTGTGTGCTTTCCTTCGGGCAGGATCAATAGAGCCGGATGGTGCCTTGCTTAAGGAAAAAGCAGCAGCATCTTCTGCCTAACTTCCTTTCTCCGCTTAAATTGGCCATTACAGTACAGTGTTGGTTTCCTGGCCAGTAGTTCTGTAGGTTAATGCATGTCGCCTTCCTTTCCTTCAATGGATGGATAAAACACATTAGCATATTAAATTGACCGACTCCACAGCCCTGCACACAACAATAGCAGGGGAATCGCAACATATATGGTCGGCTTTAGTTAAGAAGACCCAGACATTTGGTCAAATGAAGCTAAAAATCAGAGGACCCTGTAGCCAGACATTTATATTCTATACCAGACGTGGGCAAATTAAACTACCACAGGCCATTTCCGGCCCGTTTAGTCATTTAATCCTTTATCACCTTGTTGTCAAGATGTTCTGCCTCCTCTCTTCTCATTCCCTGCAAGAAGTGGAGATAATGCCTAGAGGACGATTGTTATGGTTGCCTTCCAGAGACCGTAGTTTGTCTGCCACAAAATGTTTAAATCAAAACTATCCTTTTTTAAATATTTTTACTTTTGTAAACCTCCCTGGCAGCACGATTGTTATTTCTTTAAGCTGTACAGCAAATATATAAATGTAAAATTTCCCACCTAGGCTGGGAAGACTTGGGTACGAGTGGCCCTTACAGGTTTGTTAGGCCCCTCTGTCAAATTTAAAGAACAATTGTCCATGAGTCATGAACTTTGCACCCCTGCCCACGCCCCCTTCCTATACCAGAAGATTGGCACATGCAGCACTATGCACAATCCAGATCTCTTGCTCTCATTAATTGATTGATCAGTTTATGATGTTGGGGTAGCATCAGCTACAGGTTAGACAGGTAAAGCAACTGCTGTGAAAGGGACTGAGAAGATTATTGTACGCAAACGCATCGTGTTAGCATTTCCCATAAAAAAAGTTTACATATAACTGTAAACAAGCCAGTACTTATGGAGTGGAGGGGCATGCCTAAAGGTAGCCATACACATGTTGATTTTCCACTCTTTTTTGCCCAAACGATCAGAGCAGGCGTTCATGGTTATCGATTGGCAATCGAGTGCTGCCCACCCTGAAGGATCGACCAAGCATAATCGAAGTCAACCAAAAATTGGATCAAACATTGATCATTGGTCTGTTTTTTTGTCAATCTTTTGTTAATCAAAGTACATTGGTGGAGGGAATCGACCACTTCCTGTGTGATTGACCCATAGCTTTCTATGCAGCAGCCTTTCCGATCTATGGATTTTGAGGAATCTGCCTTTTTGGCGATCAGCTCTTGTAAAAATCCCATTGATTGCAAAACGATCAATTGCCGATTTCGGTCATGAATGATCCAATCGTGAATGGATCGCAGACAAGACATTGAGGCCTCTATGGCAATGGCTACCTTAGGCAACGGTTGTAATCTGTCGGGCAGTAATTGTCAAACTATGCTGAATTTTTATGTCAAATGTAATAAAATTTTTAGTTGTTAAAGTGGATTTAAACTAAAAAAAAATACCTATCTGCAAAACCTAAAATACCTACCTATCTGATCCGTCAATCAGGTAATGCTCTGCACCTGAGCGTCTCCCGATTTCTTTCTTCTATATGCAGGTGAGCAGAGAATCACCCACAACTTTGTGTAAGTTAGATTCTTTCCCATTGTCTGTGTGTTTTCCTGACCCAAGATTGGGCAAGGCATCGGCTGATCATGGAGGAATAATGCTAGGTTCATCTGTACAGATATGGTAACCCTATGGCTCTGTGATACAGCAGTCTACAAGTAGCGGTCAACCACCCATGTAGACTGAGAAATTGTATATCTGTGGGCTCATTCATGTGTAATATTCATTGAAAACCATGACTGCTCTGCATAACAAGTTGTGTGGTTGGTTTTTACCTGTAGGGATAACATGGGGGGGGTGCTTTGGTTGACAGAGTTTGACAACCCCTGCTTAAACTCCCTCAAAATTTGCATGAAGCGTGGTTTGCAACACTCATAAATTGGGCTAAGAAATCAAACTAAAGGTTTAAACCATGTTTACTACACATAGGATAATCAAAAGGTGTGGTAATACTACTATAGAAATGTGCGTAGGGATATACAGTATAGAGTGGACAACCAGCTTGACTAAAGACCAACTTAGGTTACAAACAAAATGTTGGTTTTAACTTAAAATTTTGTTATAACAACCAAAGTCATGACCTTCAACTAAATAGCGGCCAAGGCCAACGGGTGTTTGCAGAAAGACCCGGAATGTCAGAAAAGCATTTGTAAGCTGCACTCTGAGCCCAGATACACATGTTTGTTTGAGGACTTACATTTCAGAAAGAGTATCAAAATGGCCCCAAAATAACTAGAAAAGACAGAAAGAAGGAAGAAAGAGAAGGTATATGGCAGAAAATTGCGATAAAAAATCAAGGTTAACTGGACAATCTACAAAAGGTTGCATACTCTTCTGAGAAGAGCAAGGCCACCAGAGAGACAGATCCCTAATTTTCTCTTGGAAAGGGACTCTCCTTCCCAACATTAACCACTTTCCATCTCATCCTCTCTTCATGAAAGCCAAAAACATGTCACATTGATTGGCAAAATGTATGTTTCTGGTAAGCTATGCTAACTTTAACTTTTTGGTGTGAACATCAGGACAATTTTTGGTGTTTCTGATAACTTATTACAGATTATACAAGGCAACGCGGGCTTTAGGAAGTTCAGAACACATTATGTGTATTTTCATTATTTCTTATGGGAAAAATTGTCTTGACTTACAAACCATTGTGAATGTGAAATTGAAACTGTGAAAAATAGTAGCAGCCGACTATCAGGAAATACATGATACAACTGTTACACTTTTGTTGTATGTGTTTTGTATACTTACTATATATATATATATATATAGATATAATATATAGAGAGATATATATAGATATATATAATGTGTTTGGTATATACTGCTAAAAGTCCTCTGTGTTATCAGGTGCCACACACGTTTAGATCACAAATTGTTTCTTTGTCCGACCATTACTTTGAAACTTTGAATGGAGACACTGCTCTCCATCCAAAGTAATGGGATTGGCCGGAATTTACAGACATGTCGGATCCCTGGCTGATCGCAATTTCTTTCCACATGGATCGGTTGGCCCACGTTGGGCACTCGCAATCCACGGATGATTTTACTGCCGGCCAATAGCCGCGGATCACAGCGTGTATGGAGGACCTTCGTTGAAAATGATTTTCCCTTAGTCGTCTTTCCAGGAAAGCGACACCTGAGAGATAGAGCTCCACCTCCGGTGGGAGGAGGAAAAAAAAAAAACAACCCCGCCAATCTTTTAAAAATTCCTCTTCTCCCCATGGCAGTCTTTTTGTTTCCTCCTTCGGAGGGGAACGGCCACACCTAGCTCCTACGAGATGGGAAGGAAAGTCCCCGGTTGTCTGGTCCTGGAAAGGACGAAAAGCTAAAGAGCCTACCCGTCCAACAGTGGTGAACGGGGTGAGTGAGGGGGGTCCCCTCCCGGCACCTTACCTGGCGAGGGCCGGTCGTGGTCCGCAGACGGAGGCCAGAGGAGGAATCCCGCGGTCTTTTCTCCCCAGGGCTGCACGCGTGGTAGGCGGCACGCAAGTGTTTGGGGGGGTTACTCCAGTACAGGGAAGCACGCGAGTGCCTCTCCCGATGGCTAGGAAGAGGACCAATGGCGTCAAGCGGGAGCTGGCCGTGATTGAGCGAGGGGAAGGGGAGAGGCGGCCGCTCACTGACTTCCGGTTTCTGGCAGGGAGCCCGACCAGAAAACGGAGGAAGGAAACACTGGGCAGATTTAAAAAGAGGCAGCGCTGCTCGGAAATGGACCTCATAACTATTGGGCAGAGCGATGGAGCCAGCAGCAAGAAGGGCCGTGAGCGGGCCTACAGGTAACGCGGGCCCAGCGTGCTTGGTAACCCTACTTACCCTGAGTTACAAGAGAGAGGACTTAGGTTTGGGGCAGGAGCCTTCCTGCAAGTCCCTTTGGTTGTTTCTCTACAGAGGTGTTGGTTGACTGATGCTAAAGACAGGCTGAGGCCGTTCCCCAGTACTGAGTCGTTTCACTGTGACATGGTGTGGTTCCCTCAGGGAGGTGACTAGCGTTCTCTGTTCTTGTTTCCATATAGGCCATAAAGGCTATGCGGTCAAGACGGACCAAAAGCCCTGTTCTTAAAAGGAAGTGTGCCTCATGTAGCTTTTAATTGTCCAACCCTGACAAAAACCCTTGTGTGTCGCAAGTGTTAATTGAGGCACTGGTAGAGAGGACGGGGGGGAACATGGGCTGACGGCCAGCCGCAGGGAAAAGCTTACTAACCATGGTCAAGGAGGAGCTCTCAAGCACGTTTTCATCTTTTAAGGGGTTTGCTTCAGGATCTCGTCCCCAGTTGCTGAGCCAGAGGGACTCGGTCCCCAGCGGATACCCAGCTAGGGTGAGCGAGTAGGGGGGAACATGGACTCACTGGCTGCTGAGCTATCGCAGAGTCTTGCAGGAGAAGGCACCAGTGGGCCCCTTCAGCGCCTAGATATGGCCTTCTCAGGAGAAGGGTGGACGAACTCAGAAGTCAATTACGATACACTGGAACATTCAGGCGGAGAGTGTGTAGCCGCTATCCATGACCAAACTGTATCAAGGCCTGGGAATCCACAAGGGTCCTTCCCGGTGCATTCCTTACTGATCGATACTATCACCCAAGGAATGGCAGAGTCCAGAGAGGAAAGCCTTTATTCGGAAATAGCCTCAAAAGGAGGTATCCTTTGATTGAGGCGGGGGACGGGGTTTCCTATGGAACAAGAACCCCAAAAGGCCCCCCTGATGGGCCTTTCCGTAGTAGCAAGTACACAGACCTGGCTTTTGAAGATATGGGGGCTTAAGGACCCTATGGACAAAAGAATGGAGATCCTACTCAGGAGTAACTGGGAAACGCTACTGTGCCCTCAAAACCAACCCTGGGCCCCCTCCGGTGTGGCCAGAAATTGATTTGTGGCTCACCCACAGTTGCAGAAACACCTGAGGCAGGACCCCAGAGAAGTGATCCTGGAGGGTTATGACGTGCTGCTCATGAACGCAACAGCGGTTCCTATCAGATGCCTGCGTAGGAGGCAGTGCGGATTGTGGCCAGGTCAGGGGCCACTCACCAAATCAACCAGGAGAGCTCTTTGGTTGAAGACCTGGTTCGGGGGATGCGGCATCCACGGTGGCGTCTTGTGGCCTCAAGTTCACAGGAGGACCTTAGCTCGGTCAGAATCTGGACCGCATCTGGTAGGACAGCAGATAAAAGAAAGGGTCTTTCCTTCCAAAAAACCTAACCACCCAGGGAAGCGTTTTTTTTTTCGGGGAACAGGTTCGGGGAATCTAGGTTCAGAGAACCGCTCAAGGAGAAGCCCTGGCAGGCAAATAGGGGTCAGACACAGGGCTCGGGAAGGACAAAAGGGGTGGACCGTTTTTTTTAACGCTCCAGCCCAGAGGAAGTCAAGTTGACTCCCACAAAGTAGGGCAAGGCGAGCCAGTTTGCGTGGACCTGGCGCAGCATTTTCTCCCAATCCTTTCATCAGGCGGATATGAAGAGGGGTCTGCCCTAGAGTTCACCTCCCTGCCTCCCCAAGTTAATTCTCACCACCTCCCAGAGAGACAGAGGTAAAGTATAAAAGCGCAGGCCCTTGCGTCGGCCATTGGGAACATGGTGATCCTTCCTGAGGGTTTCTCATCAGGTTCCCCCAAAAAGAGCAGGATTGGGCGTTTATTCACATGTGTTCGTGGTGAAGAAAGCCCTTCAGGCAAGTTCAGGGTAATACTAACCTCAGTCGGCTTGAACTTGTATCTGAAATACCGCACGGTTCCGCATGGGGGAGACCATATTTACTACTCGCCCCCCTACCCTACATGTACCCAGATTGATTTCATGCGCCGTACAGTAGACGAGGGATGCTATCTGCACGTACCCATACAGTTGGCGCATCAGCAATTCCTGAGCGGTTAGCGTTTGCTTTGGAGAGGGAAGATCCTCCATTTTTCAGGTTCGGGCTCTGCCGTGGCCTCGGCGCGCACCGCGATCTTCACCAAAGGTGACGAGCCAGAGGCCCTGGCTCCCCTCAGGTTACGGAAGATCCGGGTAGACCCTACATGGAAGCGACCTGATGTTTTTGCCCAGTCAAGGGAAAAGCTGCAGGAAGGACCTCTCGAGCTTAGCTCTAGCTTTAATACAGGGGTGGGCGGGATTCATCAAATGGGAGAAATCCAACCTAACAAACCAGTGCAGGACATTCTTTTCCTGGGTTACCAGGTGTAGATTTTTTATGTGGCTTAGATGATTTTCTCCGGAAGAAAGAGGTCAAAACTAGTGTCGGCGGGTGTGCCAGAACCTCCACGGGGAGGGAGTTAATCTCTATCCGCAAGGCAATGGGAATCATTGGCTTAATGGTTGGCCTCCATCCCGGCCAGTCCAGTGGGCAAGGCAAACCTCTTGGGAGGGGTCTACAGGCGAAGGTCCGGTCTCAGTGGGATGGTTCAGACGTGCGCTCGGAAGCACCTTCCAAACCACTCCCGGAGTCTACCAAAGGTCGCTCTGGTGGTGGCCCAAGAGATGGTCCTCAAGCCAGGGTTTGCTTGGCAGCCTCCGAACCCAGTAGTGTTGGTCCACGGACGCCAGTGCCTGGGGTGGGGGGCCATTTGAAAAAAACTTGGCACAGGGAAGGTGGGTCAGGCCAGGAGGCGAGGCGCTCCTCGAACTTCAGGGGAGCTTGCTGGCCGTTCTCTACGGCCATAAGTATTTCCGAGAGATTTCAGGGGCATTCAGTAAGGTTACTCGGACAATGTCGACGGTTAGCATAATCTCACGAAGCAAGGGGGAACGAGGTGTCAATCCCTCAGGATCGGACAGGACAGCTCTGCGCTGGGCGGAAGAGCGATAGAGACAGAAGCTCTTTCTTCTGCCATCCATTGCCGGGAGTGTTAAAACGTGAAGGCGGATTTCTTGAGCAGGGCGGACAGGAGGTGAAGGAAGTCAGAAATGGGTCCCTTCCAATCCAAGAGGTATTTCAGGTGCTGGTCGGACGATGGGGGCCAACACGGAAGTGGACTTTTGGCTACCCAAAGAAATACGAAAGGGTCGAAGGTCTTTTCAATCTCAAAGGGGAACCAGGCCCAGGCCTGGACGCTATGGTTCAGCCGGGCCCTTTCGGTTGGCTTACGCATTTCCACCCTGAGTCTGTTACCCTAGGGTATATACAGAAAATCAGAGGGAAAGCACAGACCTCATACTCGTGGCACCTCACTGGCCAAAGACTGAGCCTGGTTCGCCGAAGAGGAGGGTTCTACAGTGGGCAGTGAGGACTCCCCGCCACTGCGGACTGCTATTCAGGGGCCCCTGCTTCTCGGGGACAAAACAGCCCTGGCAACCTGTGGGCATGGTTTACTGAGGAGCAGATCTTAACTAACCAGGGGTTTTTCCCCAGGGGTAATTGCCACCTTTAATAGGCTATCGAAGATCACCACATAGGAGAATTACAGCAGGTTATGGACAAGGTTGCTTCTCGTTTTGCTCAGAAAGGCATATCAGTCACTCATTCAGTCTATCCTGGATTTTCTTCAACAAGGAGTACAGTTGGGGTTATCCTTAGTACCCTAAAGGACGGTTGAGGCCTTAAGTGCATTCATGGGATACAGGTTGGCCTACTTCCACTAGTGGGCAAGGTTCCTCAAGGGCGTATCCAGAACAAGACCATCGCTACCACCCTTTTAATCAGGTTGGGACCTGTCTTAGGCTAAAGGTGGCTCTTGGGCGCTCCGTTTAGCGGCGATCCCTGGACTTAAAAATGGTTAACGCTTCAAAAGCCGTTGTTCTAAAGCGGTTACACAAGCCCGTAGAGGAGCGAGCTGAAGGCCCTTTTTGTTAGACATCCTTATATGCAGATATTCCCTGATGGCACTCCTGCGAGGACCGAACCGGGTTCACTGCCCAATCCTTTGGTGACGTCGCGATTTACATCGCGCGCAGGAGATAGTGCTTTGACCTTCGTTCTGCCCACCGCCCCACATTATTCTTGTTTATAGTGGACTGTGGCTGATGTTCCACCAGCTAGACGCAGGCGAGGGAAACTATTATTGACAATTACCTTGAAGACACCAAGTCCCTTAGGAGTGCCATACTACTTGTTCATAGCCCATCGGGAGTAAGAAAGGGGAAGGACAGCCTTCCAAGGCACGATCAGCCGTGGGGTCAACAGGCCTATTGTTCAGACAATATGTATCAGCAGGGTTACCTTGTTACACTGCAGGTTAGGGCTCCATTACACCAGGGCTTGGGCCAATTCCTGAGGCTGTTCGAACGGGCAGGGCTAAACAGATGAACACGATTGCAAGGACGCCACCCTGGTCGTTTCCTTCAAAAGTCCTCCAACACTATCGGTGGACCTGTTGTCGGCTCAAGACCAGACCGTCGCAGGAAGGTTCATAAAACGCGGTGGCAAACCTAAGCCGGTGGAGTGACTAGATTATCCTATTCAGGTGTATGCTGTCATTAAGGAAAAAAGACGACTTAAGGGGAAAATATAAGAGTTAGAACTACGGTAACTCTCTTTCATGAGTTTTTCCAGGCAGCAGGCTTCCCCTGATTATTGATTGACTGTTAAGATAGCATGATATGCTTGAGTATTATGGTTCAACTCCTGGTGTGCTCTAATTCAGACATGCCATGGGGACGAGAGATGGGGCATTCATGTTAAAGAGTTGGGCGGGTGTGGTTTTTTTTGTTTCCTCCCACCGGGGGTGGAGCTCTACTCCAGGGTCTTGGAAAAGACTCATGGAAAGAGAGTTACCGGTAAGTCTAACTCTATATTTTCTTGATAGTGGGGTGCCACAAAAATTTGGCTTCTCATCTACATCAAGCAGACAGGAGGTGGACACAAGTATATTAGAAGGAAAACACACTACCGCACACTTACACATGACAGTATAGAATTATGTTTAGGAATCCCATTGTCTACTACAAGAACTAAAAAGGTAGATTCTAGGAGGACAACCAACATAAAAAAAACAAAAACACAGAAATACTAATATTTAGGAAACAAATAGAAAAATTTTAAAACAGGTATTTAGGAATAAAATTCTCAAATGAAAAGCAACAACCTTGCTAGCAAAAAACAAAACAACAACCTTAAAAACTTAAGCTAGCCATACACGTGTCGGATTCCATGGCCAATTGATCACTCACCCAATTGATTCCGGCGATCTCAGCGGGAATGGGAGCTGCAATCAATCAGCCACTTAAGAGGATCCGATCGCTGCATACCACCTTGTCCGAGTGATCGCGTCCAATTGATCGGGGGCTCAGAATTGGATCCGACAGAGAACCAACGTGGCCATGGAATCCGACACGTGTATGGCTAGCTTTAAACCATTAACTCTAAAAAGGTGCCCATACACGCTTAGATTTCCACCTGATTTTTGGCCGACATACACGCACCAATATTCAGCCCATTTTGTCGCCGTCCGATGGGCGTGCGCACTCGTGGCCGTCGGCAAAATCAGCTGCCGATCGGGGGTGCCCACATGGGGCAACAGATCCCTGTCGCCCCACAGTTTGGCCGGCCAGAGAACGGACATGTCCGATATTCTCTGGCCGATGCCAGCCGATGTCGTTACTTTCAATGGAGACTGGCGTCTTCATTGAAGGTAATTGCCGACACACAAAGGGTGCCCGCCGATGCTGTCAGGACTGGGACTGCGTGACGTCATCACGCTGCTTTCCAGAGCTGATCTTAGCAGCTCTGTCTGCCCCCACTCGGTGCGTGTGTGGGGGCCTTTAGATTCCTGGTCGATTCCTTCCCGCGATCGATTGATCACAGATCGTCCGATCTCCAGCTTGCAGCTGTTCTAATTGGAAATTATGTAATGTGGGTTGGATGCCAACAGGTCGATCGATAGGAACGATTGCATGTCTCCATTAACGTTCCGCGATTCCTGAGCATTCAACTAAATTTTACAGACAGGTCCAATTCCTGCTCAATCGGTTTTACATGTGATTTAGGGTTAAATCAATCCTTTACTTTGTGCATGCATTGATTGATTGGGCAATAGATTCCAGTGATCCATCTCACAGAAATCAAATCCGGTGATCCATCAGTACAGAAAATCAAGACATCTATGCCCAGCTTTAGACATTATGGACATGTCAGCGTCCCCATCCAAAGTAACTGCCGGCACACAAAGGGTAGGACGTCATCACGCGGGGGTCAATCCATTAATACGTTTTTTAAAGACAATATCTTTTCATGAGCAGTAATTTGTCAATCCCTTACAGTATTTGTTATTAGTTTTTCAAATGGCTGGTACTGTACAACTGTAACAGACGTGCAGGTACATGAGGATGGATTGTAGAATACCTCGCTTACCGTAATTCAATATCTATCCACTTAAAATGATCTAGCAAATAATTTTTAGTGTTTACTAAATGTTTGCTAGACAACAGATGCTTGTAACCATGGAAGTAAATGAGTGAGCAGCAAATACAGAATTATAGATTAAATGTCCAGATCCAATCACAAAGCACTTTAGAAAGTCCATTGAAAATTGCAAAGCCCATGATATCATCACCAAATATGCTGGAGATGTAGAAAAAGGTGTAGGAACATTTGAAGAAAAAAACCAATATTGCTCTAGCACATGTAGCTTTTGCATAAATTTGGTTCAAAATCAAATTGAAGTTTTTAAGTTTGTATTATTTGAACATACTTTGTACAGAATAGGATAATATGATGTTCAGGGGCTTTGTAATCAACTCCTGAGGATTTTAATAATAACATCTCCAAACAAAGTCACATTTGTGATTTATTTCTGAGCCGTAGCCCCTGCATGACCCAAAACACACAGCAAAAGAGGTGAAGAAATGGTTAGCAGACAACAACATTAATGTTTTGGAGTGGCCCAGCCAAAGTCCTGACTTGAATACAATGGAGAATCTGTGGAGGGAGGTAGAGATCAGGGTGATGGCAAGAAGACCCTCCAACCTGAACAATTTGGAGCTCATTGTTAGAGATGAATGGGCAAATATACTTGTGGAGACATGCAAGAAGCTGGTCTGTGATTAAAGGAAACGTTTGATTGCTGAAATAGCCAATATCTGATGTTTTACCTGATGTTCTACCTGACAGCTAAGTTTTTTATGACGACTTAAATAAAAAATATTTTTTTTTTTTTTTTTTTTTTTACTGTAAGCCTTCTTTTACGTGGGTACCATTCACTACCACATTTTCAAAATATAGATGTAGTTATCTGTAGCTGGTAATAATCTTCCAGACATCTATGAACAGCAACAAAGAGCTAGACTGTTGGTTCTATAGGTCCCCACACACGCAACAAGCGGTAGCCATTGATCGGGGGGTGCTCACATAGCTGGGTCGGCCAGAGAATGGACATGTCCGTTAAACTCTGGCCGATGCCATTCCCGCCGATGCTGTAAACGATGGAGAGCACCGCGATGACGTCATCACGCTGCACTCCACAGCTCATCTGACAGCCCCCACTTGGTACGTGTGTGGGGGCCTTTAGTCCTATGATTAAAGCTGGCCATAGAAGCTTAGATTCCCCTGAGATTCATTTGTTATACGATCGGGACATGTGTTTGAGTCTTCGATCATAAGTCGTACAAAAAGTACACCATTTTCGGGATGGTATTTATCACCGGGGGATCGGCTACACAAAAAATGCGATCGGAAATTATGGAAGTGGGAAGAGGCCTGCATAGGTCGATCAACAGAAACAATCTGAAGTCTCTAATAATGACTTTTGATTTGTGATAAATCAATAAAAAACTACAGACTGAACCCTGCCTGATTGATTTTTTGTGCGATCGTCATTTCGGTCGATCGGACATTTAATACTTTCATTGTGAACGTCTATGGCCAACTTAAGGCTACTATACTATAGCTACCCTCAAGTGTGACTATGGTATTATCAGTCAGCTCTGTACATAGGAAGCTATTGTGGAGTATTTATAGTGTTTGTATCTTTTCCCATAAGAGGAGGTTTACACAACAGGAAACTGAATAAACCCTCAGAGCCACTTCAACATATATTGTACCTAAGAAAAACTTTAGAAAAAAAGATTTCTAAAGTCTCAGGTCTCACAAAATGAACATTTAGAAAACTAGTTAAGTTAACTGCAGAATGTTTAACACGTAGAAGCCATTCATGTGTGATGTTACCATTACAGAACTAATTAGGTTAATTGATAACAGGACAGTAACATGATTAGGTGTAAAAAGAGCATCCCAGAGAGGATATGTTTATCTGAAGAACAGATAAGGGGCTGTATACCACACTGTGAAAGACTCAGAGTAAAGCCCACCATACACATACACCTTAAAGCGGACCTACCACGTTGTAGGTCACTTTGCACTATCGGCAAAAAAATAAATCTAAAGCAGGAAAGACGAGTTTTTCCGAGGTAGCACCTCCCATGCTCGGACGTTGCGCCTAGGCCCCGAGGTCGCTTGTTAGAGCTGAAAGGGCTGCCGGGAAAACATCAGCTGTGTGTGGGGACCCATAATGCACTGCTCTGCCTCTGTGACGTCACTATCACAGCGATTCAGCCCTGTGTGCTGTGTGCTCCCTCCCCCTCTCAGAGTTCATGATCTACATGAATGAGAACTGTCCCTGTGTTCTGTGTGCTCTCTTCTCTCTGCATACAATCCCCCTCCCCTTCTCTGTCTCGGAGTTCATCATCTGGATGAAGGAGAACCTTCCCAGACATGAAAGTGTCATCTGCGAGGTGATTGTGGGGGGAAGTGTAGAGGAGACATTGCTGGGACTGGCAGCAGAGGAGGTAATAAGATATTATTTTATATTACACCCAGTAACCCATTCATGTCTGTCCTCATCCTCTATATACCATCATCTGGATGAAGGAGAACCTTCCCAGACATGAAAGTATTATCTGTGAGGTGATTGTGGGGGAAGTGTAGAGGAGACATTGCTGGTACTGGCAGCAGAGAAGGGAATAAGATATTTTATAACCTCAGCCTACCTGTGTGCCCCCCAAATCCATGTCACATCCATATCACCTGCACACTGAACCCCTTCACCACCACTTCAGTCTCAATCTCTCCTGTCTCCTACAGTGTCCTCCTTCAGCTTCACTCCTGTCTCCTATGCAAACTGCAGCACATAGATCTCTGGACCATGTGGGCATTTCTTGATTTTCGTTCAATCGATGAAAAAATTCATCCAATCGAGCATGGATTGAACCAAAATCGAACCGAACAATCTTACCATACAATTTCTGTACAATCAACTTTTGTTCTACCAAAACCATGTAATATGAGGACCTTTCTAAACCTTTCAATCACTATGTATTCTATCAGGGAGGACCTGGCACTACAGAGTTGTTAGTAGATCCAATGAAAATTGTATGGAGTGATCAAAAGGTGTATCCCCCATACACCTTTCAATTACACCATACAATTTCCATTCGATCTACCAACAACTCTGTAGTATAGGGGCCATCCTGATAGATCATGCAAAAGTCTATAAGTGTATGGCTACCTCCCCCAGAGCTAGCCATACACGGATAGACTTCTGCATGATCTATCTTCAATTTGATCGTTGTGCGATTTAAATATGGACTGTCAGTGTAACATCTGTCAATGGTACAACCACACAGTGTGATCCATTCAAAACAGATCAATTCCTTTCCTTAGATATGTGCGCATGCTCCATATTACATCGGATACAAATTGATCTAAACACCTAGAAAACCTGTCTGCTACTTGAATAATCAACTGAAATTTACCAACATGTCCATGATCCATTTTATTTTAGATTTCAATTACTTTTAGAGGATTGTATCAGGTGTGTAGAAAAGTAGATCAAAATAAATATTGAACCGTGCATGGGCACCTTAACACTGCAAAAGCATGTCTTGTATGGGAGATATTATTAATAAGAATTTTGGATGGCCATGATCTTCATGCCCTTAGGTGGTGTATTAAGAAATGAAAAAAAGAGAAATGGTTTATAGTTAAAATCACTGTATAGATTATCATTGCTTAAACACAGTTTATAGCTCCTTTCTCAAATGTAGGTTTAAACCAGTGGTGGGCAACAGAGTTGGTATAAAGGGCCACAATTGTGGCCTTCTGCATTTTCAATCTATACTGACTTGTATAAGCATTTTTAATGTAAAAATCTAGGCATAGCTAGAACACATTTTTCCTTTTTAAATAAAACTTTTTAATAAACATAACGTTTTAATATATATTCAAATGTTATGTGCCACATAGAGATCATCATTCCCCGTTCATTGGTGGGATAGTGGAAGCATAGGCACTCACCTGTCCACCGATCCCCCACTGACTTGCTCAGAACACCCTCAGGATTGTTGCCAATCAGTGTGCTCAGTCAGAGCCTGAGCGAATCCCTCACCCATCTTCCCACTCTAAGGCAATGTTCCCACAAATCACCACATCGCTCCCATTATTAAAAAAATCCACACGCAATCAACTCACTTCCATTCATGTCCATGGGCGAGCTCAGATAAAAAAAAATCCAATTCAATCCAGTCCAATCGCCGCACACGATCAGTTGAGTGGGGACAAGCCAATTCAACTAAATGGACGCGATCAACGCGTATTTGGGAACATAACCTAAGAATAATCTAGAGTTCCTATGCATTAAAAGTTTGGTGTCGGGGGGGGGGGGGGGGGGGGGGGGGGCGCAAGTAGAGGACTGAGGGGGGCTGCTGAAAAACACCCTTGGGCTGCAGGTTGGGCACTCTACGATGCATAGAAGAAACCATGTAAAAACATCAAGAAATACCACCACCATCCTGTTTGGGTCCAAGATCACGGATGATGGATTGAGGAGAATTTCAACTGCAACCTTGAGGTCGGATGAATGAAAATCTAATTTGTAAACTTCTTAAAATATAGTCGAAGAAGAGATGCAAAACTGTGGCAAACATGCCCATATCCCCAATGTTTTAAATACCATATTTTTTGGCCCATAATACGCACTTTTTCACCCCCAAAATTTTGGGGAATTAGTAACTGCATCTTATGGTCCGAAAGCGAGAACCCCGCAGGCACTCCACCGCAGGTGGTCACACTTTGCGGCTAGTGACATCTACTGGCTGAATTTGACATTGCATTAATTTAATCCATTGCATTAACCCAATTGACGTGAACACTTTTATATATTAGATATTTTTTCCCGCTTTTCCTGCTTAAAAATTTGGGTGCATCTTATGGTCTTATGGGCCAAATCGATGGCCGATTTGAGTGCGCTCACGGCCATCTATCTGGCCCAAATAATATGTGGCCATGGCTGGTCCCGCTCGAAAACATATTGGACATGACCGTAAATAAGGCCAATGTCCGATGCTTTGCATAGCAAAGCTTCGGCTCAGCTGGGGAGAGCAGAGCTGTCTACATAAATAAATTGTCTACATAAATTGGTTTAAATTTGCTAAGTACAATACCTGTTTACTCAAATAAAAGATACAAAGCAGGCATAATACACCGATTACCAGCTTGAAGCTCCTCCAAGGAATGTCTGTTGCATATTTAAATAGAGTAGTGTGATTGCCAAAAAGATAGATTAAACACTAAATATTTATTACTGGGAACAATCGTATGTGATCATTCCCTGCGAGTACAGACAGTGCTTGATGTGTTCTATGAAGGGGAGTGGGTGGCACTCCACCATAAGGAAACAGCAGGAATTGGGCAGCTCAGTTCTATATTGGTTTGCCCCACCAACAGCTATATTGATTGATTTTAATCGCACAAGCCAATCAAACCTAAAATCCATCCTGCATCGAAATTAGGTGAGAATATCACCCAGAATTTCCCCTGAATCTAGCAGGGGCAAGGGGACTTTCCGGGCCACATATCAATAAACATTTATACGAAAACAAAATATCACTTTTAATAATCAATTTACATATTCTTAAAAAACGTAAAGACATGGCATTACAGCTTATGTAGCAATATAATACAGATAATCTGCCTGGTGATGAAAGCCAGAATAGTATGCTTAAGATATGGGCAGGGATTCTAATCATGTAGAATCCACCCCAATGCGCGTTTCGTTGACACTTCTCAGGCCCTTCTCCAGGCCAGTTCTACAAACAAAATAAAATAATAACAGTGGCAGCACCACAGGAACGTCAGTCATAGGTCCGTGTCACACCTTCCACATAAATCCCCCCCAGAGTATTTACTAACATAAGTATATTCAATTATTCACGTTTCTTTTCTTCTCTCAAGGAAAAAAAAAATCAATCAATAGACAGTATGGGCCCCCACAGGGCAAGTCATCTTTAGGGAACAAGGAGCCAAAACCTGCATAACGCCACCACAGCCTCCTGCACACGAGGACAATAACCTAGTTTTTGATCAAGTACAGTGAATACATTAAATGAAATCTAAAAGCTGAGTGGGCGCAAGTGTATACCATATACAAAAGAAAAACAATAAAAATAAAATAAAACCATACAGTGCACAACATATTAAATGATTAAATAACTAAATATCTGTCAGATCTGTGAATAGACAAGTGCTCATAAGTATGTGCAGCATGTGACAAAAAGTGTCAAAGAAATATTATATAAAAAATGTATAAAAATTTTAAATTGAAGTGCACATAGTTTTAATGGGAATAATGTAAAGGTTTTTTGTTATCTACCAAGTCCTTCAGTATATTTGTAACTAGGTTCTATCCGTTCATCTGTATATGATACTGTAGGATAATTATAGATATTAGGTTCCCATATGATGTCCAGTGGTATCCATAACACCTAGTATTCAAAGGGTGCATCAACTTACTTTTAGAGGTTTGCAGATTTCTTGTTTGGCTAGTGAAGTCCAAGGTCCCAATATTGTCCGTCCGTGTGCCTGTATGCCTGCGGCAGCCGCCAGCTTTTAAGTGCTCCCCGCTCCATCGTGCATTGGGCAGCTCAGTTCTACATTGGCTTGCCCCACCAACAGCTATATTGATTGATTTTAAATCACACAAGCCAATCAAACCTAAAATCCATCGTGCAAAAATCTATCCTTGTATGGTAAGCGTAACTTTATTGATTGATCAGAATTTTAGCTCACTCTGCAGCTCCCACAGACACAGGAACAGCAAGATCGGCAGACGGAGAGGAGAGACTATGCAGCTGTTGGCCTCCCTCCTCCCAGTCAGTGAGGAAGAGGACGT
>CM070035.1:130602616-130618175 GCA_036250615.1 Ptychadena robeensis
GCCGTCCTGGAAAAGACTTATGGAAAAAGAGTTACCGGTAAGTCTAACTCTAGTTTTTAGTGTTAAACATATACACTTTATGTCACTTGGATAACCGCAGGGAAATTTTAATAACTATAAAAGGTAGCAGTTAGGAGTGTAAAATTGGGAATGTAAATTACAAATAAAAAATAAAAAAAACAGATTGGACTTGGATAGATTGGATTGGATAAGGGTGTTGGAGAACTGGGGGACAAAAGTCAGAGTAGGCACATGTTGGGTAAAATCTGACAAGATTGACTGAGATATGATACTGAGATTAGGGTGTTGTAATATGAGAGTTACATGTGACCCAAAGCCAATTGGTGACCTGTGGATGGAGACAGATAATTGAAGGATCAATTAGTAACAGGGAGGTCCATCTGCAGCAGAATCTACCATGCCGGACGCTGGAGGAGAGGACAGTGAGTTAGACCACATACTAATGGGGTGAGTACCAAACACCAACTCCTGGTACTCATCTGAGGAGCTCACTTAAGTTATGTGCACCCCTGTACTAGTCCTGTAAATTGTTGGCACTAAGCCATAGGAACATCAGGTATTCTGTGCCTGCTACATGTTTGTTATGGTTCTGTATTTGCACATGCTCAAGACCACTGCAAAATGTATTTTTAGAAGCAAGCCAGTAAGTATTTTGCAGAAAAGCGCAGCATTATGTCCCATAAAAGGAAAGTATTTTTGTTCCTGTGTAGGTCCACTTCAACCTATAGATATTCAGCAAAATTATTTTATTTAGTGCTTATTGGATGGGGAAGGTGCAAGGATTGTGTATGATAGAACAGTAAACGTCTAACATTTTTGTTTATAACTAAGCACAATGGCCTGGTTATCAAAGTGTTTAAAATTTTTTACATTTATTAACTGTCATGATGCAACACATATACTGTATTTTGGGACCATAAGACGCACCCAGTGTTTAGAGCAGATAAACCAGTAAAAAAAAATTTTTTTTAATTTCAATTAGGGAATATCAATTTCAGCCACAAGATGCAAACACTTGTCAGTATACAGATGACATCACGACTTCCTTCTCACACATTGGGGGGGGGGGGCTGCAGATCTGTCCACTATACAGCTGATAGACTCCGCAGATGCATGTGACAATCATGTTAGTATGCCCTGTACTGCCATGACTGTGTGTCTCTCCGGCCATGATGGCCTCCTTGCCTGCATTCCAGGGCACTGTGGGGCACTACATAGTCCCGACAGGCTGGGTGAACCTTTGTGGGTGCATGAAACCCCAAACATTCTTTTGCCACACCTTCAGACCATAAGAAAATATGGTACATAATTTTGGAACCTGATAACAATACACTATAATAAAGACTACATAAAGGCTGTTCAAGTGGGACTGTTCTAGGATTTGAATACATTGCTGGGTTGTTGTTCCAGGCATGAAACGATCCTCCCATATATAGCACATGAAAATCTTTCTCACCCATATAGACTGACTGGTTCAATCAGTACAAGAAATCGCTGGCAACTTATATGAGGTCTCTGGGAGGTGAAGAAGGTCTGGACATAACACAGGATATGAAGCCTCCAAAAAGTCTCTACATAGAGGTATGGAGAATCTTAACAATGTAGAGAAGATAAAGCCTGTGAATGGACACCATCATGGACCCTCAATGACTGATGGAAAATTGTATAAATCGTTTCACCTAGCTATTATATTTAACTGTAGTTTTGCTTCTGGTGACAACATTACCATGAGTGTGTATGACATTCCCAGGAATAATGTTTAGTCATTTAATTTATCTTTGTCAAACTGAGCATTAGAAATATTGGAGTCTCTGATATTCTTGCCAATATTAAGAATGATGTTAGGAAGAGTTGGGGCCTATAGCAGGGTAGACTATATTATCATTAAAGCTGGCCATACACCAAACAAAGAAAAAAAAGGGAAACTGAGATGAAAAAGAAATCTCAAGGTGTATGGGGACCCTCTCTCATACCTACCTATGTGTTTGAACACATTACACAGTACAAAGCTATATCACTATTTTTCCCTCGGGGACACAATGTAATGCCCCTACTATTGTTATATATAACATAGTCCAAGGCCTAGTAATGTATCAGTCTATCTTAGGAGGAACCCCACACAGACATAGGGAGAACATGCAAAGTCCTTGCAGATAGTGTCCTGGCCAAGGTTCCAACCTGGGACATGTGCGCTGACCACCATAAAATGCCACTATACAAATATAAATGTATTTAAATTTAATATTGTGCTTTATTTTTTTGCATGTATTTTCTGGCTGGACTGGATGAGCTGTTCATGCTACCATTTCTACCTTCTATATATTTGTAAGATACTGTCATGAAGAGATTGCGCAAATGTTATGAATTGTTTAACCCTGTCTCTAGGTGCGCTGCTTGAGAGATTACGGTGAATTTGAAATAGAAGATGGGACAACAATTCTGCTGAAGAAAAATAGCCAGGTAAGATTGCATTGGATAAAAGTTAGATGCAATATAAATGTTTGTAAAGTATAACTATATGCAAAATGTTTGTAGCATTGGATAGATTTATAGGGAGATATTACAATGACAGTGATTCTCTAGGTGTTTGCATACACAGATATTTGATTTAAAATTTCCTAATTACCGATGAAAGTGAGGGTAGATCCAAAATGTTTAATTTACTGTGATATATAGGCCACACCCTATACAGAGGAGTGTCCCATCCCAGGGGAACTGCAGTTCTGCTGGTCGGAACTCCTTGCTTAGCAAAGCTGGCGTTAAAAGAGGCGCTGAAGCGGTCAGTGACTTCTCCCTCCTCCTGGTCCCGTTCTGCAGACGTGTATGGGAGCAGACTACAGCAGCCACTCTCATACAGACATCTGTAGGGGGATGATCCTTCTATGGATGGATCATCTGTCTGCAGATCTTTGTCAGCTGCAGCTTCCCTCTGCTCGCATACAGCCCTGAGCAGGGAAGGTCCGCCCGCAGGTAGATCGCCCTTGCTTCTGTATGTGAGCAGCTGCAGCTTACATACAGATCTGCAGACAGATGATCCGTCCATGGATGGATCGCTCCTCTCCAGGGCTGTTTATGTTAAGTGACAACTAACTTACACTAACATACAGAGCTGTGACAGCTGCAGACAGATGACCCTTCAATGGATGGATAGATGGACATATTGCCCGTTCACATACAGTTCTGTGACTTTCCCACTGTGGTTAAGCTCAGTGCTTGCCCACAACAGGGAATGTGACAGTGCAACGTGGCTGCGGGTGGTTGTGCATTAGAAATGTATGACGCTAATTTTGGGGTCAAAAGTGAGTCTTAGTCTGAAAACATATGGGGGTACTTTCTTCCCAAGAAAATTGCTAAGGGGAAAGTCTCCTTCATATTGGTTACATGGCTGATGTCACGGTGGAGTATAGTGTATGATCTCCCAAATGATGGCTTTTCGCACCACAAAAAATGCCACGAAAAGGCCGCAGCCCCAGGGAGGTTAATCGTACAGTGACATCATTCATGTATAACAGACTGGGAGGTGAGCATGATGGTGTAATTAGTACGGTGCAGGAAATGTGACTATAAAAAAGAAATGTAGTTCTACTGATCTGCAGAAAGATTCATTTAACCCCTCCATGATGTGCACAATGACTGTGGCCTGGGTTTGGAGGTTTACTCTGTTTTTGTAGCGAGACATCCCAGTCTATCCTACACTTGTGTTAGATGATGCTTCTTACGGTCTACTTTTTTTTCTCCTCTCCAGCATTTTCTGCCAAGATGGAAATGTGAGCAGCTGATCCGACAAGGCGTTCTAGAGCATGTGTTATCCTAGAGACCTGCAGCTTCTTCTTATTAACTAGACCTGTATTATATTGTTTGTAAATATGGATTTCTACTTTAATAAAAATCAATTTGTGAATAGTGTTTTCTTGGAGAAGAAGAATTCCACTTTCCAAGAGCGTAACACCGCATATTCTCATAGGATGTAGCCAGACAAAAGTTCTTCTTTGTTCCCATCTGTAAAGGTACCCATACACGCCTCGATAAATATAGCAAATTGACTTAAAGCCATCGATTTGCACGTCGATTGTAAGTTCGAATCAAATGTTTTCAGTATCTAGAACGATGCAGAATAATCAATATCTCACTGAATCTTGATCGGAACTTTGTTGGACATGTCCGTAAATTTTAATCGATTGCACTGTAATTGAGACATGAATTTTTCCAACTGATCGAGGATGCATTCAAGGCATGCCTTCCACTACAGCACTTCTGCTCAAATTTGATGATTAACAGAGATCGATTGATTAGTTGTCATGTTGTAAATTTATAGAAAGATAGAGGTTCAACAAATCGATTTTCTTTATAATCTTTATCAATCTAATAGAATATAGATTCTCTTGAAATCTTTACGTGTATGGCCAGCTTAAGTCTACTTTGCACAAGTAAGCAAAGCTAGAATCCAGCCATAAAACCCTGGTGACATTAGGAAGGAAGTGTACAGACACTAGTTACCAATGAGTGCTGCTTATAGAACTGGATGCAACGGGGTTCTGTCCACTTCCTCCAATGGTTACTATGGACATGGTTTGTTCTGTAAATGGTAATAATCCTATTAAGTGGTGTGGCTGCAAGAATCTGTCAAGGTCCTGGAATCCCTGTAGCCAAGCAGCACCCTTTTTATTAGGGACATTGACATTGGTCCATATTGACATGATAGCATCACGCAGTTGCTGCACATCCATGATGCGAATCTCACGTTCCACCACATCCCAAAGGTGGTCTATTGGATTGAGATCTGGTGACTGTGGAGGCCATTAAAGTACAGTGACCTCATTGTCATGTTCAAGAAACCAGTCTGTGGTCATAAAGGAATGGACATGGTCAGCAACAATACTCAGGTAGGCTGTGGTGTTGCAACGATGATCAATTACTACTAAGGGGCCTAAAGTGTGCCAAGAAAATGGCCCCCCACACCATAACGCCACAAGCCTGAATCGTTCATACACGGCAGGATGGATTCATGCTTTCATGTTGTTGATGCCAAATTCTGTCCCTACCATCTGAATGTCGCAGCAGAGATCGAGACTCATCAGACCAGGCAACATTTTTCCAATCCTCTATTGTCCAATTTTGGTGAGCCTGTGCGAATTGTAGCCTCAGTTTCCTGTTCTTAGCTGAGAGGAGTGGCACACGGTGTGGTCTTCTGCTGCTGTAGCCCATCTGTCTCAATGTTCAATGTGTTGTGCATTCAGAGATGCTCTTCTGCATACCTGCAAGTGGTTAATTAAGTTACTGTTGCCCTATCCGTTTGAACCACTCTGGCCATTATCCTCTGACCTCTGGTATCAACAAGGCATTTGCGCCCACACAACGGACGCTCACTGGATGTTTCCACTTTTTCGGACCATTCTCCATGAACCCTAGAGATGGTTGTGCATGGCAATCCCAGAAGATTAACAGTTTCTGAAATACTCAGACCAGCCAGACCTAACACCAACAACCATGCCACGTTCAAAGTCACTTCACCTTTCTTCCCCATTCTGAAGCTCGGTTTGAACTGCACAGGTGTGCCTAATAATGTGGCCGGTGAGTGTATATAGCAATAATATAAGGTGGGGCTTGTATGAAAACACAGGACACTCTTGTGACAAATGAGACTAAAGAAAAGGTTCTAAATCAAAACAACTGGACTTTTGGTAAATCCAATCCAGCTGCTTTGACTTGGACAAGGAAAGCTGTCTGTGGACAGCCTTCACCTACCACCAGTGGTTTATAGTAGTCATAGAAAGATGAATAAAAAGTTGTCATATGCATGAGAATTGTCATCAATCAGAGTGATCAGGCAAAGTTTGACCCAGTTTTAAGTCACAGATTTGCCAAATTTTCTGCAGCTCATTGATCAGTTTACTTTTATTTCTGTGTGCATGTTCATTGTAAGAAGAAAAGTATCATGGAAGCAAAGTGTTCAAGGTGCTTTTGAATTGGTTTAAGTTATAGGAGTCAAACTTGGCCGGCGAGTCATAATACTCCACCTGAGAGATTTTACTATAAATGTGATTTAAGAAAAGAATGCAACAGAAGTGTCTTATTTGACATTAGAGGTCACATGTTATAATATTAGACCAGGGGTGGGCAACCTCTTTGACTTGTAGACCACAATTGGTTCTTAAATGTTGCAGAGGGACCAGACAAGGACCTTGTAATGGCTGGCCACCCGCCATAAATGTCCCGATGCTTCACATGCCTGGCTTCATTGATGATGCTCGGGGTGTTGACAGATCTTTTGTACTTTTAACAAAAAAAAAGAATCATACTGCCAGGAAGGGAAAAAAATACATGCCATATGCTTGGTGACAGGACACTCTGACTCCGCTTGTTCACTGCAATGAGCAGAGAGAAGGTTTACATTGAGACTCCTCTAAATGTTATGGACGCTCTTTGCAGGGAGCAAACAGAGGAAAATCGGAGCATCTTTTCATCAAGGTGACAACAGACCGGATCTGGCCCTTGTGCCTTAAAGCTAGCCATACATTTTCCGATTCCATGGCCGATCGATCACCCATCCGATCGATTCCGCGATGCCAGAGGGAATCGGATGTCCGATCGATCGCCCAATTAAGCCTGTCCCTACCACTTTGGGCCACCGATTCCTGGACGATTCTGTGCCCGATCGATCACTTCACACATGGCAAGTCCCCCTGATGTGTGCTGAATCCGATCAGAAAGACCAACATGTTGGTTCTCTGGCAGATCCGATTCTGGGCAAGGTGGGCTTAACGCGATTCCGGGACGATCGATTCGCGTGCACGCGCCCGTAATCGATCGTCTCGGAATCCCTTGGGAATCGGACCCGTCTATGGGGACCTTAAGGCTGCCATACACGGGTCAATGCACGTGAGATGGATCAGCCTTCATATATCTCTGTAATTGTATCTGTTTATATAAAATATTTAATAAAAGTGAATACTTAAAAAAATCTATTAACCATGGTGGTTTGTTGATTATTCGATCACATGTTCTGATCGAATCAGGAGATGATAGCAATAGAATCGACCCGTCTATGGCTACCTTGAGCCAATAAACACACAGAAGCATTTTTTCTTAAAAAGTCATCTTTATAGTGATAAGAAAACATCCCATGAAACTTTACATTTGTCCCCACACAGTCATGACAATGCACCGTTCTCACTTTGGTATCTGTGCTGTATAAATATAAACAGATATTCCATGTACAAAACTATACATATAGGGAACAAACTGCTGTATCTTAAAAATGCTTACTAGAAAAATATGTGCAACCGATGTTTAGACATTGTGATTTACAGAGTAGAACCAGCACCGGTGAACCTGCTGAATGTACATGGTCTTCTGAGGAGTAGACTACCAATGTAAGGACATCAAACATCACTCACAGAGATTGATCTATATTATTGCGAAGTACATTTCCCATTATCCAGCACCCATGGGGATGGGTAAGTTCCAGAAAACTGTACTTCCTGGTTGCTTGTCAATATTAAAATGTAAAGGATACCAAGCTTGTAGGACTATATCACCCACTAAAACAGGAGTGGGCAAACATTTTGACTCGTGGGCCACATTGGCTTCTTAAAGTTGATAAAGGGTCCGGAGCAAGAACTTGTAATGGCCGACCTGCCACTAATGATGGCATTCATGTGTAATAGAAAACATGTGACAGGGACATCATCTTTTTACATTTCCTGCACTTAAAAAAAAATGATCATTCATTGCAATAAGCAGAGATAATTCCTGGAGACTGTTGTCACCATGAGGATGAGTCCACAGTGTCATGATCATGTCACTGCATCGTACCCAAGGCGATGTTTAGACACCTCTAGTCATTATGTGCACTCATTGCAGTGAACAAGAGGATCTGGCCCCCAGGCTCTAGTTTGCCCATCCCTGCACTAAAACCATATCACAATACTGTATTATGTACAGACGTTTAATCCTATATAACTAGAACAGCACTTGTAGTGCAGTACAGCGTATTCACACCACTTTTTTGTTTGTTTTTGAAATTTCTGGGTAACAGGGAGTCTACTTTATCTATACATAGAACCTTCAAAGTGCCATTTACACTGACAGGAACAGTAACATGTCCATCGCACATTGACAAATTTCTGCAAATTACAAACAAAAGATACCGTATAACCCGCATAGCCCAGCTAATGGAAAATCGAAATACCGAGGTTTACAGGAGACTGAAATACATCCTACTCTGCTACAAAATAGGATTTCAAAGATAAGATCAACAAAGCACCAAATGGAGGATGTTTTCATGTTGTCTTGGGTTTTAATTATGCTTGGACACCTAATTATACATGGTATTGGAACATAGATATTACCAGCCAACAAGAGATCCACCCACCACAGTCCAATCAAGTTTAAGTTTGGGGGAAACAAATATTTAGTACCATATATACTCAAGTATAGGACAACCCAAATCTAAGTTGAGTTACCTAATTTTACAAAAAATCTGGAAAAACTGAATGACTCGAGTGTAAACCTAGTCTGAGAAATGCAGCAGCTAACGCCCAGAAACACACAGCAAATGTGCTTTGGGTTCAGGATGTTATTATTTCAAGAAGCCCAGTTGTGACTTAATTGCAAACTCAATGAACATGGTATCATCACCAGTATTGCTGGAGATAAAGGGAAGGGTTGTGGGAACATCGCAAAGAAAAAAAATTGCAATAATTTATTACATTAATTAAGTTCGAAATTCAAATATGACATTTTTTTTCAAATGTTCCTACAACCTCTGAAATGTTGGTGATGACATCATGTTAAGAGGCTTTGTAATTACCGCAAAAAAATAAAAAGTGCCCGAGTCTTATGGTCTGAATGTACGCTTTGGCTCCCCGCCAGCTCTCCCGGCAAGGAGATTAGCTGGGGAGCTGTCAGATGAGAGATATGGCCATGGCTGGATCTCCCATTGGAACTGTATTATTGCTTATGGCAGCAGAGCACCCACAGTGTCCTGATCATGCCATCGCATTGTCCCCAAGGCAATGTTTGGACACCTCTAGGCATTATGTGCATTCACTGCTGAGAACAAGCGGAGGGGAGTATCTTTTCAACAAGGTGACAAAGGGCCAGAAAAAAAGTTAAACGTGCCAGATCCGGCCTGTTGCCAGGCAGTTGTTTTAGTTATACATTTTGAAGGCTTTATTATTCCTTTGCTCCCATTTTCATAAATCAGCCCTTATTTCTGGCCATATGCTGTTGGAATATATAAAACATCAACTATTGTGAAAGATTTATCAAAGGTTTACATCAGTAAAAAAGTGCAATTCTTTTTTGTTACTACAAGGAAATGTTTAGAGGATCATTACACACTTTCATGGAATCAAGTGAACTCCTTAAATAAAATGTCCACCTATAAGGCTCAATTTACACTGTTGTTTCTCCGGCTGCTGCAGCCAGTAAAGCAAGCAGGACCGGTCACGGGTGCATGCAAGCCTTTGCAGGGACTCGGGGGTTATTTAGCCCCATAGACCCGTCATGGGGTCATTATCTAAAGCCCGAAAACCGTCCGGCAGACCCCTAATGTTTCGTCCACTGGTCTGCTTGTAGTTTTGTGAATGACAGTGTAAATTGAGCCTAAGTTTATTGTAGCTTTTACCACAGGTGGAAGTGTGTACTTGGATTTCTGTATGTCTGGGATATGAGAAAAGCCAGCCGAATTGGCAATAATTCCAGGCTGTACTTCGGTCACGTTGGGGCATCTGTATCTCAGCTACACAATGCCGCAAACAAATGCTGACAATCATTCCCTGCATTACTGTGCAATGAGAAATAAAGTGCACTCCTCTTTGTCTATTTACACATCTTTCAGCAATTTGAGGATTTTTTGTGGAACGGTCAAAGATAAAACAGGTTTTTACAAAATATATTTCAACAGACTGCACAGCAGCCACTAACTGGTGTTATACAAGAACATCACAAGGGCTGGTTCAGATGGACGTATGGGAGCCATGCTCACCCATAAAATCACATACAGAGATTAGAGATGGTCCAATTTTCCAACTAGCTGACTTTGTGAGCTGATTGCAAAGCCCCTGAACATGGTATCATCAGAAATTGGTGATGTAGAGAAGGGTTGTGGGAGCATTTTAAATTTTTTTGATCTAGAATGTGTAGTTTTTGCATAAATTTTGTTTTTCAACTTTGAACTTAATTTATGTAAAAACTATTTGTGTAAGAGTAATACTTTCTTTTTTGGTAGCATACCCTGGACTACATCCCCAGCAAGTTTTGGTGATGATGGCATGCTCGGGGGGTTTGCAATCAATTAAAAAAAAAAAAAAAAAAGAAAGAATTTCTTATAGGGGAAGTGGAGGCTGTTACCACCTGTCAACCCAAATTTTGTGGGAGTCATTAATGATGGTTGCAGAAGCCCCCAAGCATACTGTCTGAACTAGCCCTTACTGCTGTCCTAAAAACACTACCGTTATCAAAAGGTTCCAAATGGAGACTTTAAGAAAAAGTGGTACCTTAAGCCCTATACACATCTAAAAATTTTGACACTAGAAACAATCATTCTAGTGACAATACAACATCAATAGAGCAAATGAGTGGAACCCCTCTGTATGGAAATATACAGCAAGCTGAACAATTAAAGAAATGAAAATAGACAACAGAAGAAAAGATGATTCTCAGCTCTTCAACAGACTGCCATTGGCAGCATATGATGGAGTATCACTTGTTTTAGACAGAGTACCTCTAAAGCCCCCCACTCATGTTTAGATTAGTTGTCGATCTTTCAGCAGATCGACTGCGTGTGATGACCTCATCACATGTGGCCAGTCCTGCAGAGAAGCGGCCCCACACCCTTTGTGTGCCGGCACTTACTTAGTAATGAAAACGACACGTCTGTACTAGATTAGAAAATTTAAGCTTTCGGTTTGCACCCGACTTTGCCGCGGATCAACCAAAAAATCAGGTGGAAATCTAAGCGTGTATGTGGGGCTTTAGCATTACTACATGAGTCCAAAATATATATAAGTAGATATGGTCCACTAATCTTAACTTACTCCATTGAATATTTTTGCCATTCAAGGAATGATCTGTACCACTGGACGTAAAGTTTCCTATTGTCATTAGATGACAGCAACAGAATCTGCCAATTACTTTAGAGGGGGGTAACTGCTATGGGAGCTCTGTGACCTAGAATTCCTAGCCACCATGTGATTGCAATGTTCTTCCTTCCCATATCAGGCATGTTCCAAACTCCAAAACCATGCACACTTGCCAGCAATAACCAAAAAGTGGCATCTATAAACAATTCAGTGGCTGGTTCTATCAACCACCATTTCACGTCTTTGGGCACAGAAGGTGCTGCTACAAATGTCGTCCTGAGAAGTCATATGCTGACAAACACTGGGGGTGTGAGGATACGGACTCCAGTTCCTGGACGTCTCTTCGTGCAGACCAAGCATTAAACTGCCAGAGAGGCGGGCGCTATTTTTCTAACGACTTTGTTTAGTGCTGCAATCTTCTCCTCCAGGACATAGTTCTTCTTCTCTGCACTCTTCTGTCTCTGCTCAGTCACCTGCAAAGCCTTCATCAACTGGGCATTCTCCACATAAAGGTCCTTCAGCAAGATATCAGATTTTGCATTCTTCTCCAGCTAGTAAAACAATAGAGGTGAATAAAATGATTCAACAGAGAAGTTAATCTACAAAATACATTATATATGGTGGCATCATGATTAGTATTCACCCAAAACAATTGCATGCATTTACACACACATATACATAAACTTCAAAGCATATGTCCAAAATATATAAACATAATACAATAACCCCACATGGTGCAAAGCATGTGTAGAAGCAGCCAGATGATCAGCACAAAGACAAGTGTGTGTTGCCTACAGTCAAGCATGCTGGTGGAAGTGTCATGGTTTTGGGAAGTGCTACCGGTGTCCCGTTGAAGCCTCCCATCGAAATGAGCCTCCCCTGGCCACCGGGTCTACTTTATACAATGACTTTCCTCCATCAGGGGGAGGAGTTCACTCATCTACATATGCTGCAATATATAGCAGGGGCCAGCCCATTGAGATAAGCCTTCCCCTTGCCAGTGTCACTGACAGTTCATTCTGCTGTGGACAGGGGACCAGTCGAGATGAGCCCCCCGGTCCCCTGTCTATAGCTGAATGTACCGTCAGTGCTACTCTCATCAATAACCGGGTGAGCGCCAATGAGTATCCACAGGTGAAGATAAGAGCGGGTGGGGGTATTGGTACCGTCAAGATCAGACCCCCTATGGGTCACCTTCCATAGTATAATGATCTGTCAATGACACGGGGAGGGGCACATCTCGATGGTTACCTCAATGCCGATGACTTTGCCGATGCAGTACCGGGGGGGGGGGGGTTTCGGGGAGGCACATCTGGATAGAACACTGGAGAGCTACAGTTCATTGAGGGATCCATGAATGCCAACGAACAGAGCATGATCCCCTCCTTTTGTAATATTGGCTGCATGATAGTATTCCAACATGATAACAAACACACATACAAGAAGACCACTGCCTTGCTAACGATACTGGGGGTAAAGGTGCTGACCAAGCATGTCTCCAGATTCAACTCTATGGAACATCACCAAACGGAAGGTGGGGGAGTTCAACATCTCTAACATCCACCAGCTGTGTGATGTCATCAAAGGTAAAAGAGGATTCCAGTGGCAACCCATGGAGCACCAGTGAACTCCATGCTCAAGAGAGTTATGGCAGTGCTGGAGAATAATGGTGGCCACACAAAATATGGACACTTGGGGCAGAATTTTGACTACATTGTATCAATGTGTCATATCTTCAGTGTGGTCCCATAACAATTATCACAATGTCAGGGGTGTACACACTTTTGTCAGATATTGTTATTATAACTACTGAGGTCCTAAAATATATAAATCGGTCTATACACTGGTAAATAAATGATAAAACCCCCACACAACCACACTTACCTGTTCCTTCAGCTGGTCCACTTTTTCCCGCAGCATAACACGCACATTCTTTAGATTCATTTCTACTTCCTGCATCCTCTCTTCCATCCTTCTCAGCAGCCTCTCATGCTCCTCCTGCAGAGATATTATATCTTTATGTATGTTTATATTACTAGCTAGGAGAAAGACACAAGCCACTGAAAGCTCCTTAGCACCTAATCTTGGCAATAGATTATGCAAAATACTAAAATGTTTGTTTAGTTAAAAATACTGTTTCTAATGTACCTGTTGTATGGCTAGTTGCCGATTAGTGTGCTCTGCATGAAACCTCAGCCGTTCTTGGAGCTGCTGAACTTTCTGCTGCTCCTCTGACAGTCTGCTTTGTAGATGTGACAGCTGCTCCTTAGGAACAGAACTGTTCACCTTCTCCTTCCACTGCTGGACTTCCCGCATTTGCTGCGACTGTGCAAGGGTCAACTTGCTGTTGGCTTCCAATAGCTTTACAATGCAATAAAAAAAAAAGAGAGAGACGGCCCATTAGCAGCACATATATACAGTATATATACAGCACAAAACAGATTTGTACACCGATAACCAATATTGATGCATAGAGACTAACAACCCTGCAAATTACATTCAGCTTTTTGCTAATGGACTGCTACACATTACCATTATTTATGTTCTATTGAACCAGTGGTTCTCAAACTTTCCCTGCAGGGGTCCCCCTTTCTAGAAAGGTGGCTAGTGGGACATGGCTCAGAACCTGTATTTGAAATACAACTCCCTCTTTCATACACACCAATCATGAAGATTGATGCATGATATATACACACTAATTGTAGAGAAGCATTCATCATTCAGATAGAGACACACACATAGAGACACAGACACAAAAAGACACGCTCTGCTTACAGAGCTAGTTCCCCCAAAGTCAGCTTCTAGCTTGTTCCTCCATCAGGCTTGTCTGATTGGCTGGCAGTGGTAGGGGAGGGTGGGTGTACTGTGTACAATACACAATGGCAGAAGAGAACAGAGTGGGGAAAGCCAATAGGCAGCTGCAGTTCTCTCTCCTCTCTCTCTAGCCAACAGCGCAATTCTCACACAGAGGAGCTTCAAGTGCCAAATTGGTTGTCCCCCAAGCTGAACCCCCTCCTGGAATACCTCCATACCCCTCCTAAGCCCCCCCCCCCTAGTTTGGGAAAGGGCTGCATTAATCCATGCTGAGTATACCAAATGTAACCTAAAATACTGGAAAAAAAATGATAACGTTACCTGATCCTGAGAAGCCTCCAGTTCTGCTTTTAGTTGATCCTGTGTTCTCTTTAGAGTCTGAGATTCCTTTAGGACTTGTTTAAGTTCAGCCTTCAGCTCTTCAGTTTGACTGGCCTGTTCAGTGTTTGAAACATAAATATATATAGTCATAAAAAAGCAATGATGGAAGAAGAATAGACCCTCCTAACTCACCTATAGATATGGCACGCTCGTGATTTTAATCGTGTTGATTGGGTCCATTTAGTTGAATGGGCTTGTCCCCACTTCAACTAATGGCCGGGATCGCGATTTTCATTCTCTATGGATGCAATTTTTTCACAGCGTCACCCACAGATGACGCCGAAGACACGGGGCCGGAAAGGCTTAGTGTGTCTGCAGCTCTGTAGAAGTGCTGCAGACACATGGAGAGCCACCGTTTGTGCCCGATCCCGGCACGGGCGCAGTTTGATTCATGATCAAACTGCACACGAACTCCCTTCGGGCATATTGCCCAGGAGGTTAAATCTCGGGTGAAGATCTTCTGGTCAATTGTATGAGCAATCGTGCACAATCGGCCGTTCATGGTCGTCACATGGCTGATCACTTATGTGGGAACATAGCCTAACTGTTTATGAAATGTGAACAAACGTACCTTGTCAGAGGCTTCTTTCAGTAGTTTGGTAACAGAATGACACTGTTCCTCTAGAGATTGCTTTACTTGCTTCAGCGATGAGACTTCTTCTTGAAGTGTCGACACAACCATAAGCTGTAAAATACCATAAGAGCCATTTTGTAAAACATATATAAGGAATATAAAATAGGGAAAATTTTACTGTATAAAATTGTACTATAATACAGGCTTAGACATTCAAGATCCTCACATCCCTGGCTTCATTCATGATGGAAATGTGCAAGGAGGCCACAACAGGTTGGAAATGTGAACAGATTACATGGTAATCTTTCGGAATATAAAATTGTTAATACCTGTACCTCCTGGGAGGTTAGGGCCAGTCTGAAAATTGCCGGAGAGAATGCAGACAAAGACTAGGAATTCTGGAATACTGTAATTTGGAGGAGCACAAATTTTGAATTTTGAATTTGTCTAAAATTTTATTATTTGGATACCAGAGCAGAGAACATGATTGTTATAAACCAAATACAGCATTCCAGAAAAAGAACCTCATACCAACTGTAATGCATGGGGATAGAAGTGTCATGGTGTAGGGATGCTGAACCAGGATCTGGCCAGCTCACCATTATAGAATCAACCATGAATCCTACCAGGTATCAAAGGGTGCATGAGGAACATGTGAAATTAATAAATGAAAGCTGAAGTA
>CM070035.1:130618275-130655592 GCA_036250615.1 Ptychadena robeensis
CTCAGCGCGAGCGTTTCTGCTAGCGGGATCCACTTTGAGCTGGATTATAGAAAGACATTTGATACACATTGATACAAGCTGTACATGAATGAAACCCCTCAAATATCTCACAGTTGAAAGAAATCCATTGAGGAGTGGGCCAAACTTTCTTTAGACCGATGTCATAGATTACGTTGTTTTAGCAACACTAGCGATTAGGGGGAGTGTTTTTTTCTCAGTAAGAATCCACTTTTTTTTTTGATATATTTTGTTTATTGAGCAAATCAATGTTATATATTTTGTGTAGCTGCAATATGTTTCTTCTCCAGAGAGAAATAAAATAAAGTTTAGAAATTGATGTGAACTTTTCTTAACTTTTCTATTTACTTGGCTTAACCACCTTAGCAGTCAGCCCCAACTGCATTTTTTTTAAAACCGAAGGAAAGCATGCTATGCACTCATCAGCATCAATAAAACTGAAAAGGCTGACCCGCAACAATCAGGTCTGTCGATATTCAGAATCGCAGCGGGCTCGTCTGGGATAGGCAAGTAACCCCTAAGTGTACGTCAGGGTGAGTTTGTTTTGTATAACACATCCGTACCCCAAAGTACACTCGGGCTGACCGCTAGGGAGATTCATTAACAACTGAATATTCAATGGAGTTGTTCAATGGAGTGTTATTTTTCATATGACTTTATAAAGGAGAATTTAGTGTTAGGTTTCTGTAAATCACCCAAAATGCCAATTTTACCTGTTAAAAATGTAGACCATAATGAAACAAATGTCTAGTTTGTAAGAAGTTGTAGAAACTAACCTGTTTGTTGCTCTCATCTAATCCATTAAGAAGATCTTGTTTTTCCTGCTTGTGTTGAAGAAGCAGAACTTCAATCTGTTTTAAACAGAGAAAATTAAACATCACTCATTATTTTTATGTAAACGTCATTAATACGCACAATTATTTCTTTAGTCCTTTAGGGATTGTTATAATGGTCTAAAGCATGTATAGATATGGGTCAGATCGATGGCCTATTCGAGCGCTGTGCACATCTATCTTGCCCATATCTTGCCCATATCTATTGCAGCCATCCCTGTTTTCGAGTGATCAATCAATCAATCCCGCTCGGAAACAGGGATATCAGACATGACCAGGGTAAATCAGGGTCGATGTCCTTTGCTTTGCATAGGGACTGTGGCAGCACTGCTGTGACTCCAGCTCCTTCGATGTCGGGCAGCAGCGCAATGACGCCATCACATTGCTGCCGGGAATCTCAAATGTGTGTTCCCAGGTTAAGGGCCCCTATACATCTTTAGATTTCTCTGTCAGATTTCCTTTAGATCTCCTTTTGTTTTACCAAACCCATGTAATATGAGGGACTTTCTCAACCATCAAGTCTACCTATGTTCAATCGCACAGGACCCTACATAGTTGTTGGTAGATCGAAAGGATATCTGACAGGGTACAGCCGTGCGCTTTCACGGCCATCTATCTGACCCATATAATCTGCCCCTATAGCTGTTTTCGAGCGGGACAAATCAATCCCCCTCAAAAACAGCCTTATCGGATATGACCATTAATACGGCGATGTCCGATGCTTTGCCTGGGACTCCAGGCAAAGCTCGGCTGAGGAGAAGGAGCCGGGCAGAGACAGTTCTGCTCTCCCCGGCTACTCCGATATCTGCCAGCAGAGTGATGACGTCATCACGCTGCTGCAGGGTACATCGATTGGCTCCAATATCGAGCCGTCTGTACCCTGCTTTACTGTAGGAACTAGCATTCGGTTTAGATTCACATTTGATGTCAATGAACCTACTGGAGAGATTTCCACTCACTATGGAGAGCAGACATCACTGGGAAGTGATGGATGTCACTAGGATTGAAGACACAGACAGTTATACTGTACTGTAAAAGAGGTCCCAAATATACTCGATGTTACAGCATTCTACACTTCCAATCAGTTTTCTTTAGAAGGTGATCTGAATGGAAATAATTCATCCTAACACACAACACTTTGAACTAGGTTTACAAACACTATTACTATTTAGGAAAGGAAATCAGTTGGCTGCAGTTAGTTTGTCACAGTTTTTTTATTTTGGATGAATTACTTCCTGTTAGAAAATGAAGGTAAATAATACCCAATAGAAACACAGACCACACATTGAAAACATAAAGACGTTCTACCTACTAAGGTTCAATTCCACGTATTCAGCATAAGCATAGGGAATACCTTTGTTTTAGATGTTTGCAGATCTTGTTCCAGCTGTTCTCTAGCCTTGCACCACTCCATCTTCTCTTCTTCTACTAAACGGAGCTGGTTCTGAATTTTTTCTATGGTCGCTGTGGCCTCTTCCTTCTGCTTGGTCACCTCTTTCAGCCTACTTTCTAAGCACTGGATGTTCTCCTCGCCATCCTTACTCTGCATCTTTAGTTGAGACATTGTACTGGTCAGCTGACATAACTCATTATGGGTTTTATGGTTCTGTAAACGAGGAAAAGAAGATTATATATACCAGCACTCCCACCTATGAGGTGCTTTGAAGTATAAACATGCAATAGTCAATATCAACTAAAAACAATGCTGCTCAGAAATCTGCAAACTAGTACAAATTCTTTATTCATGGATTTCAACATTTAGTGTATAATTTTCTTAAAAATTAAACAAAGTCTAACAACACTCTTCAAGTTTACCCAACAGCATACATGGTATACCAGGACTCTGTGACTGGATGGCAAAAGTGCAGTTACAGACTAATTAGATCATATCTACTTGACTAACTCCTGAAACTGCACCTCTCTACTGGGATTTATAAAACACCAACATCGATTTAAGATTGGAAAATGAACATCAGGTAAGTTTCCAAACTTGTTCAGTGCTATATTAAAGGACTAATAATGAATTATTCCAATTCATTACCACATATATCTGTATTTTTGAGAATAGGTATCCTATAAAGCGCACCTAAACTCGCCTAATGTACTATGTGTCACTTGCTATAAAAACCCTATTTATTGGGATAAAAATTCCTGAAGATATTAGTAAAGGTCCCTCCCTCTCTTTTTCTCTTCAGGACATCAGCCCCATTTTTCTCCCTTCTGTTTATATTACTCCTGATACAGAAAACTGGCAGAACATCACGTCTGTATACACGGATCTCTTTGCCACTGAAAATTTTTTTACCTGGTTCCCCCGCGCCTATACTAGTTACTACAGCTTTTAACCACTAGGAGACTAGAAAAAAACATGGCGATGTCCACAGACAAGAGCAGAGCAATTATATTGTATAAAGTATAAATTAAATTATGTGCGCTGAAATTAAAATTATGTTTAGCTGTTAGAGGATGTTTGATATAGTAATATAGTATATTAAAGCGCATACCTCCTGCTTTGACATATGTAGTTCACTCTCCAGGTTTTCTTTCTCCCGCCGCCACTCATTCTCATTCTGAATGTTCTCTTTCTTCAGCTCATTCAGCTTTCCTTGAAGCTGCTCTACAAGAGCGGATGCCTGATGCTTTTCTTCCATCACCTCCCTGAGTTTAGCATTCATATATTGTATGGTCTCATAGCTGCCCTCTCTTTGAGCAGTAATATCAGATAAGGTACTCGTCAGATGAAGGCTCTGTGTGTTTAGCTGGCACAGTTCATCCCAGTATTTCTCATTCTGATAAGGAAAACATTTCCAAAAAGTTAATAATGTCCTTGATTGTAACCATAATAACCATAATCCCTTATAAAAAAAGACTGCCACCTTGCCCTGTATAATTTGCTGATCTAGCAACATACACTGACTTTTGGCCTAGAGAAGTTGTTAGAAGATACTGTCCAATAAGGTTAACGTATCAGAATCATATAGTAGAAGTAACCCTATTTTTTGCACTATAAGACGCAAATAAGGGGAGAAAAAAACTCAGTGCATCTCGGGGAAGCTGTCTTCATTCAATATTGATTTCTAGAACAGTGGAATGGATGATGCGTACATGAAAGTAATTGGATGCGTACAGAAGACGCGGCCACTATGATTTCGCTGCAAATCGAACTGGCTCTTCAGGCGGACGATCTGTCCATGAGAACCAATATATCCCCAATGTCAGTGTATCCCCAGTGTCAGTGGGCAGCATGGCGGCTCAGGTGGTTAGCACCATGCAGTCCTGTAATGTTGCCGCTATATAAATACAAGATAATAATAATAAACTCATTGTGTCTGGCACCTAAATTGAAACATCTCGCACTTAATTCTTCACTACTTCCTTTATCTAACTCTCTGTTATACTTTGGGCATGTAAAATGAAGTGATCTTACCTCTAGCTTTGTTTTCTGCAGCTCTTGTTCTAATTCTTCCCTTTCCCTTTTCCAGTCCATCTGTAGTTCATGTTTCTCAGTCTCCAGAGAAGCAATCATTCCCTGCAGTTGCTCTAGCACAACATTAGCTTTGTCCTTCTCTTCAGTGACCCCTTGTAGCTTGGTGTTTAGATGAATGACAGTCTCCTCATGCTGTACATTTGATTGTGACAACTCATTCTGGTATTCCTGGCACTGCAAGAGAAACATAGTCACTGTATTACATACACATATTGTACAGGACTGTTGGGATGGATCCTGCCAAAGAAGCATATTTCCCCTTCACTCAGGCTGTGATGCCATAGAGGGATGTGTCCTGGAAAGAGTCCAGGAAAGAGTCCGGGATATCATTGAACATTATTTTGTTAAGATTTTGCTATAGGGTCAGGTGAGTGTGGAGCTGGGTGTTTCTCCACAAAAAGACTGAGACCAGTGTGTCAGGGCTTGTGACCAAATAGGAGACCATTTCCATTTTCTAAAGATTTTTGTTTCTACCGCATATAAACCCCTGTGAGGGTAAGTTTTGTTTGGACAATAAATATGGGCAGAAAGCCCTATAGAGACACATGTTTGGTGGATGTACCTCTTTAATAGCGGCCATTTGAGGCTGAACACCCACAATATTTAATAGCCATTAATAGGTATTCTTCAACCAAAAAAGAAATGTAATTATTTTGTTAATATTCAAAGGGAAGATACTATTACTACTATACTATCTAAGCTAAAACATAGGAACAGAGCAAAGGGATTCTTCAAGTAGGGCCAACTATGCAAGGCTTTTGAAATGTAATTTTGACATTAAAAAGAACCTTTCTAGATCAATTCCTGGTAGCACACAACAACTTAAAAGTTAAAAGGCATTGCTGCTCGTTACTTGAGGAGTAACTGAAAGGCTTATGGAATATTTAAAAGAAGTTCCATATAAAATAGTAGGGAACAAAAATGGACCCATGCAATGGCTCATACATGAAGATACAAAAAAAAACCCTTCTTCTGTTTCATGACCAATGATCAGTTTTTGTTTTTCACCTGTTTGCTTAATTGCTCCAGTTTGCATCGCAGATTTGTGGTTTCTAGAAGTAAATCTTCAAGCTGAGATCTAGAAAAGTAGATGAAAGCACAATGAATTTCAGGAAAGTTCATGTGTTATGCATAAGAAAATAATTAAATATAAGCGAGCAGCCCAATATAAAATTATGTACAGAACCATGCAGGCGATGTTTTGATGCTAGTTGTATGAAACACATATGTTGTTGATGCAAAAATGCATGGGTGCCATTATGTCCCGCTTCTAAGAGAGCTAAGAACTTGTTCCCCAAAAAAGGGTTACAAGTAGGTCAGGCAGCCAAAGCCACCAGATCCTCGAATGTCCTGTTCCCCAGGTGACCTCAACCGGAGCCAGGTCTCCTGAGAACTAGGCACCGGAGTATGTTCCCCTCCAAAGAGGGTCCTGAACTAAGAGACTCCAGTGCCAGAGACGTAAGCAGTCTCTCCCCACTAGTACAGGTGTCATTCCTCCAGGTTAAAGTACTGGAGGACTAACACCCGTACTAGTGAACGTAAATGAAATAAATAAGTGCCTCGTGCTGTACGGCATGGGGATGACCTAGAAGTCGGCTATAAAAATTCCTCCGGTTGTGTTATGGGTGGCTAGTGTCAAATGTGCTGTAAAAGGTGGGTCCCCACCAGTGAATTTTACGGCACCCCTGGGTCCCAACCAGGGGCACTAGCTGCCAAAGGCTCAAACTCAACCATGTCCCATTACACAGCCAAGTTGGCTCAGGAAGCTCACGAGTTACCCCCTTACATTTCCCTTACCAAATGGAACAACCTCAGTCCTCCCTCCAGCCAAAAGGCCAGTGCCAGGAAACAAGTTCCAGTGTGCAGGGCTAAAACTTTAGCATGTGTCTAAACACTAGCAGTACCATTTCTCTGAACAATCTGACCACCTTAAGTAGCTACTTACATATGAGAGGGAGGGAAGGTGAGCCTGTGTCACATATATTTGCTGCAATGTATAATGTACATGCATACAAAATACAGTATGTTTCAATCCCTCTATAAAGCATATAGGGACCCATTATTGTTTTTTTTTCCTGGGTCCAATGTTTTTTGTTTTTGTTTTTTTTAAATAATATATTGAAATTTTATAAAATTTTCCACACAACATATAATACATAACTTATAATAAATAATAACCTTCGTATGATACAATATTCATAATTAATCGTCATATCCTGATAACTCTAAGACAACATCTTGTATTTATTGTATCTAAGTACCTCAGCTTACTAATAAACACACACTGGTGAAAAAAAGGAGGTCATATGACCAATTTGTTTCTAAAATTGGCACTGCGCATGTGTCTTGATGGGAAAGGCTTGGAATTGTGGTGTTCATTTCCAGTTATTGAAAGGTTTGCATCCCATCTACTGAACCTGGCTTACATACATACAGGCCCCTTAGGATATATTTTAGGAAATACTGCACCAGGCTTTCTCACCCTTCATTTATTTCTTCTCTTTACTTTTCCAGGCACTTGTTTGTTTTGCATAAAAGATAGTCCAAACATCTCTATGTACAGATGGCTGCACTTTTTCCTAGATCAGTGATGGCAAACCTATGGCTCACGTGCCAGAGGTGGCACTCGGAGCCCTCTCTGTGGGCATGCGAACTGTCAGCCAGCAAAGGAAAGCAGTCAGGAACTGCAGCCTATTGGATTGGCCCTCACTGTTGTCAGTCCTCTTCCCATCTCTTCTGATTGCACATAGCACCCCATACTCTCTCCTATTCTATCTTATAAGAAAGTAGAGTGTTTGTTCACATGTTTTGTGTGCGTGTATTTGAGTTGTGTGTGTGTAATTCAGGTTAAATTGCCACGGCACTTTGAAATAAATAAGTAAGGTTTGAAAGGTTAGGGGCGAAAGGTTAGCCATCACTGTACTAGATAAATCTCTAGAATCTGTTTAGCATAAAGACAATATTGTTGATTTAGGACACAGCAGGGTAATGAGATCAAGAACATGAAGAACAGATATAGGAAGAATACATTATACATATGTTATATTTTACAACTATATATATTATAGGAAATGTACTTCCTATACATCTAAGTAATATCACAGTCAAACATGAAAATGTTGGATATTTGCTTGATAAATATTGTTGTAACACCAAACAGTTTGTTAAAGTGTTACTGTCCATTCCTGTTAACCTTCTGAAATTCATGTTGTGTAATATGGGCATTACCTATATTTCTTGTTGGTATCATCCAAATTAGTGATATCTTGTTGGAGACGTTCAGCCTTGTTTCTGAGGAAAGAATTATCTTCAGAAAGCCTTGTCAGTTCCATCCTGTAAGAGCAGAGCATAAACACGAACCTCACTATAAAAAAGATGCAATAAAGAAATGAAGTGGAGATTTAACAATGTTATCATATAGCAACGGAAGGGTTCCAATGCAGTACCTTTCAGAGTGTTATTTTTTTATTTGAACAATAAACTATGTACCTGTAAACTCATAGTTGAATATTTGCAGCATGTGATCTATAGCACTGCTATCTGACCACAGGAGATTAGGCGATACAGTTAGTGTGCTGTTCACCACTATGAAGCTCACATCAAAGGAAGAAAAATCTGGCCTCCACTGAATGACACATTGCAGAACAAGGCATGGTAAAAAGAAGGTTATCTGCAGGAAGACCACCGTCAAAACTGATGACTGATCCTCCCTGCTGTTTATTGGGCACAGCTTTCGGATCAGTTTAACCTAACTAACCAATACGCCAGTGAAACCCCCCCCCCCCCCCCCCCCCCCCCCCCCCCCCCCCCCGTTACCACATTGTGTTGCACTTCCCATATGATAGGAGATTGCAATGCATCCACAAAAATGTTGCGCGTTTACTGTAACGAGCAACACCAAGCATTACTTTAAACACAAACTAGGACCAGTGTGAAAGGTACACAGGTTTTCTATTTTGGTTACGCTAGCTGCGCTGCTTTGCGGTACTGTATGCGTTGACATTAACCTGATGGTGGCAGGGACCAATGGATCAAAAGCTCTGGCGGGCTGTGGAGACCTGACTAATCCCTATTGCTGTCAATGGGCAGCTTGTTCAACGCAGGGATTTAACAGATAGTGGAGCCAAGCCCCTGATTGCAGACCACCAATAAAAAAAAGCAACATTCAGGACAGTGTGAAGTACTTAATTAAAAAAGAGTGAGTGATCAATAAAAGTATTACCTAAAAATCACAAAACATAATTAATTTCTAGTATATAAAAAGCTTTGTTCTCCGATTGCTTCCTACAGACTATAAATAAGCTTTAATATAGAACTAGAAAGCTAAAGTAGTAGCATAATAAACATAAAAAGCATAACAAAGTACAACACAAAGTGATAGTGCCACAATCTGCAGTTGAATTTTGAAATCCGGCTTTGTTAGTCTAATCAAACAGTAGAGCATAGATAATATAAAAAAGCAAAGAAAGGCTGATATCAGAGTTTAAAAAAATTGAAAATAGTATTAACAATACTGCCAATGATCAATGTTAAAAGGGGAAATTTATGAACAAGAGCTACGTTTTGGCACATAATAAAAGTTTTAAGATCACATTTTTTGTTTGGATTTCTTTCATAAATCTCCCCAATGAACACTCGACAATAAGGATGTTACACGCATTCATAACACCCTATAAAAATATTACTAAGCTAGAAAATCTCCCCAAATCAAAAGGTCAGTGCAGGGTTAGTACTGTGTCAGGTGCTCATTCAGTGCAGTTTGAACAGAAAAAAATCCATCATCTAACCTGTCATCGTGACTTGACATGGTTTCTTGCTCAAGCCTTCGTACCAAGTCTTCTAACTCAAATAGCTTGTCTTTGACATCGTCCTTTTCTTTCTGTAACTGCACAGTGGCTTCCTGAATTTGCATGGCTGATAGCTGCTCCATTTGCCGGCACTGACTTGTTGCTTCTCTGAGATGCCGATGTAGGAGATTTAGTATGTCGTCTTGGTTCACCAGCTGTGGACATGACTGTAGATGGTCATCATCAAGCTCTGTGTTTAGGGAATGACATGTTCTTCTAGTTGTGCTGTCCCCACCAACCTCCTGCTCAAGTCCTTGCTCCCTCATCAGCTTATACTCCAAGCCAATATGGCCTGCTAACACCGCCACCTGTTTTTCCAGCTCTTCTTTCTCCTTGCTAAGCATCTGAAGTGCCGATTCCAGGTTTTTGACATGCGTATTACCTTCAAAGTAATTTGATTTGGTGTTCGACAACAGGCATTCACCATTTGTTTTTTTTGATTGATTGCTCAGATGTTTTTGTTCTTTGTCATTTCCTTTCTGATGCATCACAAGAGACTCTTGAGTCCTTCCTTCTTCATGCAGCTGTGTTCTCAATGAAGCTACCAGGCCCCCCATCTCCTGCAGCTTCATCAGTACATACTCCTGTGCTTGCTTTACAGACTTCTGTCCCTTTGACACGTCTACAGCAGACACGTCTTGGTTATGATGTGCAGGTAAAGGTGCAGAATTATTTTCATGCAGTTGCATGGTATTTGTTATCTCCATTTGAGGTCTGTGCTCTGTGCTTTCTGCCTGTAGAGAAAAGATCTGCCGTCCAACATTCTCCTCTGTACAATGATCACTGTGTTTTTTCACTAAAGACTGCTGTTCTTTTTTCTTGATCAGGTTAGAGCTTTTAGCTTTGACCACTAATGCATTCAATCCCTCAATTTCATTATTAAGCCTATTAATGTGATCTCTGTAGTAGTTTTCTAGCGTTTCCTTCTCAATGGCAAAAGTTTTACAAACACCAGCTTGTTCCTCGGTTTGTATCCCTGCCCCGTTTGTCCGATCGTTTTTCCATTGCGCCATAAGTGCCCTCTCTCTTTCTTGCCATCGGTTAATCTCATCCTGGTGATGCTGTGTTAAGGCCTCCTTTTCCAGCTCATGCCTTTGTAAGAGTTCATTCTTTTCATTTAGATGATGTTGTACTAAAGACTGGCAGTACTCTGTGTATTGGGATTCAACCTGTGCCAGCTTCTCAGCGACTTCTTCCTCGGTTTCTTCCCTATAGAAGAATGGATGTTCACCTAAATTAAGTATAATTATACTTGCATGGTCCAGAGTATCCCTTAATAAAACAATGTGTACAACGTTGGCTAAGAAAGTAATTACTGGCAAAGACTTTGTTGATAAAGACCAGCCCAGAGCAAAAACAATGAATATCACAGATTATTATATTACTTGTTGCAAAATGTAACTAAATGGGAGTCGGCAGGATTTTTGGCTGACAGTAATATATTTGTGTTTGTAAACAATAAGACTATGTTTCCACGGTGTTTAGGGACGCAGCAATACCCCCTGTGTTAATCACATGCCTTGACAGGGAAGTTGGCGCAACACATACATGCATGACTTCCCGCCCACCTATTCCAACGGCATTCAGGGGGTCCACTGGCCGAGCCAACAGCAGAAGTTGGCTAACTTCCCTGTGTTAACCTCTTGGTGAGGAACCTGATCAACACTGTGGGAACAGGTGGGGCAGGAAATCATGCATAGGTATGGGATGCGCCGACATTCACGTCAAGGCATACGATTAACACAGGGGGTATCTGCGCATCCCTTAATGCCGTGGAAACATAGCCTAAGGAACTAGTAAAGCATTCTTATTTCATAAGGAAATGAAAAGGGAAAAATCCAAAGTACCATAAACTATAGAAAACAAAAGTATATGTAAAACCATTGTTATTGAAGCATTGACTAGCTGTCATTTTAACAAGAGCTGTAGATACAATTATGTTTACAATTACTTTTGAAATAACTTTCACATATCAATGGGTATATAATATTTCACTTATTGGTTTACATATATTTTAACAAACAATTTCTTCCCTAAGCACTTTCTTATTAAATTCATCTGTAATTATTAACGTTCAAAATAATGGCTGTAATTAAAAGATTTAAACATGTAAAGTATCTGACCAGAGAAAGGCAGCGTTTAGGAAAAGGTTTACTAGCTGAAATACCACATAACAGCATGTGATCATGCAAAGCCAAATACAAACATACATACAAGCTAGAAAATGTCAGAAAGGTTTTATAAAGTGCGGTATACATGCTCCGTCAGTAAAGTCCCTGGTCAAAGGATTATATCCGTCTATAAAATGCATTTAGTCCAGTCCGGCTTGATTCACAATGGTAAAAGACAGGGGAAAGTCATTTCTTAATTACAGGAATGTTTTGACCATTGGAAATGTATTAATCATCAGTGGGGACAAACCAAAAATTACCTGTGTTTCATACCTAATCCCAAAAAAAAAAAATTAATGAAGAGCAAGAGTAAATAAATAAGTAGATGTATCTTCCCTGGTACAGGCAAGCAAAGTAAACTACAAAAGTACTATGCTTCGAGTTCCTGCTTTCCCTCCACCCCCTTTACATCCCCGGCATCATCGATGACGCTCAGGTTTGTGAGAAGAAAAAGAAACATTGACCTGCATAACATGCAGCCCCCCACTGCACGATGACGCCCAAGAGGGGGAAGTTCCCTTTCGCCGGTTTAGAGAAATGCTCTCGCTGGAGACAGGTAAGTAACTACACTCAGGCTGAGTTTGGTGTGTAAAACAATCTAGGGAGGGACTGCTAGGGAAGTGTAAAAAAAGATTTGCGTTTGTTCCCCAATTTAGAGCAAAGTTAAGGCGGGTTTACATTTGTAGATTTTCTTTGTTCGTTCACAGAAGAATAAATAATTTTTTGGTTGATTGAACAAAAATCTAGAATGGTCAACTTGTTCGATGGATGCATTTTGTTCGACCTCGAACAAAAAATCATTCAAAAGGTCATTGAACATGTTGGTAAATTTTTATCTGTTCTTGTAAGGGCTTGTTTCCACTTAAGCGGAAGCCTGCGGTTGTCCACGGTGCGGATACATCCGCGCCCATTCTGTTCAATGGGCTTGTACCTGCCGCGGTGAGGGGACGGCTGAGGCACGGTCCGCCGCTCAAAAACTCGGTTCACCGCGTTTTTGAGCACAGTCCGCACTCTTCCGCGGCCGCCCACCCCTGACCGCGGCCATAGAGGTAAATGCCCGCCGCTGCAGTTCTTAGCGGCGGCAGTCGCCGGCTTCCACACAAGGAAACAAGCCGTAATTTCACGTGTATTTTCATTCCATATCACCACAATGTTAAATTACGACATTGAATAAAAAAATCTAATTGGCAGTTGATTGAAGAAAAAAACTGTGTGAAACCGCCTTTAAACTGATTACAAAAGTTTGCTTTCCCGTTTGGTCCTTTAAAACAGCAGGAAAGATATCTTTTGTTAAAAGGCTTTTTCACAAGCACTCATCACTACGCATCAGCATTACAAATCCATGATGCCCAAATTGGTGACTCGCCTATATTTAGTGCACACAACATGCCCTCTTAAAATAAAATAAAAAACACAAGGCCCTATATTATTTACGCAATGTTTTGCGGAAATGACATAAGAATCAATACGTGACCATAGCCGTTTAGACTTCTATGGTATGCGGCCTTTATTATTTGAAAACAATGGGCCGAATACATGAAAAAAATTGGGTTAACAAAGTCTTACTCTTACTTTTGATATTGGCATTGACACTGGTGATCCAGACACTTTGTAAGAAGAAACCAATAGTAAACAGGGACACAGACCGCAGCTCAAAGCTCCACTATGTTACATCAATAATGTGACAAAACATAGTGGGTGCCCACCATGTTTTGCCACAATTTCGGTGTAACATAGTGGAGCTCTGGGCTTATACAGCAGTCTTTCGTACACACCCCATTCATGTAGAATGGGTCTGTATCCGTCATGTGCGTGGGTGCCACTGTGGATTGATTTTTAGAATGCGGTTAGTCACCTTCTAAAAATTGTGCAAAAAAGAATGAATGCGATGGCTACAGAAGACACGGTAGCTACATTTTGCTGCAGTTTTGGCAAAAGGTAGTGGAGCCTTGGGATAAATCGGACAGCGGTTATAACCTGTTATGTCACTATCTAGACAGAAAAAAGCTAATTTGCCTTTAATTTTAATAAAATGTTGGCTATACATGTTCTTTAGGGCCATCTTGGCACCAGCAGTGCATTGCTGAAACCAAGAGGTGCAACTTTCAAAAGATGATCTTTTGCCAATAACTAATTCATAAGAGATATTTAAGGTCCCAAAACATAATTGCATGTACATGCAGATGCCAACATGCATCACACAAGCTGCAATGCAATATGATACACCATCTTAAATAGCATGCCAATAAACTATAGGGTGTTGGGCAAACCATTCAAGTTTAGTCACCAGCTCAGGACATGATAGAATGTGACTGTGCTAAAGTATGTGTATGTTCCCCAACAGCATATTTTCACTGAGAGAAGGCTATTTTCAGCAAAAGGACAAAAGGTCTGAGACTTCATTCAGGCTTTATAGTTATTTAAAAGATAAGCATCATCATCCTATGTTAAGTCACTGAAATAAAGTTGGCAAAAAAACTTCTAGAGAGAAGTTGGTTGGTAGTTTTGCAGCAGATACAGAAGGAACAATGGGCATTATAAAGCTTAGGTATATCCTCAGTACAGACCTGCAAAGCATGTTACACAAGGCTTCACTACCAGGAACCCCCATTAATATTTCACGCTGTCCTTCAGGGTACACAAATAGGGTACACAGAATAAAAAAGTATTGGTTGGTTTTTAGATTGCACATCACAATTTATTTGTACAGTTCCATCCTATAGGTTGAAAAGGATTAGGCATGTATAGGTCAGTTTGTTTTATGTATCTAGTAAATATATACATTGTAGATTACCAATCCTTAAAGGCCTTTGTTTTATGAATTCAGGGTTTTATGTTTTATATTTACCAGGAGTAACCCACTTCCTGTTCTAGGGTGACAACATGTACTGTACTACCAGTTTATTCAGTGGTGGGCAACTGATTAGATATGGAGGGCCACAAGTGCAGCCCTCAGCATCACTAAAGGTCCCCACATAATATTTTCAATCTACACTGCCTTTAAAGGTTATGTGCCGCAATATATATTATACAATCCGTTCATTGGTGAAAGAGTGGAAGCATAAGCCCTCACCTGTCTGCCAATACCCCACCAACAATAGAGGCAAGGGACTTGCTCAGGTGCCATCTGGGTCGCTGATTGGCTTTTATGTACACCTATCACGTAAGTTTATCGACTCTCCTCCTCTAAGAAGTTCCTGGGAGAGGACCTGTCAATAGGGGTTCGGCGGACAGGTGAGTTCCTATGCCATATGCAATAACAGTAAGGTTTCGGGGGAGGACCGAGTGGGGCTGCCAAAGAACACCCACGCATGTGGTTCCTGGGCCGCAGGTTGGGCACCTGGGGGTTAATCAGTGGACAGGGCTAAGACAGGTTGGTATTTAAGTAGAGATGAGCGTGAAAGTTCAACTAACTTACTGTGAGTTTATTGCCTAGCCCTGAAAATGGTATCATCACCCCCCAGTATTGTTGGAAATGAATGAAATGGTTGTAGTATTGCTCAAGCCCTCTTAGTTTTTGCATACATTCATTTGAAAGTCAAGTCAAAATTTTTCTGGCGAAATTTAGACTTAATTTCATTTATTAAAAAAAACTAGCCATGCTATAGCGATACATTATTTTAAAATCTTCCTACAGGCCTTTCCTACATCTCCAGAAAATGGTTATACTTTCATGTTTGTGAGATGCAATTAGCAATTATATTAACTCAGCAAATTAAATTTTAAGGAACATTCATTATATTTCAGTAAAGAATGTGCTCTTTATCCATTACAGGATGATTAGAACACACTAGATTATAGACAGGAAAAAGCCATATTTTATCTTCATTGAACAGTTATGGCAAATTGCTTTCACCAACATATTTTACAGACCAAAAGGAAAAGTTATTTTTCTGTATGTTAAATGTAAATAAACTATAGGGTTTCCCCGATAACACACTGCCTTATATTTTTTTTAAAAGCCAAAATATGCGACAGGTCTTATTTTCAGGGAGATGTCTTATTCTGCTCACTCAGTGAAGGGGACAATGAAAAGCACAGACTCACTTTTTGGGGGTTCTACAGGCCGGGTAACAGACTCCATTACGGTAAGGCAGGGATCAGCAGCTTGTCCGCGCGGGCACGGGCCTTTGCAGTCACTTCCTGCTCCGCTCTGCAGCCAGCCCTGACGGAGGCATAGTTACCCATTGTACCACCCGAATGGGAGATTCGGGCAAGGATCGGTGGGTTTCTTATTTGCCGTGTCTGATTTGCGGGGGTGGCTAATTTCAAGGTTTTCTGCAAGAATCGGGCGGTGTCTTATTTGATGGGGATGTCTTATTAACGAGGAAACATGGTATGGCCATATCGATGTTTCTTTTTACAACCTCATTCAATTCAATTATAAAACATGGATACAATCTTTAGAAATTGTCCTTTGCGCGGTGTCATGGCTAGAAATGCTAGTGTAGCATGGAGTAATTAACCTTCTTAGCATTCATGACGAGCCCATCTCGTCCAGAGTTTGTGTGAAGAACAAACTCTGGATGAGCTGTGCTCCCATGAAAGCTGCATATCCCCGGAAAGCTGCGGCGATGCTGCTTCCAGCCACAGCATTTCCGTTCTGCGGCATCACTGATCGCGTCACGGTGACGTGGAAGGGGACGAGGGTGAGCAGTGCCATAGACCTCCATGTTAATGGAGGGGCTTCTGCTTCCCAGCCCTCCCAGCTTGTGTCATGAATGACACTGGCTGTATGGAGAGGGGAGGGAGGAAATGGCAGGCAGTGTACCTCGTACACTGCTGCCATTGCCTGTACCACACTGTTAAAAACGGTGCGGTACAGGCAGTGCGCTAGGGAGGTTAAAGCAATGTCCTGCAGTGTGGTTTAGGAAAACTACTGTGTTCAAAACATATCAGATATGAAGAACTATACTAAATGACATTCATCATCTCATCATAACCAACTGCATTACAACTAGTATACTACTGGATGTGGCTTTTAGAATGTCAACAACTAAACTGTATGTATGAATAAAGCTGGCCATACACCTTTAGATCTCTCGGTCAGATATCCTTTAGATCTACCAACAACTATGTAGTGCCGGGTCCTCTGCGATTGAACACAGGTAGACTTGATGGTTTAGATAGTCCCTAATATTACATGGTTTTGGTAAAACAAAAAGGAGATCTAAAGGAAAGCTGAGACATTAGTGAATTTAAAATAAAAATTTTAAAAAAGGAAAAAAATCATGGACGACAAAAACACACACTTACAAATGTAAAAAAGATTTAATCAAAGTGTATCAAGAGGGCTCATATAAAAATATAAATTAATCTACAGCAAGGTGTTATTTTTTCGGGTTATTATAAAAGCCTGAAAATTGCTTTTTAAAATAAGTGATAAGTGCCCAGCACCAGTGTAAGGGCTTGTCCCAGGTTTTCCTGACAGGAGGGCTGGGATTTAACATAACACACCATCTAACCGAAAGGCATGCATTTTGTGGTAAAAAATCATATTAATATTACAAAAAAGTGCAATTCTAGTGGTTATTTACAAGTAATACTGAGGTAGCAGTTATAACGACATACAAGTGCATATGCTGTAATGCATGACAGACAAGTCCCCGAAAACTGGATCTTGTAACACACATGCAGAAAGTTGCAGTCCAGCTGCATAAGGGTAACAGAATACAGTGGCAGCAAACAGAATAGGTTAAGGCAGAAGTGCGGGTCAGAAAAGTCACTGGACAGAATCATGGGAAGGGGGTTTAGGCAAAAGATCAGCATAAAGCATCTACTCTAGTATACCATAGAGTAAATAAGTTATATCAGACCTCATTGACTGAAGTTCATGCTGGTGGCTCCTCCTAAGTTCTTCCTCCAGCTGCTCCTTCTCCCTGGATAGCCGCTGGCCCAGTGCAGACACTTCCTTTGCATAATATTCTTCCATGGCAGCTCTCTCTTTCTCAAATTTCTTCTCCATTTCCTGGATCTGAACAGTTTTAGGTAGCTGCTCCTTTAAGCCATCAATCACCTCTTGATATTTTGCATTGAGCTCCTCAAGGTCAGCCTTCTGCTCCTCAATTTCACTAATTTCCAGTTTGAAGCTCTGCTCTGTGTCTTTCCTCTCTTTTTCAAAGTTGGTTTTCATCAATTCCACTTCCCTCTCATAATAGTTGACCTAAAAAAACATTATTATGTAAGAAGTTTGAACCACAAACATATAACAAGAAAAGTCTGGAGGGAATTCCTTGCATCTGTGATTTTTTTTTTACAATACATGAGATGATCAGTTTCTCTCACCTTTGTTTCTAGTTGTATTTTTAGATCCTCAATTTCTTGCTGTAGTTCTTTCACTTGGTGCTTTGTCAATTCTGCTTCCACGGTGATAGATGGAGCTTCTGACATAACAATTGGCAAACCTAAAACAATATTTATGTATTCAAAGTTGGAGAGCACGTAAAATGTACAAATGATGTTTGGCCCCACAGAGACTATACTTAGGTAAGAGCATAATAGCTTTGCAGCACTAGGGTGCCAAGGTCAAATATCAGCTAGTATTCCATTTTCATAGGATTCTCCCTCAATATAACTGTACGGTTTTCTTGATGAACTGTTCTCAAACTTTCTCAAACTGGCCTTGGACTACATAAGTCAGTGGTTCCAAAAATGGGGGGCACGGAGGTATTCCAGGGGGGAGGGGGTGCGCAGCTAGGGGGTTGAGGGAGGGACAAGCAGGTAAGCAAACCATGGAGGAACAAGCTTCAGACAGTAAGTAAAGTGCATATACCATGTGTGTCTTTGTGTTTCTCTGTGTGTGTTTGTCCCCAAGTGAATGATTCATGTCTCTGCATGAGTGTAGTGTGCGTCTCCAAATAAATTAGTATAAGTTGTATTTCAAATAAAGTGTGAAAGTGTGAAGGCCCCCAATCTGAATCTGTGTAGTTTGAATGGGGAGAGGGGGTGGTCTTGATAAAGGGGGAAAAGTTTGGGAACCACTGACATAAGTAATGTAAAACTGTTAGAGGCAGGAGATTGTGACCTCCTCAGAGAGACAGTTCATAACAGAATTATGCACTCTATAAAGTGCTATAATCTTCCACATCAATTTACAAAATACATTAATATTCTTTTAGAGAAAGCAGTTACTTACCACTGGAACCTACGGCAGACATACTTCTTCTTAACCTTGATGTCAGACCCTTTTTTGGCGGTGTATCTGCTGAAACAGAAACAATTAGTTACAGATACAAAAAACACAGACAAACACATAATTTAGCTCCATATTGAGTGGTTTATAAACATAAATATATTACCATTATTACTATGGGTATGGTAGATCTTTTCTTTTGCCTTGTGGTGCAGTAACTTGTTATCCTTCATCTTGGCCAGTAAGCGTGAATATTTACTTTCGGTGAGCTGGGATCGGAGAGTCTCAAGTTGAATCTGTAGTTCGTCATTCCGATCACGAAGTTCCTGCATAGTGAATGTAATTATTAATCGTTACATTAATACACAAAATTGATTTAATCTGCCCATCTCAAATACAAACCATCATATTAAAACATATTGTGGCTTTTGCAGAACACTAAAGCTAGGAACACACGGCTCGATTTAAGAGTAAAATCAATGTAAATCAATGAAAATTTACATCGATTTTGTACCAAAATCGTAGCGCGGACACATGGTACAATCGACGATTTTAGTTCGATGAAGAGCTTTACATCGATTGAAAAGTGATCGGACTAGTTGGACAATTATTGTCGAATTGTACCATGATCGTACTACTTTTTCATTTTCATCGTACAATTGTATTCGATGAAGTGATAGTTTACTGTTTGTAGGGCATCAATAGCATCGATGATTTTAGTCAATAATCGATGTTCTCTACATCGATATTGTACTATGATTGTATGACACTATAGCGCACACAGTACAATCGATAAAATACCAAAATCGAGGTTCTTCATCTAATCTTACATCGATTGTATGCTTAAATCGAGCCGTGTGTTCCTAGCTTTACAGTTTCTGTTACATTTGTAACCTACCTTCACAACCTACAAATGCAAACGCTGCCTAAGCACTTATGGTTCTCCGAGATATTTAACGACAAAACAAAGTATAGAATTTCATACACAAAGGTGAGTAACCCTGTCATATTTTATTGCTATGTCTCCTTTAAAGATTCACACTCTCTAGCTGCCTTGAAAGCTAAAAGATATTAAGAAGCAAAGTTTTACATGCAAGAGGGAATGGGAGATATTTTATAATCATGTAACCCCTTTGATTAAAACTTGAAAAAAAAGCGTGAAAAAAAGCAACTGAAATCCTACCTCATTTATTATCAACTAAGTGATTTGCACGCTTGTATTACATGCATCAAACAAGGGACCACTTATAGACTGTTTCCACGGCGTTAAAACCCCTCCGTTTGACGCATTACATGCTTTGATGTAATGCATTGAGTTTCCTTGTGCCATGTCCACATTAACACATCAGAGCCAAGTAAGTACACCCAAAAGACAATTAATTGAATCAGTTACCAGCGGATGGGCATGTGCTGGACAAATTTTCCTTAATAACAAAATGTACACAACATAACTTCGGGACCTTCACAATCATCACTTCCCGGACCACGATGGAGCAGAAGAATGTCAGAAAGGTCTCTCCCTCTGTACCACATGTCTTACAGGATGTCCTAATGCATCATAGATGGGTTAGACGCTGGAACCTTGCCCGACTTACAGAAGCCGTGGAAACATAGCTATAGAGTGGCCATGCAGAAGAAACACAAGGGGAAGGCCACATAATGAGAAAAGCTCACACAAGCTCACCTTCACTCTCTGCCTCCCAAGAGAAGACAACAAAAAAAAGTAAAAGGTACATGTAAATATGTACAGACCATACCATCACAAGTACACACTTTACAGACAAAAGAATTAGCTGGCAACCTGGCAATTAAACCTACTTTGATGTCATTCCATAAACATGTATTCATTTGTAGTTGGTTCCCCACATTTAAAGTCACAACAGAAGAGTGGTTGAAATGTGTCTGTTCAAGTAGAACAATATTCTGATGCATGTTAGGGGTTTGATGATCAGGGCTCTCTGCAGAAGAGACCCATATCACCAAGCATGTGTGTATGAACCTTGTATGGACCTTGCAGTGTGTATTGAAGCACAGTCAACGGAACAGTATACAGCCTTCCCCAAATGGTTGCCATTAAATGGTCTATGTGCTCAGCCATGGAAGCCACTGTTCATGCCAGAGAAAGTTTGAAAGGACTACAGTTCCTGATTTAACAGAGTGACTTTCCTGAGGTTTCTGCTGTGGTTTCCTTACAGTGCAATCTCTAGCAATTTGATGTAATCTAGCAATACCTTTCGCCCCCCAGTTTGGGAACCATTGGTCTAGCAGAACAGATATCCCACTAAAAACAACTCCTACACAGTCATAAAAAAAAATGCTAGTAACTAAGATTATAACAAGATACTATTTAGGACCCGGGGCCTGATCACTTGGTACCTACTATTGTTTACTCTGTTCCCTGTTCATCTATTAGAAACGAAGCCCAATCGGGCAGGGCCCTCTAATCCTCCTGTGTCATTACCTGTACCAGTGTGTTATCTTGTGTTGCCCCTCAGCTCTAATTTATTGTACAGCGCTGCATAATATGTTGGCGCTTTAGAAATAAATGATAATAATAATAACCACAACAAAATGCTCCAGAATGCCAACACATTGATCACTGAAGTAATGGATTATGAACATCACTCCTGGAAATACAAATAGATGAGCCATATATATATATATATAAGTCTCTGAAAATTCCCTATAGCATCCCTTTCAGACATAGCTCACTTTCCTGTAGTCTAATCCCTAGCCTCTGTTAAGGAGCTAACACTACAAACCAACATTGCTGTGTATTAAATGTAATTATAATCTGAACAGGTCAGCATGACTTACCCTGCACTGTTTTTCATATTCCGTAATGATTTCTGCAAACTTTTCCTCCTGTGTGTAATACTCTGCATTATGAGGATCGGTCACTTTCTGGAATATAAAAGAAGGCCCAATATTTATACTGCAGCAATGCCACGATTCTTTAGAAGTTTAATTTACTTTGTTTAATACTGTAATGATTCAGTGTTACCTTGTATTTCTCACAAAGCTGACTAAAGCTAGCTACACATGGTACAATTTATCATTCAATCGAGGTTCGATTAGATTTTGTACTTTGATTTAAAAAAATCGAACATCGATTGTCATTTAATCGAAGTTCTCCACATGGGAAGCACGATAACTGAAATTAAATCGAAGTAATCCAAAATCGTCGATTGAATTCCTCTTACGATTTTAGTTTCAATTGGAAGTTAAAGGGAAGTAGCCTAAAAAATCGAGCCCAAAGATCGAGACACAAAATCGAGCCCAAAAAAAAAAAAAAAAATCGACCAATCGAGCAAAATTTTCCAACTTGTCCGATCACTTTTCAATCGACGATTGTACCAAAAATCGTTCAGCGATCATCGATTGCACTATGTGGCAGTACATCGATTAATGTTCAATCGATCTTTTTTTCCATCAAAAATCGTCGATTGAACGCTAAAATTGTACCATGTGTGGCTAGCTTAAGTGAGTAGAGATGCAAATTGTATGCAGACTGAAACTAAGCCAGACACCGCAGCTGCTGTTCTAGAATGGCTAAGTTTCAGTCTGGATAAAATTTGCATACGAATGTGAAAATATCGGAATCTCATTGACCATCTGTACTGGCGAGTAGGACAGTAAGCGTGCAAAACAAATGACTCATTAAAAAACACATATAAAGAATCAATTTAAAAAGATGAGAAATGTAAAACTTTTCACATAAAACTGAATATTACCTTGTCTTGCAGTATTTGTTCTAGGGTGGTCTGTAGTTTTATCACCTGACTTTCTGACTCAGACAGCTTTCCCACAACCTCCAGCATTTCCCTTTGTAACCTGTTGTTCTCCTGAAACAGAAGATAAATTAGTTCCTTCTGTAAACTGATGTGCATTAAAGAAATATAGAAGGGTATTTTCATTTAGGTTTGTCTACAGCAGCATGGTTTCTAATAACAACATATGAAGCTGAATTGAGAAGATAAATAAAACTTTGCTTGCCTTTAAGGATAGATCCAGTTTGTGTCTGAGATAGGCTTGTTCCATCTGGTAATTAGCCAGGTCTGTCTCTAACTTTTTCTTTTGCTGGTCATTTTGATGAAGAAATTGTTCCTTCTCACTTTCCAATTCTGACCTCATAGAAGATAAGCGTTGCCTGTACTCCTGTTCCAAATCCCTACGTAAGAGAATGTAAGAAATTATTATATTGCAATAGTAAAACATCATGGACATCACATCTGATTTGATGCACTTTGTACAAATAAATGGTTTATAAGTCAAGACAACGCAATAAAGATACTTCTGTGATGCAACCAATAGATTTAAAACATACTATATATACTTGAATGAAAGTATGAAATATATTGATATATAATTTATATATAAAATAGTATGAATTTTAAAATAGTAATTACTATAGTTGTAGGAGGGCTTTGGATCATGGGGACCACCCAAAATAGGCCTAGTGACACCCCCGATCCATGCAATAAAGAGAAGAGCAAGTCAGACATGTTTCAAAACAAGTTTCTGCCCCCACCACGGACTCCTCATAGACACAATGGGGAAATCAAGGCAAGAACAAAAATGCCTAATGTGGTGATTCACTAGCTGAAAGCATATAAAAAAATCATAGAAAGCATGTCTGCAAAAGTAAAATAAATTCACCCTTTAACATCTACAATGCAGTGCAAACCCATAAGGCCAACTTACTTAATTTTGCTCTCATTGAGACTCTCCATAACAGAGTTGTGGTCATCGACCTCATCAACCAACAGGGAGGTCCTCTTCTCTGCCCTCTCGAAGTCTTGTTTGGCTTTGTCTCGCTCTTTACTTATCTGTTCAATTTGGTTACTGCAAGAATGAAAACCCATATCATGATTTCAAATATATATAGGATGTCAGCACATCCGATCAGCACACTCCCCCACCACTTGTTCAGTGTAGGGACACGTTGTTTTGGGTAAGAGAAATGGGGGGGGGGGGGGGGGGGGGGGGGGGGGAAAGTCCCAGTAGTCAAAAGCAGGCAATTATTGCTTGATAATATTTTAGGGCAAAATTTTTACTATGCCCTCAGCATGTGATGTAGTGTAATAAGTACACATATAGTGAGGGAAGTAAGTATTTGCACCCTGATCTTGTACGTTTGCCCTCTGACATGACCAGTCTATTAATGTTATGGAAATGTATTATTATTATTATTATTATTATTATTAATATTATGTAAGAGACGGATTAACCAAAAAAAACCTTGCAAAACTAGTGCACAAAAGTCAAAGTTTGATTTTCATTGCAATGAGGGAAATAGGTATTTGTGACTCCTTCAAAAAAGAGCACTTTTGGCAAAACGTTTGTTGGCAATTATAGTGGTCAGATGTTTCTTGTAGTTCTCCCCAAGGTCTGCAGCATTTCAGGACCACTGATGATCATTTTTAAGTCAGGAAGATCCACAAGGTGAGATCTTCCATAGAGCCCCAGACAGAGGAACATTGACAGTTATTTTTTGTAGTTTGTGCCAACTGTTGTCATCTCCTCACCAATCTGCTTGGCCAGTACAGCCTTGTGTAGATCTAAAGTCTTTTGCCCAACATCCTTGAACAACCATGGTAACTAGCTGTTGATTTTTGTACAGATACTGTAACAAGGAGGAATAATAGCACTCCCGTCCCTTCCAGAGGTTGCTCATAATCTCAGCTCATTACCAGCACAAGTGTAGACTTCTGAGAGCCTAAATTCTTTCTGGTTAATAGGTGATCAAATACTTTTTTCGCTCATTGCAATGAACATCACTCTTTGACTTTTGTAAATTAAGGAAATGTTGCCTCATGTGCAATTATAAAAAAAAAACACATTTTAGAGCAGGAACATACACAGGTAAGAATGTGGTAAGCAAACCAATTAAAAATATAACTATTTTTAAAGTTGATGGCCTTGTGCTTTTTATTTTAATATATATATAAAATACTCTTTACTATTTGTAATCGCAAAATGTAGTGCCACTTACTACTGATGGTGCAGTTCATGCTTGTAAGATGCCAATGCTGCCAAATAAACTGGGTTCTTTGTTGTAATCAACTCATTATCTAAAGCGGCAGTGAGCTCCAAGAGGTTCACTCGCTGTTCAAGACTGAAATCCAAGCTCTAGGGAAGCAAAACATTAAAAAACAAATATGAAATGTTGTCATAGATGTGGCAAAAACATTCAGGTAACACATAGGTAATGTTCAAGGAAATTTCAAACATCCTAAAATAATTTTCATTTTTTAGGGGGTTAATGACAAATATTCCTAATCTATTATGAAGTGCTTAGTAAGAGGTAATTTTTAAATACAATTTCATCATGTTCTCAGTTGTGCTCTTTATTCTGCCTACCACATAGTAATACATTTAACACACTTGTCTGATGCACAGTAAAATCACAAGCTATAGCTGGAGATTATGTTTTAGTTTTAATCAAGTTTGAACATGCACTTCAGTAGGGAATATAGTGTAGGATCACTTAATTTAACAAAAAAAATCTGTTCCATACCAAAAATATTTCTTTACCATCCTCAATACCCTCTTCTTCCCAAACTATCATTATCTGCTCTGGGCTTCCAAAACCAGTCCCATCATCAACGCTTGAGAAAACATGGAATGCTCCAAATCCAGATAACAAGGATGGTGTTTTATGGCTGCTGTCTTCTGCCTGTGAAATAAGATGAAAATATCATAAAGATCAACATACATAAGTTTGGGGGTGAAAAGGGGGAATAGAGAGGGGAACAAATTTAACACTAGACATGTTACCTGTATTGTTTGAATAAATGCAATATCTGTTACAATATTGGCATATTATAGTAATTGATTTATTATGTTGTAGATTAATCCCTCCCTGAAGAAGCCCATGGGGCGAAACTACAGTTAATCCAGCTAATTGCCTAAATATGCCGCATATATTGTCTTGGTCAATGGTTTTAATGTAATTAGGGGTCATCCCTATGTGTGTTCGTGGCTCTGACCCTTGACAATGTTTTATTATACTTGCTGTTATATATGATTCAATAAAGACCTTTTATGAGCCCCCCGTACACCTTAAGATTCATTGGGGGTGGTTTACTGTACACTCACATGTTACTGATGTCTTATCCTTAAAAATAATAAATAAAAACTATAAAACAGTTCCTTAATAAGTAAAATATGAGATTTCTAAACCCACCTGGAAAAGTGGCCATGGACGTTGTTTTAGTGGTGTAGAAGCAATAGGTGTGTGGCTAAACAAACCCATCTGAAACTCTTGAAAGCTTACTCTGCCATCTCCATCCCTATCAAGCTTGTTGAATAAGTCTTCAAGTTCCTAAAATAAAAATAAAAAAAACATTAAGGAAATTTTAGCCACTTAAAAAGTCCAACATAATACACATACATTGGTGATGAGTTACCACCTAAACAAATGTCCATAGATTTATTTAGAGAAGTGATGATTTCTTAGGCTGGGGCCCCACCTGTGCTAAAATCCTTGTGTTGAATGGAGAGATTTTATCGCAGAGTACAAGCCAGCCATTGACAGCAATGGTGCTACGACAGGGTTGTCTTTACAGCACATCATAGCACCCTATCAGTTGGTATGAGCCTTTGTCACGTTGGTGTTGATGCGGAGCTCCACGTTGAAACACAACACACAACGGAGGCTTGACAGGTGCCGCATAAATTGACACGTCATAATGACTTATGATTATAGTGCCCAGGCATGTTGGCTATACGTCAGCCCATTCATTTAAAGGTGAATGGGCAGAACAGGGGGCTTGTGCTGATGTCAGCGCATCCAATCGCATAGTGGAGTCCTATTCTTAAGGCCCCCATACACGTCTAGATTTTCCTTTCAAATTTTTGGGGTGAGGAAAATCGGTGATTGTAATCTATACCAACTGTAGTAACAGATATTTGATCTAATTATTTTTGGATTGACTGAAAGCGTAATTGAATTAAGGTTCAATTTCAATACAACTGATAAAAATTTTCCAGCATGTCCGATCATTTTTCGATCAAACATTTTCCCAATTTTTATCGTTTTAGGTCGATCTAACCATGTGGGCTGCCACAGATTTTCAATCAATCAATACAATTTTTTTTATTGAATTAAGTTAATTGAACGAAAAATCTAGACGTGCATGGGGGCCTTCAGACAAGGCTCCACTACGTTCTTTCAAAACACATTCTAAAAATGGGTGGGCATCATTGATGACGCCGTCGATGTGGACAGAGGAGCACAGCGCCTGCACCACGCTGTTTTTAACCAGGGGCTGACCACTAGGGAGGTTAAAGGCCCCTTCATTACACATCATTCCAATAGAGGATACTTCCAATTCACTGGCTTAATGTTAGTAGGAACTGAGAAAATCACAGCCTTGGGCAAGGGTGTGTTTACTCACACTTCTATCTAGCTTCTCACATACCTCATTGCTGAGATCTTCAAGTCCTATATTCTTACAAACAGTGGCAAGTTCCTGTCGGTTGAGATATCCATTGTGTCCAACCCCAAGTTCCTCCCAGATGTCCCGCACCTGGTTTTCAGTCATATCAGAAGTTTTTCTTGGATTTTCATACATTCCTCTGTTCCATGCCCTTAGCTGTCCTAAGAGATGGGCGAAAGAAATGTTACTTAGATTTGCAATACATATATTGATGAGGCCGCTCAGAAGTAAATATCATATTTTTAAGCATACAAATACAGTTATTAGAACCCTTGCAACATTTGTAAAAGGTTTGCAATTTTTGCTTCACAAAAAGTCCAATAATGATATGCTAATCAGCCCCCACACTTCGGGAACAAAGTCATTTGGAGTGAAGAGGTCAAAATAAATGTTATGGTCACAACCAGAAACAAGATGCTAAAAGAGGAATCACCAGGTTTTATGAAGAGGAGAACACTAATCTTACTGTAAATGTGTGCTGTGACCCTTTGGTGCCTTCAATGAACCCAATAAATGAATGGGGTGCGTACCACAAACAGCACATGACTGTAACTGACATGACATAACTGGAGTTTTAGCCTTAGGTGAGAGTCCTGTATTGTAATCAGTTTTCTCTCATCACTGGACAACATTGGAGAAACATGCAGTGCGTGTAATACAACTAAAGCATCTTCAGGACCAAAAGGCTAATTGGCAAGAAGAATTGGCAGCTTTAATGTTCTGCACAAATTTTTTTTACAACTCTCACAAAAGACTGATGACATCACATATGCTTAGAAGGCAATACATGACATTAAGACTAAGGGGATAAAAATTTTGAACAAGACAATTTTTTAATTTCCATCTTTTCCATCATTTATCTGAATATCTTTGAGCACAACTGTAAGGTAATGTTTAAAGTCACTAGATTATCCATCCAAATTATACATTGGAAGAGTTCCTTGCTCCTCATCTAAGCCTTTAACTGTTCATTTCTACCTCAAATTGCCTAAATTTGTCAGAAACGGGTAAGGCAAAGTGAAGGCCTTCAACAATTTCTGTACAAAAGTGCACACCGATAAAGCCCCCTCATACACACTCAGATTTTCACATGAGTCTTCGCAGTCAATCTGCTGCGAAATCGGGTGCAAAACAAAAGCTCAAACTTATAATTGGGCCACAAATTGGCCACCAAAACGATCTAAGCCATTATGAACATGCCCATAATTCTTTAATCTTCTTATTACTTTGGATCCAAAGTAAGTGCCAGCACACAAAGGGTGCCTGGCCGATTTTTGGCAGGCCGTCACGACGTCATCACGCGCGGTCGATCTGTTGGCAGGGAAGGCGAATCTACACGGGAGTGTGGGGCTTAAGGAATACAATGAGAAGTAAAGCCGCTAACCAACTTATATACCCATTGCAATAGTATCTATCAAAATATACAAATATATACAAAGTAAGTCACATATGCTTTCATTATATTAAGTAGTAAAAGTTGTATTTCCTAAAGTTTAGCCCTATAGAAGAAAATGCAGTTTGCCTGCACCACAGTCCAGCTTCATCTGACATTTCAGGGATACCTGGATAGAATGCAAACACTGCACAAAATAATATCCGATCTTCCAGAAGATGCACCATTAAGGTTTAAACTGAAAACTTTTAATTGGAAACCAATTCATAACCAGCAGCATAATGGTTACAAACAGCCAGGAAAGAAAGGCCAATGATTTTTTTTTACTTTGGTTCTTTTATGTACAGGAAATTTACTTTTTTGGTTCTCTTATGTACAGAAATATAGGCATATGCACCTAGTAAACACAAGCCTATTGGCTATAAATTGGGTGTGCAACCAAGCAAATGTCAGACAACACAGTACACATGTGTAAAGGCCCACGTTATTATTATTATTATTTATTATTAACATTTATTTATATAGTGCCAGCATATTACGCAGAGCTGTACGATACATTAGAGTGGAGATACAACACAGTATAACACACAGGTACAGGTAATGACACAGGAGGAGTACATGCACCTTACCATACAATTTCTGTACAATCAACTTTTCTTCTACCAAAACCATGTAATATGAGGAGCTCTTTAAACCTTCCAATCACAATGTATTATATCAGGGGGTGGACCTGGCACTACATTGTGGGTAGATCTAAAGGAAATTGTATGGAGTGGTCTAAAGGTGTATGGGGGAGGGAGGGGGGGGGGGGGTTAAGAAATTCTGGATGTTTTTTGCTTTTCCAAACTGAATTCAATCATTCAAACACACCAAGGCATTTATGCATTTTCATCTAGTATTTCTTAGCAGGTCCCATCTGCATATAATTTAAAAGTTACAAAAAAGTTAATTATGATCAGTGTGTTGCTGAACTGCATTCAAATAATGTAAGATCCAATTGTTTTGGTTGGGCTGGGAATGAAAAACAGCCTATGTGTACCCAATCTGCCACTGTCATACATGCCACACTTATCTAATTCCACTAAGGTACAGTTTACACCTGTGAGGGTCCCCATACACCATTAGATTTCTGTCAGATTTCCTTTAGATCTCCTTTTGTTTTACCAAAACCATGTAATATGAGGGATTTTCTAAGCAATCAAATCTACCTGTATTCAATCGCAGAGGACCCTATACTACATAGTTGTTGGTAGATCTAAATGATATCTGACAGCTTGAATGTATCCCACCTTCCAGCATTCATATGCACAATTCTCCGCTGACCAGGGGAACTTACATGTGGTTATTTGGAATTATGATACAAGCACGATTTTGTTGAAACCAACAAATAAATTTTTATGCAGACCAAGGTAATCCCAATCTTTTCTAGTAGACAAAATATATACACATCATATACAAATCAACTTTTGATCAATGCAAACCAGATTTAAAACTTTCCAAAGTCCTGTCTGGATAATACGACTGGATACAATTCAATCAAAATACTTGAAAACTGTCAGATACTTGTAAAGCCTGGCATACACTCGCCGATTAGTGGCCGATTTTTCCGCTGACCGCCGGGCGTGCTCGCGCCGTCGGTCGGCGCCAAAATCGTGTGCCCACATGGGTCCGATGTTCTCTGGCCGATGCCATTAACTTCAATGAAGACCGGCGTCTTCATTGAAGGTAATGGCCTGCACACAAAGGGTGCCCGGCCGATTAAAGCAGCCCCAGAATGCAGCGTGATGACGTCATCATGCTGCATTCCAGAGCTCATTGGAGCACGTCTGTTGGCACCCGTCTGTGGGTGTATGGCAGGCATAAATTTTCCAACCTGTCTATTGTCTGCCAATTAGGTTTAACGTTTGGTTTCCATCACTTTTGGTTGATAAATTCAAGTTAAAAAGAAATTGGCTTTCAAATTATCGCTGCAAACAATCGATTTTGAAGCCAATTAAATGGAAATACCTGTGTACGCCCAGCTTTATCCTAGCAAGTGATAATAAAACATAAAAGGAGTCAGAAGACTGACAAAGGGGAACACATCCCGAAGAGGCCTTATCCGAAAAATAAAAGATTTGATGATAATTACTATACCGACTAAGCAAAAATTACAAAAACGTAGTTCTTACCTTCTGCTTCAAAGTTTTCAATCTCAGGCTCCTTCACAATTTCTGCTTCTTCATCCGACTTCAGACTCTGCAGAGCAAACACATGTGAGACAGATTTGTGTATAAATGATCCAAGATGGAAACAGCATGGGAAAGAAAGCAGGAGTACTGCTGGAAGGAAGGCTGGGAAAGAAAAAAATTATTCTTTGTCGAACTTAAGAATGTGTGTTAACCTCCCAGACAAACCTGAGGCCAAGACTAACACACAAAATCCTCATAGCTCGCTCATGTTACGCTGGTTCGTTTCAACCAAATTCTTAAAATCTAACTGTATTAACAACGTCACAGGCTTCCGCTGCAGTGAAATATTAAACAAGGGTTCGAGCACTACCCAGTCACTTTAACACATTCACTGACAAACCTTCCCCTCAAAAGCCTAGCACTCTGAAAGAAAGAAAGACAGTAATTGGACTATTGATTTCTATGCAAATACTAAGGGTCCCCATACACCTTAAAGCTAGCCACACATGGTTCAATTTAGCCTTCAATCAAGTTCGATTCGATTGTAGTTCGATCAAAAAAATCGAAAATCGATTTTAATTTAATCGATGTACACCACATGGGGTGTACAATTATTGTTCAATTTTGACTGAAAAGTTATTCGAAGTAATGCAAAATCATCGATTGAATTCCTCTTACGATTTTAGCTTCAATCGGAAGTTAAAGGGAAGTAGCCACACAAATCGAGCCAAAAAAAAGCTGCAAGGAATGTAGTTAGATGATTGTACAATCGAGCAATATTTTCCAACCTGTCCGATCACTTTTCAATCGACAATTTGACAAAAATCGATTGTCGATTGTACTATATGGGCAGCACACTGATTTTTTACATTGTTTACATCGTTTTTTGGATCGAAAAACTTCGATTGAATGCTAAAATCGAACCATGTGTGGCTAGCTTAAGATCTCTCTGTCAGATTTCCTTTAGATCTCCTTTTGTTTTACCAAAACCATGTAATATGAGGGACTTTCTAAACCATCAAGTCTACCTGTGCTCAATCGCAGAAGACCCGGCATTTCATAGTTGGTAGATCTAAATGATGTCTGACAGAGATCTAAAGGTGTATGGCCAGCTTAAGCCCCCCCCACCATACACTTTTAGATCACTCCATACAATTTCCTTTAGATCTACCAACAACTATGTAGTGCTGGGTCCTCCCTGATAGAATACATAGTGATTGGAAGGTTTAGAAACGCCCTCATATTACATATTATATTGTTTCCACTAGAGCGGTCGGCCGCTGATTGACGCGTTTTTAATGGCTTCGCGCCTGTTTTAAATCATAAGTCTAGAAGGGTGTGCTCACCACACACCCTTTAATCTCTCTGTAAAATTTTAGATCTACCAACGACTTTGTAGTTTAAGGACCTCCTTGCATTTGCACAGAGTAATTGGGATGGTGTATGTAAGCCCCTCATAGTACAAAGTTTTGATACAGCTTAATCTAGTTGTAGAAAAAAATTGTACAGTCAGATTGTTACATGTATGGTGACATTTGAATTTGGTCTTTTAATCATAAAGTATAAAAAGCTGAGGTTTAAAATAACAACCAGGCAAACAATACATAAAAAAAACAGGTAAGCAATGGAAAGTTGCATTATCGCTCTGTGATAGGTTCACTTTAAATGCATTCAGTACCTGGAATAAAGCTTCTCAAGAAGTTCTTAAAGTCATGTGAGCGGAGGTGCATATGACAGCCTGTTCCTTTAATACATCACAGTACACGCTGCAATTTCGAATCTTGTACGTTACGAACTGCAGTACATTAAGCCCCATACACGGGTCGATACCCGTATAATCAATAATGCACTCAAGTGCAATGGAGATCGAACAGGGTTTACCAACATGTTGGTTCCTTGATCGAGCGATCTTTAATCGGGACCGATTCATCCCGCGTATGGGGGGCTTAAGGTACAGAGGTTGCCCAAAAAATAAAGAATACCAAGATTTGCACTATGCATCGTCCTTATTGTGTAAAAATTTCCTTATGCTATAAACAGCTTTAAACATTGAATTATGTTAATTCAACACTATATATATACAGTATACACACACACATTTACACTAACAAAAACATCCTATTTCTAACCATAATCATCTAAATATGCTTAGTCAAATGTTTCCATACATATGATTTGTATACAATAATGTTTATATAGTCACCTACATGGAAAGACAAAAATGTGCTTGTCTTTACAGTTCATAGTGGTGTTACCAATTTTCTCACTGGAAGGGTGACAGCGGATAAACTTCATGCGCTAACCGAAATCACTTGGCATTTTTTTTAAACTAGTTACATGTTTCTTGCGGACACAAAATAATTTAATAACAAAAATCGCTTTGTCTATGAAGTAAAGGGTGAAGAGCTGGTCTCAGGGGATAACAATCTACCCTGTAATTCAGAATTGAATGTGAAATTCACCTGCAGCCAATGCATGTTGATAAACACTTCTTAATAAATCTGTTTGTACATATTTAACCCCTTAAAAATTTGTCTATAGGGCCAGGCAAGAATGTTTTTTTTATGTAACTGCAAATTGATCAAACAATCATAACAGTTTTATGTGGTAATCGATTTGTCGCAGATTAAGCCTGTGATGGAATTTGGACAAATACTGTTCAATTTATACTTCCAGTCAGCTCTTGTGAACACCACAAACCTCAATGAGTTAATGAACACTACTTTAGTAAACGAATGGTGTATATATTGCACACCCACCAGACATGCTGCCAAGGAAATTGAGTTGACCTTTTATAAGGCTAAACACCCCTCCCCTCTTACACCTTGAGGGCCCTTTCACGCTATATGCGTTGCAGTTTAAAAACACGGTTTTTTGTTTTGTTTTTTACTGCACATGTTTTTACATAGACAACCAAAGTTACCATTCACATGGCATGTGTTGCGTTTATTTTGGGTTTTTTTTAAAGCAACGTTTCCTAAAACTCCCTGCTGTATGGCTTTTTTATTTACTTTTAATGCATTTTTCTTTGGTTTGTTAAAAAATCCAAATCTAATGTGGAAAACGCATGCATTTTTGTATATATGCAGAAACGCATACCTATAAAAAGTGCATGCCAACAACTATGTAGTGCCTGATAGAATACATAGTCATTGGAAGGTTTGGTAAGCTCCTCATATTACATGGATTTGGTAGGACAAAAGTGGATTGTACAGAAATTGTATGGTAAGATTGTAGGTGTATGGGGGCCTTTAGGCTTTATTCCCAATGTTTGTTTTGGCTCCTTCTGTGGTCTTTCTTCTTCTAAGGCAGGGCCTTTACACCAGTTCATGATTCGTTTTTGATGCATGTGTTTCTTTTGTTTGTTGTTTATTTGAAGGAAAGGGATAATGCGTCAAAAAGCCTAGGTATTATTACCATTTATTTATATAGCGCCAGCATATTACGCAGCGCTGTACAATACATTAGAGTGGAGCTAAAACACAATATAATGCACAGGTACAGAATAATGGCACAGGAGGAGTAGAGGACCCTCCCCGGTAGGGCTTACAATCTAATAGGTTGGGGAACAAGGTATACAATAGGTGGGGGGATGGGACTTGCATGGTGGTGATGTTAGGAATGAGAAGATGGGTAGGAGAGGCTGAAGAGGTGGGTTTTTAGAGCTATCAGTTTTTGATGTGCCCAATGCATTTCCTACGGATGCATTAACGCATCCAGGTTTTGTTATTGTTCTGTTGTGTTTTTTAAACATGGTGCCCTGTGTTTAAAAAAACAAAACACAACCAACCACTAATGCAACATGGAAACAACTCTATTAATAGTCAATGGATGCTTCTATGGGGCATAAAAAAATGCATTGCAAACATATCTGTTTGGTACCATGGCAATATAGCCTTATTGTAGAGATGCATTTGTGCAGCATTTCTCTGAGCCTAGTCAAATCTACATCTTTACAATTCATGCTAGAGCAGTCCTTTTACCCACTTTTCTACTTTTGATTATCTGGTGGAGAGAGCAAGACCAGAAGTCTCATCTTGCAGTATGGAGGCCTGGAGGGGAAGAGAGGGAGGGGAGTACATTTATGTTTGAGGATTGGCTTTCCCAGATGAATACTACATAAAGGTAAAGCTGTGCATAGACGTTTAGATTTGCGGGCAATTTTTTTCGGTGATCGGCCGCAGTGCGCGTCGATTGGCAACAAATCTACAGCCTAAAAGCAAAATTCGGCCATGAATCAGCCAGAAAATCGATCTGTCTGTAAATTTAAGACCGATCCCATTACTTTGTATGGGGTCCAGCGTCCCCATCCAAAGTAAGTGCCAGCACACAAAGGGTGACCGCACTGTCGATCTGCAACAGAATCGAGCACAGAACGAAACATCTATGCCTAGTTTAAGTCATGTGCACAAGGTGTGTGTGTTGTTGTTTTTTGTTTTTTTATACACAATTGCTTTAAGCTATCGTCGCCTTGTATGCGCTATATCCAATAGGTACATTTCACCTGTGTGTAGGGTGTAGTGTTGCAGGTGTGTACGTTTATTTTCCTCCTAACTTCTCACCCTGCTTGTGCAGATGATGTGCAGGGTCGGATGTTAGGAGGCAGAGTAACCCCCCTCCTTAGTAAACCAACTAGTAAAAAGGAGGGATAGGATGGTACCTCTCGATGCCCATTTTAGTAAAATTTTATTTGATCCTTTAGTCCATGTTTGACGCTGGTTCAGGCTGAGCCACAGCAAGTGAACATGGAGACAGGCTCACTGCTGACTTTTTCCTCCCAGCTGCTACCACCTGTTAGGTCACTGTGTACTGTAGTATCGGCTGCAGCTAGAACCCCAACTACAAAAAACAATTTCTGACAGCAGGAGGGGTGTCTTTTTAGAGACAGACCCTCCCACTGTGTTACATATCGACTAGGCAAGACGCAAAAGCCCCTGTGGCTCAGTCTCAGAGATGTGACATCAGCAGCACATCTGCGAGACTTTGTGAAGAGGGATGAGAGAAGCCTCTCTTCACCTAGCTGACAGTCACCTAGCTGCAGCCGACTGACCCCCCCCTTGCAGAGGACCGAGTCTCTGTCTGTGTAGGAGTGCAGAGGAGAGGGGGGGGGGCGGGTTGGTGCCAGCTGCCCTGAGAACAATAAATTTGGATGTGGCTTCTCTTGCCCTTAATTAAGATGTTCCCACCATCAGTGAAAACATGAAGAAAGCAAGTAAGTTTTATTTGTTTTTGTGTACCAGTTTTCCAGGATCTGAACTGCTGACAGGTAAGTAATGTGCCTATTTCATGTATGTGTTTTTTTTTAGTTTAAAACCGATTTAAGTATTTGAGACCTACTTAAAAGTTTTAACAGGTTGCAGACCATAAAATTCCTGCTGCCTAGTATACTTCAAAACTAAGTTTGTTGCCCCTAATGCTGTTTGGTTGTCCCCTGCTGCCCATGGATGTTCTGGGGCATTTTTGGTGGGTTCATGGTGGTCTCCCCCTCGGTGAGCTATGGAATTGGGACTGTTTGTACTTGTTTGTTGACCCCCCCCCCCTTCACACTCCTGGCAGCATTAATGACATTTTGTCCTAAGTTGTCAACTGTATGTGACAACTTGGGACAACCTATGCCTGTTAAATAATACGGGCACTTGTATAGGTATCCTAGAAAGTCACTAGGCAGAAACAATCCCCAGCAGGATCATTTGGGGTGGGTAAGCTATCCCAGATTTGAAGCTTTTTGCTGTGAAAATTTACCCCAAGCCACGTTTGGGGGAGGGGAACAGACAAAAAGCTTAATATAATGAATTTCCATGTGAACATGCAACCACAAAATGCCTTTGAATTGTCACATAGCCATTCTAAAAAAGCTCAATGATTTTCCAAGCACCAAGGCATTTTTCCAGTGCTAAATCGCTAGAAAAATGCCATTAAAACCTATATGAACCTAACCTTTAGCTCCTAGCAATTCTACAAATTCTGGTAACATAACAGGGGAAAAGTACAAACTGTTAAAAGGCATTGCATAGGACACGTAGCAAAATGGAGACACATTGACTTTCCATTGTAGAATGATAAACGCACACTATTCTTGTTTTTTGTCCCAACGTGTGCCCCCATTATTTTTTTTAATATACAAATTTCTGTTACGCTTTGTTTCCATTGTATGCCGGGACCCCTACGCTAAGAGTATGCGCTTAGCAGGGGTCCCGACGTATCCCACAGACTCAGCGTGCCGGCAGATGGTCTGTTTACACATCCGCCGGTCTAAAGGCTGAACGTACTCGACTACGTTCAGCCTGACACCAGCGGATCGGCTCAGCGCAATGAAGACAGACCATCCGCCAAGCAGGTAAGTCTATCTGTTACGTTGGGACCACCCGCTAAGCGTGTACGCTTAGCGGAGGGGTCCCAACGCAATGGAAACAAAGCCTTAAACATTTGATGTTTATAGAAAACAAACGCCAAATATTTTACATTTGACATTTTTATCCCCCTGACCCTAACTTACTACCTACCTAGCCTTTAGTCTTAAAACCCTTACCTTTGGGCTTATCTTGTGAAGTGGTAAATGAAACATTGTCCAAAGAGCTGAGGAATCACTGGTAAGTCAAACTTGACGCCAACCAGATAAAATGTGATTGGTTGTCAATGTCATAGCATGTAGGTCCTTGTTGTGTTTTACAAAAAAAGGCCTTGTTGACACTTCTGTTAGGCTATGGTTGGTTGCTATGGACAACTCAAAGGTACACTTTGCAGTTATCTTAATTTTTTTTTAGAAAAGAAAAGAACAGTTGCACCCAATGTGATAGGGGAAGGAAAACGCTCTTCCAATA